>VXAB01011377.1:148959-182821 GCA_013399175.1 Odontophorus gujanensis | reverse complement strand
TTGGAAATTTGTTTTAACATTTCAAAAAAAAAAAAAAAAAGAACCCTATTTTTTTTCCAAAAAAAAAAAAAAAAAAAAAAAAAATAGCTCTCAGCATCATACACATGAAAAGTGCTAAGGACTTCTCTTCCATTTCCTTCAAATGGATTTGAGAAACAGCATAAGGTATCTTCAATAAAAGTAAACAACTTTGGGCATTATAAAAGTGGCACAATTAAAAAAAATAAATGTAATAATAACCACTTTCGTGTGTAAATATTTAATGAAGTATGCTTTGACATATCACCCTTTCCACAGGAAGGCAGCACATTAAGGACGTATAAGAGATGCCTTCTCTTCCTTGTGGAAGGAACAAAAAAGATTCCAGCTTATCAAGAATTTCAGAATCTCCCTACTCTTCAGTATTTACTGTACCTTCTGTTGTATTATGTGAAGGTACTGAAAAAGAAAGATGCAAAGCACTCTTTTACTCCTATTATCTCATCACTTCTGTTGACTAGCTCTTCTCCCTCCAACTAAATGCCTCCACGTGTAAGCAAAGCATAGGAGATAGAATGCATGAACTGAGAATGTGCGTGTTATCTGTTGCTACCAGTTAGTTCAGAGATGACAAAAGGATACTGTTTTGATAATGTAATCTATCCAGATAAGAGATGACTTGGTGTAGCAGAGGCTATAACATGGTTTGCACACACTTTTATCCAATACAAGTCATAAATGATGTAGTAGGAAGAGCTAAACAAAGAAAGCACAGCAACAATAGCCTCTAAAATGCTGCCGGGTGGTTCTTAGTATTGATATTTTAGAGGAGGGGATAAAAAATTTCAGAAGTAGCCAAAGTATTTGTTGCAATTTTAGCAAGAAAGATCACAAGCCTCAACAATTCTCTTAGCTTAACTGGTTTGCTCCTAATTACTTCAAAACTCTACAGAAACTTAAATTCTCAACAGCACTATATGATATCAGCTGCTTTATATTAAACTTTCCTACATCCATAGCAATAGCAAAGATGGAAAACCTAAAACAAATAAGAAGTTGTCTGACACTGTTTAATCCACTGAAGTCAGGTTACACAAACATAAGACTCCTATGCTGTGATATCAATAAAACTGATAGTTATTTCCTATCCTAGTACTCTGCTCTAGCTAGCAAATGCTAGAAACAATAACTGTTGTTGTGCTGCCAATGCAGAGACATCATTTTAGAGCCATACATAACCAAACTCTGAAGTTCATAAATCTTAAGGTCGAGTTTATTTTTAAAAGGGTGTGAGTAGTATCAAAATGATACTAAGAAAGAAGTTTTTCATTAACTTTTAGCAAAATGCCTAACACAATTTTGGATTTACATGGCTAACCTAATATGGACTTCATATTTACAGTATATTTAAGCTATCTGAACACATGTGTAGATTAAGAAAATTATCAATTATCCAACACAGTCCTGTTGAGCATCTAGAAATAACCTTTTTTTTTTTTTTTTTTTTTAAGTTGTCTGACAACAGAAGAAAGAATAAGCTGTTGCTGCCTCACTGAGGATAAGAAGGATGTTGCTATATCTGATTTCAACTGAGAATGTCATCTGAACATGCCTGCCTCACCACATGATTTACTACAGGAATGTATAGAAGATCTCAATCCTCACATGTTAAAAAACAAAACATCATTCATGTGGAGTAAAGTCTGTGGGTGGAAGAGAGCATATAGGTATGTATGACAATACAGCATCTTCTCAAAGGCTCTGATACTGCTGTCAGAAACGTGCACACAGTAACAACTAGTGCAACTTGGTAAGACAATCCTACAAATAAAACAATAATCTGTAACATAATATTTGAAGTACTAAAAAGTGAATTACAGTTGTAAAGTTTTGAATGAAGTCACAGTTCATCACAAACCCCATGAAACTATAAAAACATCTGCACTGCTATACATAGATTACATAGTGCTACTATATTTTTTTTGTCTACAACGAAGACCTATTACATTAGATTTTTATCCACTAGGTTTTTCACATTATAGAAAAACAATTATAGCTTTAATGTTATCTGAATACTGAACCGAACATTAAACAAAATTTGACGTAAGGATTTTTTTTTTTTTTTTAAATGGCTGGGAAAGTATTTTGAGACCTGTCTACAAATCTAACTACAGTACAGCAAAAGACAGCCAGAACTTTGCAATTAAAACACTGACTGAGTTTAACCATATTCAGAAGACAATAAAACATTAGGAAACTACCCTCTATCACACCACAATACTTTATACTGTTACTAAATTGTACAATACATTTTCCTTCATTGTTCCAGAATCATTTACAAAAAAAGAAATGTTAGATTTCAACTTTAAAATGTTATCTAATCCCCCCCAATTTAAGCTGGAATAATCTTGGTTAACTAAGGTTAGCTATTTGCCAACTTGACCAAATTTCATCCGCTGAGGTTCCAAAGCTACCATAACAAAACATGTTATTTGTACATTATTAAACATTTGTTACCATTGCAAAGGAGTTCCAATAATTTTGTTTCTAAAATGTATTTCACTATGTATGTATCCCATTTCCCTCGTCACTGTCTGAAAACAGCAACACACCTTCATAAATGATGAGATCCATTTATAATATCAACTACAAAAGATGAACAATCTGTGATAAATCTACTCTGTTTATTATACAGTCAGAAGCAGTTACCTTTGAGAAGTCCAGAATTATCAATAGGACCAGGGTACACATTCTGATCTCCCATTTGGTATTTGTCCCAGCTGTCGAAACCAACATATTTTTTCCACTGTTTGAACCAGCGACTATCCACTAAATACCTTAAATGTAAAAAGACAGATAATTTTAGTATTGGCAAAGTCCAAAGTAAAGTTACAGTATTTTATTGTAATTGAGAAAATAAGTTACAAAGTATATTTTGATTTTAGAGAGACAATTCCAGCTTCCCAGGGCAGGTTTCTATGACTCCTGTACCTTTATACCTCCCATTTGTTATCACTTCAGGTATTAAAAAAGGATGTAAAGAGTTCAGAGGGGTCACCTGCATGCCGCTACTCCCCATGTCACTAATTCACTCTTACTGATGTACTTGTACCTATCAGCCTCTGAAAAATGAAGGACATTTCTGTACCTGGCCTGCTAACCATTACCAGCATGTCCTACCAACAAAACTTTAATTGCCACTAACGATGGCAGGCAAGCACAGTTTTGCTAGACTGTCAATAGAGCACACCAAAAGTTGAAGAATGGCAAATTTTAAAGACATTTTCCTTTTTACCATGAAAAATCAACAGCTTTAATTCTTGTTCTCAGTTTGTGAACTCAAGAGACTCAAATTATACCTTTGAAATTAGTCCTTAAACAAACAAGACAGAAACCTCAGTGAAGTAGTTTTTCTGCTGTAGTTTTATTTATAACATTCACATGCATAGTCAAAAACTCTGCAACTCTGATGTCCTGTCAAGAATCTGAGTGCCTAAGTGTCTTCTTCCTTGGAGTCAACATCAACACATACAGGAACTGTACTGCTTTTGAAGCAGTACTAGATGTTCCTGCTACGTATAACTAACAGCTTCACACTTCCATTTAAGGAATGTCTCTAAACCCATCTTCTCAGTATTTTCTTCCCAGTTAAACCATTGCCAGTCCCGCAATATCCACTTCTTCTATCTTTTTGTCCAAAATTTAAGATACCAAATTTGTTCAGTGATCCCATTTTCTTTTCCTGACAACTCCACTTCTGTTATTTATTTTTTCTGTAAGTACCCAACTTCTCATCTGTTCTCTATACCAACTCTTTAGCTAGTAACCTACCACATGTCAGAATGCATGAATCAGGATGAAAGGCAAACTGAAGATCACAGGTAATCTTCACACTTTTCTACAGTACTGGGACGACTGAGCTCCTATTTACAGCACATAAATAACACCCTACCGAAGATTCAAGATATTTCGAAACTCCTCCTGGTGACTCAAGTTCCATTCTCCTAATACACACAGCTTTATTAAGCATTCATCTTTCTGCTGTTACTCACAAGGACCATGGAAGTCAGTATCAAAACACTAACACACACAGCTCTTGTTCTGTTACAAGTTGGTTAGGAACAAAAAACATTGCTGAGTAGGTACACATTTTAATGTAAAGGTTTCAAAAAATACATTAACAGAACCTTAAATTTGTAGTTACAATAGGAATGAGCAAACCTAGACTAAGTCTTGACTTGAAGAAATTAGTCTAGTTTTTCTCCCTTACACACACAGAGGAAGCCTGAAGACAGCCTCCAACAACACTGTCAGAGAACCTTAGGCAAAGGACAAATTTCTACTTCAAAGAGCAATCCTTTGTATCCAGCTTATCAGATTTTCTTCTCAGTAAGTCCCAGGTTTTCAGTTTCTACAAAATACACTCCTTAAGCATATGAATTTATACAGAAAAGTCCCTTGGAAAGTGAAAGAGGGAGAAGGTATTAGACAGCTGTACATAAGACCACCACAGGTTTTTGGATGCTTTTCTCATATTCCATCAAAATCATCAAACATCAAGGTCTCAAAGGCAAATGTACAAAATCTGTGACAACAGAATCTTAACTCACACAGTAAACAGTCTTGATTCAAAATACTATTACATCAACAGTAATAATAAGTCTGTGAACAAATGATTCCTAGTATTAGGAATAATTAGGAAGCACGGCCCTAGTTTTAACTACTGAGTGCGAAACAACAAATAGCTGAGGGAGAATTGTGTCTCAGCTGCCACAGGCACAGGATAGACAATTTAAAAACTCTGGTTAAGGACCAAATTTCTCCCTTAGCCTCCCAGTGCCAGCCACACTCTGTAGCAAGTATCTCTAGCACCTCACAGTTGGTCTTGTTCCTATTCTCCCAACCCAGCCTGTTGCTGCTGTTCAAACGTCACCGTGACTATGACTTGCTACCTCTTCTGAAGTTATTCAGTACACGACCTTCTCCTACTTTCAAAGCATGTTCTCTTTCTGTTATTTTAAACATTTAGCAAAGGGGTCTGACAAGAAAAGTTCCAAACTGTTTTTGAACCACAACTTAAAAGAAAGAACATCAAAAATACAAGCAAAAAGGAAAAGAAAAAGTTTAGTTTCAAATAGTAGGGCAATATACATGAAAAGTATATAGCAATAAAATAAAAATGACCCTTCCTACTGTTACCAAGCTCAGAAACAGACAGTGACCTAATGGGCTGTTTTGTACACGGCATGCCATCAAACTGGTCATGAACCAGCATGGCTGAAGTCCATACTCCAGCATGATGAGATACTTTTCATCATGATTTTGCAATACTAAATAATTTTAAAGGATCCGGCCCCCGCACTGCTTATTTGTGGCAGAATTCCCTTGTCATGTTTTGCATACAACATATTTAGAATGCAAAAGGAAACAAGACAACAGAAAGCTACACTTAAGATAGCATGTAAAAAGAAAAAATGTAGTCTTGTACAAAAACAAGCAGATTTAAATGTTATAAGTTTTACCTTCTTTTGGCATTTAGGTGTACAAATCTGAGTTAGTTCCAGTTCCACAGACATCATAATTCAAAAATCAAAATCATTCTGTTAGAACACTTTGATTTCTTGACTGTGTTCAGTCGCTCATGCTGTTCAGTGAAGCAGTAAGAACTAGTTAACAAACAAAGAGCTTCCAAAAACACAGGCTGGGTGATGAGTGGATTAAGGAGCCCTGCTGAGAAGACTTGGGGGTTCTAGTGGATGAAAAGCTTGACATGAGCCAGCAGTTCAGAAGGCCAACTGCATCCTGGGCTACATAAAAGAGAAGCTGTCAGTGGGGCAGGGAAGGGGACTGTCTGCCTCTGCTTTGCCCTTGTGAGGTCCCACTTGGAGTATCATGCCCAGCTCAGTGGTTCTCGGCACAAGAAGGACGAGGAGCTGCTGGAGTGAGCCCAGAGTGAGGATGTTCAGAAGGCTGGATGTTCAGAGGGGTGGAGTACCTCTGTTAGGAAGAAAGGTTGAGGGAGCTGGACTTACTCAGACTGCAGAAGAGAAGGCTCTAGGGAGACCTCCCTGCAACCTTTCAATACCTAAAGGGAGTCTACAGGAAAGCTGAGGAGGGACTCTATCAGGAAAAGCAGTGATAGGACAAGAAGTGGCTTAAAATTAAAAGAAATTAAATTTACATTAGAGATTTCTCCGCGAGGATGGTGAGGCACAGCTGTGGATGCCCTTTCCCTGGAGGTATTCAAGGCCAGGCTGGATAGGGCTTTAAGCAACTTGGTCTAGAAAATGTGCTCCTGCCCATGGCATGAGGGTTTCAAGACATGCCCTTAAAGGTTCCTTTCAATTCCATGATTCTCCACATACAGAAAACCTCATTTTGCAACACATGAAAGTAGAAAAGTAAAGCTTTACCTTCCCACACTAAAACTTTTGTTGAACTTATCCTTTCAGATTGCAACAACGTCATACCAGATTCAATGATCACTGCAGCAATACCAAAGTAAGCAAAACCCTCAAACTTGCAAAATTAAGCACGAATCAGCTTCTACTATCAAAACCAACAAGTTTTTGAGAACAGGTATATAATGTGACTATCTACACAATGTAAAATTTTGTATTAGCATATTTAAAATAAGCACTCCACAATAAAGCAACAATAAAAAGTGTGATTATGTTTTTTAAATATCAGATGAAAGCAAAGAAACTTTGCAGCATGAAAAACTCAAAATCTCACGTTTGCCATTATGCAACAGATATAGGAAGTGAAGCAAATTGTAACGACTCCTGCACAGGCTTTAAAAGTTGTTTTTTTATGCTACTAGCAACTTTCAAATACATTTTTACTATCATAAATTCCTCCTAAACAATACTGCAATATAAGGAGGGAAAACTTGCATTAGATTTAAATCAGATACAAGATATCTGATGTACACAATATATACACGGATAAGTACATCCTTAAAAATTAAGTCAGAAGCAGATATCTTCAGATAGGGTTTTGTACAAGGAATGCAAGAATTTTTTTGGGAGGTTTGGACTCAAAACAAAAGCCTCACAAAGCCTTTAAACTTTATTCTCTACAAGATTCTCTATGAAATTCATGCACAAGCTATTTATCTACTACCAGAAATGAGAAGGGAAAACAGGGTGGACAGAAGCTTGCATTAGTCAACATAACTTACTTAATTAAAAGATCACGTTAATTAGAATTTGAAAGTCTAACGAAACCCACAAAGATAGCCTATTTGAAAATTACAAAAAGAAAATCAGATGCCTTGCAGACAAGTTTTCACCAAATAATAACTAACACTTGCAATCAAATGAGTATTGCCTTCAGGTTTCTGAAAAACAGACACTACATCCTATCATGAAAGACTGAATTGGTACGATGACGTTGAATAGTGTGATTTAATTCTACATAGTATACATACAATTGAATATAGTCTGATATTAAACATAACTGTCCTGACAGATCAGGAGTAAAAGAAAACAGACTGATGTTAATACAATTGAATCACTGGCATTTGTCTGACTTTTAAGTACAACTAGCAACAGTTCACCCCACATCAGCATAAATCCAGTCCTTTCACTCTGCCTATACAAATCCCAATTCCTTTTATAAAATTCTTTTAATATTTGAGTCATTTTTCTCTAATAAATGGAGAAAGAGACACTGAATTTGATTACACACCTTCACCTTTTGCTTTATACACAAAGTTTTCAGTCTTATGGAGATGCTTAAGCCCAACAGCATCCTCACCTTTCTCCTCCTCTGCCTGCAGTTGTCCTGAACTAGTCAATAACAGTCACAAATGTGTGTGCTAAGGAAGGCAGTCATCCTCAGTAACCCATTACCAAACCCACCAGACTTGTCCCCTACTCCATTCTGTAGCTTCAACTTAAGATCTAAATTTGAATGAAACAATGAATCTTGAGAAATGAAAGCTATAATTTTACAGAGAAGGAAAATTATCACATTAGCATTAATTAAAACAATAGGTTGGTTATGGCTCCTGTAGAACATTACTTTTCCAAACGCTTTGCACTAGATGATCATGACAATTTTGATTTTGGGATATATGCAAGAAAGCTTGGGATACATTGTTGCAGACTTTAAACATCCACCAATTCAATGTGTTGTCTACTTTCACCCTTTCACATCCAATTAAATAATTTTGTTACTAACCATATTTTCCTCTGCAGTGTCTCTTTACAGATCCCCTTCCTGAATACTTCACATTTCTGTTTACTAACACAAAAGCATAGAACTTTCACCACTTCTACTGCCATCGACAAACTTGCATTTACGTGCTCAAATAAGAGATTAAGCCTTTCAACTTTTTACGCTGGAAGTATATCTGTAAATCATGCAAGTATATAAGCATGGTAAGAACTACACAACAGAGTCAAGCTTTTTGCCTGAAAAGAAAACCAATTCAGGACACCCAAATCTTAAAAATATCACTTGAAATGTGATACTATATGAACAAAGCCTGTCCACTATTACAAGGTAGAAAAGCAGAACGAAGAATGTGTGAATGCTAATACCATAAATCTTCTTTCTTTCTTCCTCCCTTGAATCAACAATGAGTAGAACTTTGACTATTATTTATTTGACATATAAACAAAGATGCAATGATTAATTAAATAAATAAATAATGTAACTGGTGGAAAACAGCACTCTTTAGATTGGATTCCACAACTGTTAAAAAAAAAACCAACAAGTAAAACTAATAGGCTTCATGCATTTCTTGCAAAATGCACTCTACTGAAGAGTAATGAAAAGGTTAAAGAGAAAATCATGTAATTTGTATGCACTCAAGGGCAAAGCTTAATTCTTCAGTTAATACAGCTTGTAGTAAGAAGTAGTATATAGCTAACCTCGTGAAGTAACTTTTAAATAGTGAAATCCTAATAAAATGATCCTCCTGGGTAAAGAGCAAACAGTCAACTGCCAGCTCTTGAGACTGCTTGCAGACCACATCATATCCTAATCCTAATACTCAAACTTGGATTGAAATTATTATATATTTGATATGGCTCTGTACATGACTTACTAGAGCCTAGCAAACTACTCATGGACTACAACTCATAGCTTAGGAAGTAAGTGCTCTTATTCACTATTGCAATATTCAACTCTTAACTCTTCACGAACAAAGGTAAGTAGGATACTTACATAAGTCTGGTAATTAATTTAATTTCTATTTAGAGACAACAGCCTTTCATCTACACAGGATCTACCAGCACTGTTCAGACTTCTTAATTTAAACAAGCAATGAATTTATTCTCAGGTATTTTCAAGAGCAAATTCAGTAGACCAGCTAACCACAACTGTGAGACAACATATGTATTGCACAGAACAGGTTTCAGTAGATAGGTACAAGAAACTACACATATAGGAATAGATACTGAAAAATGCTAACAGACATTGCAGTTGTGAGTTCTTACAGTTAATTACAGCACATATGTATGTACAAACAAGTTTTATGTAAATCACAGGCACTTCACTCAGCATTGGTTACTTTTACTTCAATAGCATTCTGACTTGGGTAAAAGAAGTTGCTTTGATTCAGTGTGGAACACAGTCCCAGCAGCTGTAATCTTCCAGCTTCACAAGTACTTGTCAGATAAAATATTATTTTGCCAATAAGATTAAGATAAATGGAAATTTGTGTTCAAATGCAATACAACTCCCTCATCTTTACACAATACAGGTTTATCATGTTAAAGCTTATACTGCAAAACAAAAAAAAAAAAAGCAATTATAACTCGTGCAGTTTAGGAGATCGATCTGTTAAAGCACATGAAGTACATTAATAAAAATCCACTTCTTACCACTAAGGAAGACAGTAAAAAAAAAAAGTAATCAGAAAAGACTATATATTTTGATCCTTAGAACATACTCAATACAGCATTCTCGCTAAGATCAACATGACAAACTGCTGATTCATCTACACAAAAGGAAGCAAACCTTAACAACTGTTGTAACTTAGTTTATCTTTTCATCAATGTTATAATACCCATGATGCAAGCAACCATCAGAAGACAAAAGTATTTACCAATGAAAGACTTGCAGTTTTGTTTATTTGAGGTATATCTTTTCCTCTTAAAATCCCATATCTGTTAAAACCTCATTTCTTATACGTACGTCAGCAGTTTTTAGGGAGAAACTTATTAAAAACTTGTAGCATGCACTTGAGACCAGATACACTTCACTGAATATGTACTGTCTCAGATACAAAAACAGTGTAACATGCATGAGTAGAACAAAGACACAAAATGTCTGCATGTTAGTCTTGGTACAATATTTCACTTTTGTTACTATCATCTATTACAGGAAGGAGTTCCACACCAGTACAATGCTATGGTAGACTCCTGAACCACATGTCTGACTGCAAAAGCTATCCCAGTACTACTTAAAGTTAAAAACGATGGACTACTCATTGTACAAAACCATTTTCTAAAGTAATGTTTGTTACTTATTCCTGATGGTTTGCGGGGCAGACCTTTAAAACAAATATAATTTCACCACAAGTTTAACTTTAAACCAGCAGATGTTTGATATTTACAGGCATTTCAAATAAATCAGTCACCTCACTCTGCTAGATTAAAACAACATAAAGTTTTATTATAAGTCACCTAGAGCCAAGAAGCTGATAATAGAGAAACAAAAGCACTGAAATAGCCCCAAAACTTTGTGAAAATTAAGCAAAAATGAGAAGTTTTAATACAGTGCTTAGATAACACAGAGATAGTTACCTTTGAAATACCAAGAGATGACAAAGTCGAGATAAAAAGCCACCAGATTTCTTGTGTTTTCATTTTACGCCACAATTTCTACTGCCTTAATGATATTTAGCTCCTAAAATATGTTCAGGTAATGGAAATTATTATTCTCATTTTAAAGATGTCATGGGAGAAAGGAAAAGAAGGTGGGAATGGTGAATAAATACTGTCCAGGAGTAAAAGTTCAGATATTGAACAGACTTGTGTTCCTCCAGAACATGGAGAAGCTGGAATGACTGAGACCTACATTACATTTGCAGACATGCAATGTTTCAAAGATTTGCACTATTCAAAAAAACCCTAAAATTTAATCTGACCACAATGACATAGAAAAACCACACAACGACAAGCAGAGCACAGTACATCTTGCTGAAATGTTACTTCTCCCTTTGATACACAACAGGTTTTCATACCACAGAGATTCAGTGCCATCACCACAAAGGATGGATAAGAAGATGAAATTCTGAATCTTCTTACTTCTTTTCCAGTCTCAGTTCAGGCTATTGTGAGCTTACTGATCACACACAGGAGTTGAAAAATGCAGCCACAACATCCCTTGATACTGCTGTACGCTGTAAGCCACTATGTCCTCAAAAAGCAGTGGCAACCGGTGGTGATACCTTGCTCGTCCCACACAGAAGCTATTTTCTGATCCCACCTTCTCATTCAGGTACCATTTTTCTATAAATAATTACTTCATTTGAATGAGCTTTTGACAAGCGTTGACAACTACAAAGCACAATATTTAACATTTTTACCTACACTTCTCTTCCTCTGTTCATATGCTGAGGTTGTTTTCCGGGCCTGAGTTACTTATGACCTTCAACTATTTATTTAATAATATATTCCTCAGGCACATACTAAAACGGGATCTTTTACTTGATTCTTACTGCTAGAAAGAAACAAGATTTGTTTAGAAATAATGTAAACAAACATGAAAAAGTGAAAGACAACTATTTTTAACGTGCTTTAGTTGAAGACACTAAGCAGACTAAATCTGTATTTTGGAAAAGTTTAGAACAGTTATTAAGCACCTACAGACCACAACCAAGAAAGCACTGCAGGTGTTATTACTCTTTGGGTCCATTAACACGAAACAAAATATTGACTATTTCCTACATTTACAAAGGACTGCTGATCTCTGCAAAGGGCCTTAGTCTGGTTCCTGCCTGTGTTGTCACCAATTACTGCACTTACAGCATCATCTACAAATTACACTCAACACTTTAAGGACCTTTTCCCCACACAGCTATAACAGTAAGAAATATTTTCCTCCTCTACGTCCTATAAAACCTATTCAAATGTTAAAATTACCAGCTGACAGTCATATGTTATATTCAAACATATGCTCTTAAAAGGGTCAATTAAAACCATAGAATCACCAGGGCTGGAAAAGAACTACATGATCATCCAGTCCAACCGTCCTTACTATACTATGTTCCTCAACACAACGTCTAAACATTCACTGAAAATTACTAACAAAAGACTGTATACTTATGAATGATCAAGTGTAGAGATCAAAAAAGGGATGACTTAATAGCTTTCACACACTAGCTTACAAGAACAAAAGAATGATGCTATTATAACATTTATACGAGGGTTGCTCCAAAAGTAACACCTTCTATTTTATTATGTTGGCTCACAACATCAGAGGCGGATGTTGGCAGTATGCCAGTAGAGGTCAAATCTTCCCACCAACATCCTATTCCACTTTGTTGCTGTGTGACAGATGGCAGCAGTGGGACAGCCTGACAGAATGGCATCTGACATGAAAGTGCATATGAAGCAAAGGTGTGGCACTGAATTTCATCATGCTGAAAAACTTGCACCCACTGACATTCACTGCTGCTTGCTGGATGTCTATGGAGATCAACCAGTGGACGTGAGCACAGCGAGGTGGAGGGTGGTGCATTTCAGCAGTGGCAACTGGTCAGAGAAGTATGACTGGATTCACTGTTTACCTTAGCACATGGGTTGACAGAAATATGTTTGAACAATCTGATCTTGGTATTTACCACTTTTGGCAAAAGCATTCTGAGTACGTTACTCAGTTACATATTTTAAGAATTAAACAACATTCAACGTAAATTTATTTATGCTAACTGGTAGATTTGAAGATTTTAAAGGTTTTCCCTTCAAAATCAAAATAGTTAACTCCAGTGTGCAACACAGACGCTTCAGAGAGACACACTCATTTTGGTATTGCATACTGCTAGGACATCCTACCTTCTGAACACAAGCTATTACACTTGTAACAACAAAACTGTGCAAATTGTCCTGAGAGATGGCTGAGGATTTTTTTTCCACCCTTATCACTGTGCATTAGTATATCTTCTGTATTGCTTCAGCTAAAGTGGAACTGTGATGCTGAAAGCAAATTAGGACTCCTGCTTAAAGGCACAACATCACATTTTTATTCTTGCACTATTCCAACTATGAAAATAATAGAGATAAGAATGAGTTTGTATCTGTAATTTTACTTGGACTTGGCTAGCCAAAACTGCTTAATGAGCTATATGCGATTAACAGATTGCTTTAAAATTTAAATTTCAGAATTTCAGAAGTGCTTGAAGATTAAATCATGCAATTATTCTACTTCATTACAGAAAAATTCAACCACAACTTTATTCAAAAAGGTAAAGCCACAAAAAAAAGAGATATTACTTAGCTCCCAACTTCAAGAAATCTTAAGTTACTTAAGAAATGAAAGCTTTGTTGAAGTAAATGCACCAAGATTCCTCCACATCAACTAATTAGATCAGACCAATTCCCAGTACAGAACCTCCATGCTTTGTTCCCATAACGTGCTGCAAGAGCCTAAGCAGCACTTCATATATACCAGCAAGTGCTGACCAAGAACCTTAAGTAAACTATAACAAATGGACTGCATTTTTGTGTTAACTTGAAGTTATTTGTGAACATTACACAAGGAAGTATTTTGAATACATTCATAAATTCTTCATTTAACTAAAGGTTTCTCAACAAAAAATTATATTAACTCGTAAATCAATGTTTGACTTCCAGTTTTGAAGCCTGACACAGACATACCTTTCACCTTAACATGCTCTCACTGCCCTATCAATTAACAGAAACTTGCACCTACTTATTCCAATTGCAAGTAATCTGCCAAGAGAACTTACAGCACTGTATATCTCCATATAAACACCGAATCCTTCTTCATACAGTGAAATAAATTAACAAAAAACTTAAAACTTCAGCTATAAGATCCTGAAGTTAAAAAATCAGCAACTTAAGGCTCGTATTAAAGAAGAACCCAAATATCACTTCCATCCTCTGAAAAATGAGATAGAGCTCCTTGTTCATCATCATACTTGTTTCTCACACGTTGAAGATATAATTCTAAATGATACTGAGGTATAGGTTCATTACACCTCATCTCTATGTCACTGAAATTAATAAATATTTCATTAACATTCAGTCCAGATTCTATTCACATACAACACAATGATGGATTATCAAAATGGAAAACACTGGGAAGACCACAGTACAACATGCTATTTATAGATAAGCATTTCAATATCCAGGTTATCATCCACGAAGGGCACTTCAGGGTTTTCAAGTAAAGCCATATATTCCCCCTCATCAATACTAATGAGAGAGGATTTTACCCCACTGAAAATTTTACATACTCTTTTCAATGACTATGAGTCTTAAAATGAGAAATAGCCAATACTTCTTGTGTGATCTTTTTTGCACTGTATATTTCCTTTGCCTTCCAAGAAATGTATATTTTCAATAACAGTAGCACCCTCTCTGGAATCACTAGAATTTCAGGAGTAACGTGCATCAGAGACATGTCTGGAAGAACAGAAATAATTTGCAAGCCTTAAAAATAAAGGACAGATTACAAATCTATCTCAATCTTACCACAGGTGAAGAATACCATCAAAATTTATTGGCAAGCATCACTAGAAATCACAGACATTATCTGTTAGCCCAAAACCTCTTTCACTAGATATCCTCTCACTCTGCATGTATGTCAGCACAGCACTCAGCTATTGAAACAGATGAAGGTTCTTAAGTCCTCTTCTGTAAGGCAAGGGTTTCTCCTCCTCTAAAAAAATCTGAGACTGTTGAGCTCATTCCAAATGAACACCTTTTGTCAAGCCAAAACTGGACAGCATGAATGGTTTTATACTACCATACTGTACCACTACTTAGTATTCCCTAGGTAAATATCTAAGGAACACACTTGTTCCCTTGGACACCAAATAAACTTGTGAACCTTATTAGTCCACTCTAACAACCTAATTAATTTCCATGTTACTTTTAGCAATATGTTTTTTTACATTCTTATCTGCTCAGAAATCATTATGGCAAGAAATATATTTAAGAAGCACAGAGGGGAAAATCCTGAGGAAAAGAGAGCGAACTTGGTGGAACTGATTGGGCTGTTAGTCATTATTAGTCACTGTTACCCATCACAAAGTGAACCATTTACTGGCAGGTGACACCTGTGGCCGCTCTCTCAAGTTTAGCCCACAGAGGGCCAATATGCACAAGAGGTATGAAAGTGAAGAATATGAAAGCATTTGTAATGTCTTATTTAAGTAACTGAGACAACATTGCTGACTAAGACAGCCACAGCAGAATAGAAACTGCAGGGAAAGCAGGGTTGAAAGTGGTCTTAAAGGTAAAGACAAGATACTACTCCTCAGTAGGAGGCAGGAAATTCACACAAGAAGTCACAAACAAGAACTGGCAGTCTTCATCCACTCGTGGAAAAAACTGTTCCAGTATCAGTAACTTTCAGTGCTGAAAACTGTATCCCAGTGACACAGTAAAAACAGAAATACTTGGCAAGGTTCTCAAGAGTACCACTGCAGCTCCAAAGGCATTAAATGACAACATTAATACCAGTTGGCCACACAAATTACTCAATGGTTAAAAAAAAATATACATATACCAATAGTTCTGAGCTTCCTGAACGTGGATATAAGAGCACACTGACTGAGCTCACATTTGTCTGCAGTTGTAACAATCAGTGTTTTTGTCTAAATGAGAGGCTAAATTCTCCACAGACACTAAAAATTCTTCTCATTTCCCATTGGTAGAATTTCAAATCACTGAGAAGTAATCATATCAGATCCTAAGACTACAAGATACAAGATGAATTGTGCATTTCTTTCAAAACAAAATTATAGCCCTCTGAAACATAGAAACTGAGTGTTCTTTGGATAATATTGCAAGAATAGAGAATTATATGCAATTCAAGTTCTGTGGAATAAGAGTATGGTTTTAGTGCTGAATTCATGAACAAAAGCAGTCATCGTTATTTAAAGCAACTAATTAGCTAAGGAGTTTCTGGCTTGGAAAAGCTTAAACTTGATGTCTAGTTAATACACCCATTAAGAAAAACAAGAAAAAATGGAAAGATGGAACAATCCTCAGTTTCTCCTAACTTAAATACTTACTTTATTAACTGCCCATAAAAGCATGCAGGAAAGGTAACTGGAACAAATCAACCCATAATCCCAACCCTGAGGATGGAACAGTCATAAGACAGACACCACTCCTGTCCATCCACTGAGGCAACATATTTTACCTATTATGCCCAAGGTATTCTCAAAAACACTCAATATGGCAAACTTTACAGCTTATTAAGTGTGCATTAATGTGTATTCTACAAAATTTTTCCTTATACCTAACTTTTGACATACTGCATATAAGTTAGTTTCGTTTCATTTCTTTCTCTCTGCAGTAAATATGAAGAAGCAGCTCACTGCCTTCTACGTAGATTACATGACTTGCCTCTCTTTGCTCTGTTCTTCCTTTTCCTGAAGAGGAAACCTCAAAAGCTTTATAAATAGCTTATTTTCTCCGTGCTCTAAATTCCTGAGAGTTCTTCTAAGCTGGACATTTTAAAAGCACTGTGTTTAAGTATAGTGCTTGAAAGCTCAAACAGAACAAGCTGATACAGCATTGCTCAGATTTTTCAGAAAAATTTATTACTGAGTGAATGAATGAAAATTGCAATTCTGAGTCATGACTTCAAGCATGTTTACCACTGTGTCTCCTTACCAATGCTCCAACAGACCAAAAAGTCAGTGCCAAAATATCTCTGAATAACTACACACACTCCTTATATGTAGCTCTAAGTATTAATTCTATCAATGCACCTATATACACATCTATGCTTCTAGATTTAATTGTTTATGAGTCACAGTTAATAGGGCTCTGCCACAGCTTATTCAGCCTTAAAACACTTGATTAATATCAGAGTCATAATCACAGTGAAATATACTTATTTTCAGAGAAAACTTACAAGCTTATTTCACTAAACTGATTTTTCCATGTTAAAATATTTTGTGTAGTAAAAAAAAAATTACAGCTCAGTCAGTACACGTCTTAGTTTAGTCATTATGTAAACTGGCCATAAAGTTACTTTCATTTTTAATAATATTAACCGTTCGAGAAGTTTTAAGTAGTCAGGAAGTACCCAACAGAATCATAAAAGAAAAAAACCCTTAGAAGATTAAAGCCTGGGCACCCTTGTGCTACTGCCAGTCATTTTTAACAGTGCCATATGAATGAATTGATTTCCTTTTCCTAGTCACTTATACTTCTTCAGTTTAAGAGCAGACTGTTCACATGCCAAAAACTGAACGTATACTCAGCAGTATTTGAATAATGCATCAGAATGTATGCTTCTGACACACGCTGCAGTATCAACACTGTTAAATATAGTCTTTTATGGAACTGGAACAGTGAGTGATGACAGCTGAAATGAGGTGGGGAAGCTCTACTTTTGTGTATTCGTACTTAATTTTCACTGAGCTAACGTTTCAGCCTTTGTCTTTGGGTGACAACTTCACAAGGGAAGAGATGAAGAGGCTGAGTGGTGGAAGGAGTGTCAGTTCCTCTTTTTTTCCTCCTCTTTAAAGAAAAAACAAACAAAAAACACACAAGATGCCAGCTGGCCTCCAAGAACTATAACCTCCTATCTGATTAAAGGCACACTAGAGGACAGTGTTTGTTTAACCTAATTCCTCCCGACCACGGATTATTCTGTTGACAATCCGCACGGCACACTGAGCGATATTTTCTACGGACCGGGGAAACGCACGTCCGCTGCGGAACAGCCTGTGTTTATCGCCTGCTTCGCCTCCTATTAACACGTTCGCAGCCGAAGCCTCGATGCGAGGCCTTCCACGGCCGCGGACTGGAAGGTGACGCCGGCGCCGTTTCCTCCCTGCAGCCCGGCTCGGGGCAGAGCCCTCCTCCCGCGGCCCCGCTCCATTGTGCGGGGCCATCCCTCTCTCCCTCCCCGCTCCCCTCCGTGTTGGCTGCAGGCCTCCCCTCCCCCGCCGCCCTGCACCGAGCTGACCTCGGCGCCCGCCCCCGGCGAGAGCCTGAGCGGCGCGGCCGTGCCGCAACCCGGCGCGGCCGGAGCTCTCCGGAAAGAGGCTGAGGAGCGGCGCGGCGGGGAAGAATGGCGCTGCCCTACCCACCCCCCCGCGCCTCCCTCTGCCATCCGCCCGCCCCCGGGAACGAGGAGGGCCGAGGGGAAGGATCGATCCCTCCGGCAGGCGAGCCCCGCCGCGGCTGGGGGAGTCGCCCAGCCCGGCCCCCCCTTCCTTCCCTTCCTGACTGCCTGCCTCACCAGGTGTCGCCCTTGCGGAGGGCGGTTTTGAGCAGCGCCGCCACGTCCGTGCGCTGGGTCTCCAGATCCGCCGCGCCTCCCTCCGCCATCTTCTTCCCCCGGCAGCAGCGGCGGCAGCGGTAACAGGGGCAGGAGCGGGCCGCGCTGCATGCTGGGAGTGACGCCGCCGGGAGACGCCTTCGGCCCCCTCCCTTCCCACAATCCGCAGGGAGGGGGCCGGGACGGAGCGGCGCCCCCTGGCGGCGGGGAGGTCTTTCCTCTCAGCAGAGCGGTGCGCATGCGTGCTGGGGCTTTCGGAGCGCTGCGGGGATGTAGCCTGGTACGGCTGCAGCGCCCGGAGGGACTCAGGCCTTCCTCGTGTTCTGTGGGAGTGCTGTGAAATGGGTCGGAAAGAGGAGGTGGCAGTTTTTGGCTCCCTGAGACATTCCTTTCAGTGTTCTAATTAGCGTGCACGTAATTAGATGCTGTGTGCCCTGCTAGCAAATGAGTAGTTTGGATTCCCATAATTCATATAATGATGTAGCCCATATTGTTGCGTGAATGCTGCTTGCAATTTAACACAGGGGTTGACTTGCTTTGACCAACCCAGGTCCTTACAAAAGCCACCGGGGAATTCATTGTGCTTGCTTCAGCCCTTCCTATCCAAAATGTTGCTTGCAGCCTCCAACTGGTGTGCCACCAATGCCAAAACACATCCCTGTTACATGGCACTAACAAGGTGTTCCCCCTCCCTTCCGTCTTGGATATAGAACCACACCATCATATCTATCTCATGAAATGCTGCTTACAAATGCCCGGAAACAGAATTAATTTCCGCAGGTGGTGCCTCTCACTGCAAGAAAGATGTTGAGGTTTTCAAGCGTGTCCAGAGGACAGTGAAACTGTGAAGGGTCTGGAGCACAGTCCTTATGGGGAGCAGCTGAGGGCACTGGGATTGTTTAGTTTGAAGAAGAGAAGGCTAAAGGGAGTCCTTTATAGCTCTCTACAACTGCCTGAAAGGAGGTTGTGTCAACGTGGGGGTGGCCTCTTCTTGCAGGTAACAGTGATAGGATGAGAGGGAATGGCCTTAAGTTGCTCCAGGGGAGGTTCAGGTTGTATATTAGGAAAAAATTCTTCTCAGAAAGAGTGGTCAGACACTGGAACGGGCTGCTCAGGGAGGTGGGGGAGTCACCATCCCTGAAGGTGTGCAAGGAATGTGTAGTTGTGGCACTGAGGGACATGGTTCACTGGGACATGGTGTGATGGTTGTGGGTTGACTATTTACTAGATGCTCTTTGAGGTCTTTTTCAATCAATGATTCTGTGCCTCCATTCTATGATTTTGTAACAGCCCCCATCATATGCCAAGACCTCTTCTACCCCCAGTCATTGTAACGTGCTGAATAGTTTGACTAATACTCGAATGTATCATAGGCTGCCATTCATGTACAATGAGCTATTAGATGTTGTTAGCTGTTGGCTAATTAGCACATATGAGCTTGTAACACATAGCTGTTGTAAATAGCCCTGATGATTGCTCTTTAGATATGCATAGAGCCAAAAATAGAGAATGGGAGTAAGGCTCCCATGCAGACACAATAGTCCACAACTAAGTAAATATTTTACCAGGGTTATCAGTAAAGATGATGATGTTGAAATAAAAGTAAAGTGAGGTTCCGCAGCTTTAAAGAGAGCAAGGGCTACATTAAAAAAGGAGTGGCCAGCAAGGAGAGGGAGGTGTTGTCCCCATCTTCTCAGCTCTTGATAGGCCCCATCTGGAGGACTGCGTCCAGGCCTGGGGCACAAGAAAGATGCAGCATTCTTGGAACGGGTCCATAGGTGGGCCACTAAAATGATCAGAGGGCTGGAGCACCTCTCCTATGAGGTAAGGTTGAGGGAAGTGGGCTTGTTTAGCTTGGAGAAGAGAAGGCTCAGGGGAAACCTCATTGTGACCTTCCAATACTTGAAAGGAACATATAAACAGAATGGGAAGCAATTGTTTACATGGATTTATAGTGATAGGACAGGGGGGAGTGGTTTTAAACTAAGAAAGGGGAGATTTAGGTTAGATGTTAGGAGGAAGTTTGTCACTCAGAGGGTGGTGATGCACTGGAACAGGTTGCCCAGAGAGGTTGTGGATGCCCCATCCCTGGAGGCATTGAAAACAAGACTGGATGTGGCTCTGGGCAGCCTGCTCTAGTGGTTGGTGACCCTGCCCATGGAAGGGGGAGCTGACACTCAATGATCGTTGAGGTCCTCTATAACCCAGGGCATTCTAAGATTCTATTATTCTATGATACTGGACATGTGAGTAGAGCTCCCAAGAACTTGGAGTGGCTGGTGGTGGCTTCTGTAAGAGCAGGAGGATGAATTTCCAGGATGACAGGCAAGCAAATTAGAGATACACCTAAAGATACACCAGTCTTGGCAAGTAAGGACAATATTTTAAGTATTGAAAGTTTTCCGTGTGTCGAACTTAAACTTTTACAAAAATGACTTTGTCGATTTTGGAAAAAATATTCCTTGATCCACTGAGCCAGTAAACAGCTTCATTGCTCAGCAGTCTGTGGTTTGCTTTGCCAGAAGATTCACATGGAGCCACCCATACCTAAAAAAATTGGGTAGCGTAGTTGAAGTTACAGGTGAAAAAAATATCCCGTTCCTTAGTTCAGTCTGTTTATGGTGCAGAAAGATACTAGAAGGACATCAGGTGGTACAGATATTAGACAGAAAAGCATGTGAGAAGCTGTCTGAATCAGAGATTTGTCTAAGAATTGCAACAGAAAGAGGAATAACCAAGTTTCTTTCTGGGACTGTCAGTACTGCACAAGAAGCATTTGTGCTTTTTCACAACAGAAGAGCAGTCTAAGGATAGCCTTTCCCCTCTCAATATTCTTGAAAAATACCATTTGGTGTGAAGTCTGTATTTTTACAAAAGTTTTCCCAGACAGCATGGAATTGTTTCCAAGTTTCCTCAAAGGTGCCTGAGGATCTTCATAGTTCAAACTGTCTGTGCTGATGATACTGATGAATGACCACCAACCTACCCTAATGAAAAACAAGCTTTTGCAATATAGATTTATATCTTACTTCTTTTGGTATACCTGAATGCAGAATATTGTAAAGCAAGCAGAAGTGGCAGACTTTCCAGAAATCATTGGACTCCACTGTTACCTGACTTCACTTCTACCTGATGCATTTTTGTAAACATGTTTTTTTGTGGTTCTAGACATCGATCCTAGGAAAAGAAACAATTAATGCAATGTATAGTGGCTCAGACATTCAGCAAATGGGCTGCAGATAACAACCTGTGTACACTGATGATTCTATTGATTCCCAATACAACATAAAGTTTAAGCTCTCAGTTCTTGTTTTCAAGTCAATTAGTGGACTTGGATAAAGAAACTTAAGGTGTGGCTTCATTTGGGGGGATATGATAAGCTCTGCTCAGTGAAGGAAACTCATACATGCAATAAGTTCTGTAGAAATGACAGATACCTCTAAGTCTTACTCACAGGTACTACAGGAAAAAAAATAATAACTTCTCCACTTTTATTTTTTTCCTAAATCTTCTACACTATAATTATGAAATTATGGAGGGGGAAAATAGGACTTCAGATTCCTTTTCTCAGTGATCTAGCAAGCACTCATGCATGCAGTGTGCTTGTAACTTAGATGGCAATATGAATTTCCTTTCTAGTTTAGAGCTGCACAGAGTCTGACTTATTAAAAAAGATACAGATTAGTGTGTATTTGACATACAGCACCCACACATAGAGCCATTATTGGTAATATAGGTAATTTCGCTTTCACATGAAAAATCTGATGAAAACCCTCTTGAAGCTCATTTCACTAGCCTAATAGGCTTTTAAAATAGTAGAGTGGTCAGTTATCAGTGCCACCATTGTTGTTTTTGTTCCACAATCTACATTTGGGGATATATAGGGTTTTTAAACTTTTTATTGTTATTATTTTTAATGATATTATTATGCACCTCTTTTGAAACACTTCAATATCAAAAGCCAGAAAGCAGGAATAACAATGGACTGCAGTTGTATAATATCAAGATGAAGCAGGATATCTGTAAGGTAAGGGCAAGACATGGGAACAAAAATACAATACTAAATGAAGTGGTGGAAGACAAGGAAGCACGAGATAAATGATGGGCAGAAGCAGATGAGAATACCTATTTTTTTAAGGAGAGAAAAAGAATGGGATAAATTTGGAAGGCAGAGAGTTGAGGAAATAATACGGAATTAAGAAGCACATTTCTGCCCTGAAAACAAAATCATGAACGAATACCTCCTTATCCACTCTGCACATTCTTTCCTCCATTTGTAGATGTCATCTTGTTAAACTCTTGTTTCAGCTAGACAGAATTATAATTGCTAGATACAACTGCAGTAACACACTTCTGTTGAGATTAAAAAAAAAAAAAGTATTAAAAAATGGATAGTTCTTTATTTATTAGTTTTAATCAAACTTCTACATTTGTAACCACATATTTAGAAATAAATATTTTCATGAGCTTCACGTACTTAGTTCAATGGCAGAGTGCCCACAGAACAATTAAGTCAGAAACAGCATAGGTCAGAATACAGGGGAATGATAGAGAAATTTCAGTAGTATTGAGAAAAGGTGTCCCAGAAGTCTTCCTAACATACTGACAGTGGAAGAAATGCCAGTGTTTTCCCCTTACTCCAGTCCAGAATTTTTAAATACTGGGAGACATTCTTTTGATTTGCTTTGCAGATTTCCTGAAGAATGACTTATTAATTGAATACAAACAATTAGGAGAAGTAATAAACTAAACATGCTATGTAGCACTATTAAAATAATATTTTGAATTAATTTAATGAAAGTAGTTAGTTATTTTGATTGATAAAGCATTTGTTCAGCATACACTGAACACTGCGATTGTAATAGACTTGGACTTGAAGGAAGAAGGATGATTGAAAAGCAGGCTTTTTTTTCATTGTAATCAGATATTAATTTAAGAATAATTACCCATTTTCAACAAGACAAAACAACTTCCAATGTCTATTACACAATGCTTATATCTTGACAGAAATATATATTTACAAATGATTGCAAAATAACTGACTTTTGTATTTCTCCTTCAATAACGCTTTTTTCTTTCAAGAATTTCGATGACAGATAAACTAATTTAAAAGGTATGGTGACAACAGGTTTTGTCCATAATTAACAGGCATGTTGTGACTGTTATCAGTTTCTGTATTTGATTTGTACATCAGGATGGATCTACAATCTCTCCTCTGTGCTTAGTAAATGAACTGTTTGGTTTTGGAGGTTATAAGTAAAATCAGATATAGTAGCTATGTACAAAACATGTCAACTATTATTAACTCAGACATGAGTTTTAAAAGGATGATTCATAGTATAGGGTTAAAACACTAGCTGAAGATGTATGAAATCTATATTCAATTTTTTTTTTTTTTACACATATGGATGAAAACTGTTAAACAAATATCTCCACTTCTAACGTACTGTGAAGTCAAATAGACAGTGGTGGTGGATCAAAGGGTCTTGGTCAGCTAATGTGTGGTGGACTGGAGCTCTGCCTCACCAGTTTTTCAGTGAAAATGATAAAGAAACTGTTTACAATTGTTTCCTAGAGGAGATTTTGGTTGAATGTTAGTCAGAAATTCTATACTCAGAGGATGGTGAGGCACTGGCACAGGCTGCTCAGATAAGCTGTGGATGCCCCATCCCTGAAAGTGTACAAGGCCACATGGGGTGGGACCATGTAAAACCTGGTCTAGTAGTTGGAAAATCTGCCTATGGCAGGGAGCTGGAACTGTGTGGGTTTTAAGATCGTTTCCAACCTAATCCATCCTATGATTCTGTGATTCAATGGTTCATTCTTCTCCACAAGCAATAAGATTACTTTACTTGGTTACTGAACGTCTAAAAAGTACTCCCTTTAAAAATCATATTATCTGACCCTCATAAAGGTATATTATTTTCTTAAAACACGAAAAAATGAGTGCATATAATTGTCTCTAGAATTATTATTGTTTTTAGTCAATTTAAATATAAGTATTGTAAAGAAATAAAAATGAAGGATAAAGAAAGCCATTTCTTGATGACTTGCTTGATAATCTATACCTCAACAGTGGTGTAAATGTCCTCCTAGAAGCCTCAGTGTGTCTCCTCACTGGCTGGTGTGTCTCCTGCACTGGGCACCTTCACCCGCCCAAGGGAAAGAAAAGTTATCTTACACAGTGTAGAGAGAAAGGATGCTTCTGTCACCTCGTCTAGAGAAAACTGCAGGAGGTAGGGGAGGCATTTTCAGTAGGTGATCCAAGTACCTAAGGGAAGGTGCTTGCGTTCATAGCAGATCTTATTCTTTGGGTTTGTGCTTGTGAGCAAGCACAAAATTCATACTTAAGGCAAAAAGAACAATGAAGGTAACATGTTAGCTATTCTAGATAAAAAATATTCTTGACTTTTAAACTGTTTTGTCAATTCCTTTTCTATCTTTTCTTGAACAGTATGTATGCTTTAATTATTGTTTTATATTACACACAAAATAAACAGGAACTTGAAAGAAAGAATCTGGATTACACTTAAAAAAAACCTGTCTCTAATATTGCAAAAAAAGCTATTTTGTGGTAGGGACAGAAAGCACAGAAATAACACAAAAACGATCATAAACTATTATTAAAAACTACTGAATTTTAGAGGTTTTAATAATTAATTGCATTCTTTAATGTAAGTTATTAACAATTATGAAGTTTATACCTATTTCAATATCTGTGCTAGTGGCTTTTTTTGGTTTTTTTTTTTTTTTTTTAAGTTACATGTGATACTAATTCATATACAACTTCAGCACTCTTGGAGTGCTCATTGAACCTTGATTTAAATTATGATGCCAATTCCTTGAAACCTTGGACAAGCTTGGATACCTTTTGTGATTGTCTGTTCACTAGCTGGCAGGAACTCCATAAAGCTTAACTATGTGATGTCTACAGAGAGATGCAGATACAGTTACAAGTACTGATAGGATCTAAACCTAGATATGGACACAGAACTAGACGTAGATATAGACATCAATCTAGACACAGATGTAGATTTAGATACAGATATCTCTTCTAATTTCTTGTACATAAATTATTGTTCACTTCAACCCACTGTATGACACCTTTGTGAACTATTTGATGGTTAAACTGTGGTCAGATTAATAGAAGACTGGGAAGGGAGGCAGGAATTTAGCTTCTGTTCCTAGCTGGACCATTGATCTGTTTTGAGTCTTCTGATATTTTTATCCATCTCACTTGTTTTTTTTGGGGGGGCATTACCTGGTTACTGGGGACAAATACTTTCTCTTGCTTTGTGAATAGTCTTGGTCACAAATGGATTTTAATCTAGTTTAATTCATGTATTTTTTTACATAAATAATAACAGAAATATTAAAATTCCAAATCGTTCATCACTTTCTGAATAAAGATTTCTTATTCTTTGTGTTGGTCTTAAAGTATTAGTTTGATGGCTAACATCATGTTCTATTACGAATTCATACATTCTTTTGGCACATACATAGGTGATGTTTTCAGAAATGATTTAATGTCTCCTGAACATAATATATGATACATTCTAAGAGAAGAAATAAAATACTGCTATTTTTAATCCTATATAGAAGTGGAAAATAATTTGAAATGAAAATGAATGACATGTAATTGCACGTAACAATGAAAGTACGTCCTGTGTGTAAAATGAGCAACAGAAACTTGGCTTGTGTGCTGTAAAGCATGTAAAAATGTTCCAGTGTGAGTACGTGCAGCTGAGTGAGAGCGAAAATTTAGTAACTCTTGGAGAAAAGAGGTACACTGTGACTAACTGTGGCAAATAATGCAACTAGACTGATGAGTTTAAGGGTGAGAATATGGTTGTATGGCAGATAACTAAAAAATTGATTTGATGTTCACAGAATTGAAACTTGCCAAGCAATGACTTTTCTGTACTGCACAGAAGCGTGGGACACTGTCTGAAATGGTACTTGCATCTTTTATTTCATTCTGGCATTAGGCAATATAACCCAGAAGTTAGAAGAATAATGAACCATGATCACAGAATCATAAAACAGCTCAGGTCGGAAGGGACCTTGAAAGATCATCAGGTAGAAACTTATGTGGGAATAATATTTTGATTCAATGGGTACCGTAGATGTTTGGCACCTCTGGGAGCTGTCTTGTAGCTATAAATTGCAACTGATTTCTCAATTTCTTTTTCTCCAGGTTTGCAATTGAATCAAAGTACATGAAACAGAATGAACATATTGTTAAACTCTCTCCCCTAGCTCTAAGTATTAGTATAATAAATTAGATACTACCTAATCTTTGGGTAGTAAAGTGAGATCAGATAAGCCTTGTAGGTGATAAACTATGACTTTACTACCTAAACGTTAGTGTCTCATCTAAGCTAATTGAATATGATCCCTCATTAGTCAACAGAGGCAGAGCCTCTTCTAAAAGACGATTAACACCTGTTTTATGATGATAAAATGCTGTGTGAGGGTGTCTCCCTGTTGTTCATAAAGGAGACCTAGAAAGTAAGTTTTTAGGCAGCTAAGCATGATGAGGTCCTACTACATGCATCTTCTGAATTTTGAGACTCAAATATGAGACTGAAAAGTAGCAAGCACTGTCAGAATAATTTGGAAGTAACAATGTAGTGATATCTCCATGATTGTATTACTTCTGTCAGAAAGTCATTGTGCATTTAAAAAATAAAATCACATATTATTTTTTTATTGATATTAGTTATCCTTTCAAAAGAGTGTAATAACTCCTCTTTTGTATCTTTGCATGTTTAAACATCCATGATGAAGTACTGTCTTCTGGGAAAAATTCCTATTGCCATGATGACTGAAATAGTGGTTTCACTTGTTTGTTTTGTTAATAAAACTGGCTTATGTAGTATCTCAGTGTTTTGCATTAAGATTATTTGTTGAGGACTGCAGTGCTTTTGATTTTATAAGCTATATTAACATTCATTTATAATAAATGACAATCAGAAAGTGATCATCATTTCTATCAGCTTGGAAGCTGTTTCTGGGTGAAGGTGATTTAAATTTGCCAATAAGTTATTTCTGAAGGAAAAAGGTGACATTAGGTTGCTGCTTGATAAATTCAGGTCAAAACTCCTAATTAAAAAGGCACTATGTATCATTTTAGTTGGAAATAAAAATTATAGGGAAGAACAGTCAAAGTTATCTTACAAAAACATCTGAACAACCTTAAAAGGTAAGCTTAAATTATGGACTAACCTGTGCAGTCTGGAAAACAAATGAAATTACACATTTTCATAATGCAATTACTTTTAGTACCTATGAGAGGAACTTCAAACATGATACAGGCAACTTTTGTTTGCATAATTATCCACTGGGAAAGAGAACTGTTAACTAATAACTTTCATAATAACTCTTTTCATGAAGTATTTTCACCCCCCCAAATTATGAAAATACCTGGAGAGAGGTAACGTGAGCACATCAAATGGCAAATCAAATGAAGCTCCAACAAGAAGGGTACAGCCCAGGCACGTCCAACCAGTGGCCCACAGGCCACATGTAGCCCACCCCCTTACCAGCACTGTCTGCTTCCTAATGCTCCTGTGGCTTTGCCCTGCCAAATGGAGGTGCCCATAGCCCTTGTAGTGCACCCACTGCTCACCAGCAGCAATACGCTGGTGCACTATTAATGCTGCCTGGGCTGTAACCAGAGCACGGGGAGTGTCAGCTCAAGTTACAGGAAATAGCTATATACACTTTGATTCATTGGCTAAGAATATGCACCCTTGCTTTCCATTTTGATAAACAAATTTGAGAAAGAGTTTCAATATTGAAAAAAAAATCATAATTATTTGGTATTTTGCAACTCCATTTTCAGCTGACATGAATACACTACTTGGGAATGTTCACATTGAGTATATAGAGTTGCAAACAGACATTCAACTCAAAAATCTGACCATGTTTCCTTACTTTCATAAGCCCTCTCTTACCAGGGAAAAGCTTTCCTCACTTCACCATCACACCTCATTCATGTCATTACTTTTCAGCAGTGCACATGTTTGTGAACAACTGTTTTCAAGGATGAAACACAGAAAGAGAAAAATTTCATCAGAAGTCTCTGATGAACACTTTGAGAACTCACTAAGAACTGCAGCCACTGACATCAAACCAGATACTGATGCATTAGTTTCACAAAAATAAGGTCGCCTATCCCACAAGTTTTGCTGAGTTTTCTCTATTGAACAGGGTTATTGTGCTCTTTGTATCTGTTGTAGTTCCCGTGGAAATAAATAGAAGGCATTATTTTTGGAGTGACCTTTGTCTATTGACCCAAGAAAATTCCTGTTCTCTCATTGTGGCCCAGGCAGGTCAAAAGTTTAGACATCCATGATGTAACCTTTTCTGTAGCTTTGTCTGTTTCTGGAGAAGCACATTTATCCAATACTTCTACTGAAAAATCAAGTTAAATGGTGAATTAATGAAACATTTTGAAAAAGAATCCAGCTTCTCTTCTCAGTTGGGGTTTTTTTTTTTTTTCTTTTTTTCCCCCAGAAATATGGGTTCCAAACTATGAAAAAACCTACACTTTNAATCCAGCTTCTCTTCTCAGTTGGGGTTTTTTTTTTTTTCATTTTTTTCCCCAGCAATATAGGTTGCCAACTATGTAAAATACTACACATTTTAACTGATACATCGAAATCATTCAAGGTGCCATTTTCTTCCCTAGGTCCCATTCATTACATGCACTTAAAAATGTGCAGTTATTGAATGATTTGAAAAATAAAGATACTAAGGCCTTTTTTTGGGGGGGAAATATGTGAACCCAGAAGTGTAGTATACAAACTTAGCCTCAAGGTCATGTTTGGGCCTCTTTAAAATATTTGTTAAGAACTGACAAGAAAAGAGGTTTTAGAAGCACATGGCATGGGAAGCAACTTAAATTGCCTAGAATGGAACGTGAAGAATGATGATCAAAGTGGGAATTAAGTGTGGCAAATATGAGACACTTATACTCAATTATTTCAAGTTTTCTTTCTCACTGTCTTCATCCCAGGGATTTTCACTGACTATGGGCACAGTGCCCATTGTCTGCCTGCTGCGTGTTTAATTCCAGCCTCCCACCCAGGTACTGCAGGGGGTAAGGGCTGGTTTTATGGGCAAAGGGGATTTTTATGGAAGTGTGCAGACCTTATTGTCTGTCAAAATCATGATATTCCCGATGATGCCCATGTGATGGAATTAGGATTCTCACTGTATGATTGACCAGGCTGACACAGAGTATGTTGCTGGGGAGTATTGAATTACAGAAGAGGTCAGGTAAAGAGAGGGCTCTGGGCGTTAGCTCACTGCTGGGGAATGTGTCTCCTGGACACTGATACTGCAGCAGATGTGTGATTTACATGTCAAGATTAGGAGAGCAGAAGCAGTTTACATGAGAAAGTGAAAGGAGAATAAGGAGGGAGTTAAAACACTGAATCAGATTCATCGCTGGGGACTTGGCAGTCTCCTTCAACTTTAATTGTCTGTGATTTTGGCCCAAAATAAACCTCTCAGTATCTAGTTAGCTGTGGAAATATCACAAGCCATGTCACTTCCCAATTGCTGGGTGGCAAAATGAGGAATGTCTAAGAGTTTAAATATCCAGGAGCATTTGCTGTACCTACATGGTAAATTCAGTAAGAATGAGTGTCATAGTGCTAACCTACTTCAGATGTTCCCACACTGAGCAGCAGATGTACAAGAAAAGCCCCCAACATTTCTTTCTTTCTTTTTCTTTCTTCTTTTTTTTTTTTTTTGTTACTAACACTGACTTGTCTCATATTGCTACAGTGTTCTCAAGAAGAACTAAATCTCAGTTACTTCATACAGCACATATGTCTGGTCTAGGATGGAAAGCATGTCAAAGGCACAGGCTTAAGAATTTATAGGGAAAGTGAGGGTGGGAAGGGGAAAGCCTGGCATTGAGAAAGTGATTAGTGGTGTAGCTAGTCTACTTGGTATATGTCATAAGAAGGGTTTAGACACCAATTTTAGCTCATTAGATATATCAGTGACATGGAGACTTTAACTCCAATCTACATCTTAACCTTGCAATTGGGATAAAGCATATCCTTGTTCTTCTGTTTGCCTCTGACCATGAAAAGCTGTGTTGCAATTTTTTGTTTTTGTTAGCTAACACTAAAATAAATACAGATTATCTAAAAATATGACACATTAGCATTGGAAATATAGACATATTTGGGAGTTTAATGTAAATGTTGCCATTTATTCAAGACTTTCCTTGAAAAAAGAAGTATGAGTACTTCAAGAGGTGGTCAGTCAGTGTAGGTCAGTCTTGTATGCCTCGTTCAAATACAAACATAATTATTTTACTGGTGACATTTGGGATGACCTTCAACCTATAATGCAATATAAAGGATTGCTGATTGACAGCAAACTCTGTAAAATTAAGTCCTTTCAGTTTGAATTTACAAAGATCTTCAAATAAATACATAAAACATTTTTTTTCTCTTGAGGAAGTGAAGCCAGAAAGGTGATTTAGAAGAGCACCGTGACAATACAGGCAGAGGACAAGCCCTCTGCAGTGTGAAAGTGAGCCAAGAGCAGCAGGAGGCTGGGGGCCTATGGGGCAGCTGTGGCCCAGCCACTACAAGCAGCTGTGGTGCTGTGGCAGGTCCTCTGGAAGCCCCATCATGGTCTCCAGACCCCTTTCACTTCTCCCATAAATCGCATGGTCCCCCATGGTCGTTCCCTATCTCCCACATGTATCTGAGTGTAAGGGAATTTCACTTGGAAATAGAGCCATGAAAGAGAAACTAGTAGCTTGGCTAAAGAAAGCATGTGTGCTCAAGGGCTTTTCTGCTAGAGCTTAGGACCCATGAGCTTGATAAGAGAAAAAACACAGATAGGATGAAGTCAATTTTGGTGTTCTTTCCCTCAAGGCAAACATTTTCAGTGTATTTTCAGGCCTTGTGGAAAGTTTCCCTTTTTGTCGTCTCCCAGCTGGCTCTTTTGGTAGGATCCTATATAGCATTCCACTTCACCTAAGAAGGTGGTGAGTTCTAATCTTCGCAGCTATCTGCACATTTTATTTCTTCAAAGAGGGAATATTCATGATTCACCATGGCCTGCCCACAATAAACATGAGAACTACAGTTAGATTCAGGAGGATGCAGCAGCCTTCTGAACTGCAGTCATTTTCTTGGTATAAGTCAGTATGGCCTCTGTTTAAGGGATCACCTTAAGGTCTGGGTTTTCACACATTAGAAAACCTTTATACGTGTGTGTTTTCTATCAGCGTAGACTGGAGGAGAAAACATAGCTTATCTTATTACACTTACAGAAGAAAAAAAAAATGACCAACATTTTCTTTGCCTGTTTACTTTTTCCTCCTGATCTGCGACAACTCAAGAGCGCTTAGTTTCAGTTTGTGTTGGAAAACCCCCATTTTTTGTCCACTTGTTTGCCAGTTTGAGGAGTGGTAACGGGGCAGGTGAGGAAGCTGCTTTTAATGTGTTGAGAAAATTGGAATGAGCTAGTTTGAATTTTCTTTAGAATGGGCATTTGGAAACTTGTGTAAGTACTTAAGAAATGTTGTCTAATGTTAAGCTATGGCATTAAAAATTCATATACTCTTGTCAACATTTTTGGTCAAATTCAGATGTCTCCAGTTACTGAGCAAATCCACTGACCTCAAAAAATGTACATGTAATGAGAGTACTGGATTATCCTGGAAGAAAGGCAGACTCTGGGATGAAAGCTGCCCTTATTCCACAGTGTGTTCAGTATTGACAATAAGGCAAAGGGGTAAAAAGGAAGAACAAGCTTACCATGACAGAGACAGCTTGGGCTGAGACAGAGGTGACAGAGTAGAGGTGATCTGAGAAAGCATATGCTACTCCAGTACGGAGAGGGTATGTTAAGATGTTATCACGCTACCAAAAACCACAACACACAACCCAGAAAACATGCAAATCTAGCCCCAGGAATCAATAAGGTACATGGACTTTGCTTCCGAACAAGGGTCATCATAGCAGAACTTTGAAATGGCTGTGAATCTACCTGTTGAGGATGTTATTCTAAATATGCAATTTTTTTTTAATTGGACATGTAAAAGCCAGTTTAGATACATTCTAACTTTTCACAGCATTGACCTCTTTCTGTAAAAACAGTTCAGAACGGATCATTATTATGGACTAGTATAGATGAGTCTGCATGGCTATCATTCCTGCTTCATAAATTTTCCCTTTAATTTTTAAAATCTGTTGCTATATTTTTATGATGCCATATATTGTCAGGTCAGGAAAGATAAGCAACTATTGTAATGCAACAAAAACAGCTTCACACTACAAAGGGATTAATTTTAGGTGATCATTTAAATAATAGCTAATAAAATCAAAATCATTTAATGTACATTTTAAGAGCTAGACTAATCAAAGCTTAAAATGTGATAGGATAATAAAGCAAAGCTCATTAATTTAACATAGAAAAAAAATACAATCAAAAAGAGCTGGAGTAAGCATAAGCTTGCAAAAAGAGAAAAGTGCTGAGCATTTAATCTTATTCTCTCTGGAACCATTGTAGAAATTATGGAGTTTAGCTGGAGTTGAAACATGCTGAGAGAAGGCCAGTTTACTCTTTCCAACTGTTATCAATGCTTCCTGTTTCACTACACTGGAGGAATATGGAAAATTGGTGTAAAGGATTAAATCTCATGCAATCTAGGTGTTAAGTAATTCTAGAAGAGTTATATTGTAAAATAAATGGTATTGTAAATCCATGTGTCTAAGTGACTGCATTTTGTTTCGCTAAGCTTTGTATGGAAGCAAACTTTGTGTATTTTGCAAAATGCAGGAGATGTGTAGCAGTGTTAAAAGAATTCAGTTACAATAATAAAAGATGCCTGAAAGGAGAGGGAAAAACCACAAATACGGCTCTGAAAGGCTGACCCTTGGGACCACCCTTACACAAGAAAAAGAAAATTTGAAGTTCCCCAGCACTGGAAAAGCTTCAATCAACCATGAGGGAAAAAAGAGAAAATTCGAAGTTCCACGGAATAGGAAAAGCTTCAGTCAGCCATGAGGCAAAATCCATAGGAAACCAGACTTCATTAGCTCCGGAGCTCACAGAACTTGTTACTATTCAGCTTGTTTAGCAACTTCAACTTTTAGACAACTCTTTTTCTTTGATATGTCTCCTCAAGCTTAACTGGGTATTAGATCTGCTTTTTATCTGTGTGAGGCTACAGTGAAAAAAAAGAAAACAAACCACAAAGAAGTGCTTCCCAGGATGATTTTCTTTCTATGTGTACGTGCATATATGTGTCAGGAGAGAAGGAGGGAGGAAGGAAAAGGAAATAGAATAACTGGAATGTCCTTTTTCAGGATTTTGTGAGGTAGTGTATAGGGTCTGTGTTCTACATACTGACATCTAGTGGCAAAATCTCCCAGTACTTGCCCGGGGT
>VXAB01011377.1:0-145982 GCA_013399175.1 Odontophorus gujanensis | reverse complement strand
AAAAAAAAAAAAAAAAAAAAGGAAAAACTGCTCACATTTTATTCCCGAATATAGTTTTGTAGTTTTGGGCTTTTCCCATGCTCAAGAGTAGTACTTGGTTTTCCACCAATAAGCAACCAGCATTGCATTCTATCTTGCTGAAATTTACAACTTTATTGTGCAATACAGATGTCCCTATGTCCACCCTGCAATGTTTCACCCCTGGACTATTCCTTATTACTTTTAGCGTAATAAAGCAGACACATGTATGACTATTTCCAGAGGAGAAGTTGGTGAATATTGTTCTACTTTTAAGCTGAACCCTTCTGATTATTTTTTTCCCTATACAGATTAAGTAGATTCAGAAAAGTTTTGGAGCCACAACACAAAATGTACTAACACCTAACTTTTTTTGGTACCTGCCTCCCAAGAGTGAGACTCAAAAACTATACCTGGCAGCACAGGGTCTCTGACACCTGGAGAAAGTATGGTGCCTTATGATGACACTTAAAAGACCTAAAAAAAAATAAAAAAATTAAAAAAAGGTCAGTGATGACTTTTCAAGAGGTAACAAATGAGAAATGAGGAGTGCAAATTTTTAAATCTCTCCTCTTTAGGGAGCTTAGGTGCTTTACAAAGTATTAGAAAGAAGGTTCTTTATGTTTCAAAATAGCTAGAGTTCTTATAGCCTGGGGGATTTTGCTCTTTTTGATGAAATAGCTTAAGAAGATAGATCTTTCTGCATGATATTCTATGCAGTAGGTCAGGCAAACAGTATTCAGCCTAGGATTTCCATGTCTTTGTTTAACCACTTTTCAGATGAGTTTAGGGGAGCACTGTACCATTCTAGGTCCTTTCCAACCTTGTGATTCTGTGATCCATGATAGGGGAAGATGAATAGGGCCCTCTTAAGAAAATGAATCTGTGGGACCAGGTACATCCAAGAACACTGGGGGAGGGGGCAATAACACTATTTAACAGACAAATTCTTATCTACAAAACCCACCATTAGCTACGCATTTTTGCCAGTGATGAATAAGAGCCTGCATACTGCATTTGTAAAAATCTGCATGACTGTCCGGAATGTGGCTTATCTTTCATGTCACTTTTGTCACTGCTGAAATGCACCACCCACTGCCTTGCTGTGATCACATCCACTGTTTGATCTCCATTAACATTCAGCAAGTGGCAGTGCATGACAATGGGTGCTATTTTTCTGCGTGGAGGAATTCAGTGCCACACCTTTGCTTCAGATGCACTTCCATGTCAGAAACCATTGTGTCAGACTGCGCTTCTGCTGCCATCTGTCACACAGCAACAAAATGGAGTGGAATATTGGTCTGCCATACCACCACCACCTGCTTCTGATGTTGTGAGCCAACACAGTAAAACAGGAAGCATTACTTTTGGAGCAACTGTCATACAAACCAAACCCCAGGAAAATTATGAAGTAAATTCTACTGGAAGCAATTTCCACACATATGAAGGACAAGAAGGTGATTTGGAAACGTCATTGTAGATTCAACAAAGGCAAACTATGTCTTAGCAATTTGATTGCCTTCCACGATGAAATGACTGACTGTGTAGGGACGAGGAGTGCAGTGGATGTTTATCTTCACTCTATTGACACTTTTGATCTGGTCTACCATAAAATTCTTGTAGCCAAATTGTGCAGATACGTGCTGGATTGCTTATAACATGGTACTGGCTTACAACAAAGGCGCAAATTGGCTGAAGTGGCAGACTTAATAAGCAGTGGCCAGTTATCGTGGCATTCCTCAGTGTTCAATACTGGAGTCAATGTGCTTATGGCCCTCTCTAACAGCCTGCATGACAGAGTGGCAAACACTCTCAGTAGGTGATACAGAGGTGGGGGAGCAGTCGATATGCTGTAGGGCAGCGCCAATGCTCAGAGAAATCGAAACAGGCTGGAGAAGTGAGCTCTCTTCAAGTCTGACAAAGACAAATGCAAGTCCAGGACCTGGTACAGAATAACTCAAATGAAACAGCACCAGCTTGACACTGTCTATAAAGCCCCTTTGCAGAAAAAGGCCTGTGGATGCTGGTGGACAAGTTGAATGCTTCATCTCCAGATTAGGGAATGGCAATAAAAGGATACAGGAAAATGCTTTATATCATGCCCAAATAAAAACTATCTTTATGTACAAAATGAGAAACTGAGAACCTAACAGTGCTGTCACTGGCACTCACAGTTAAGTCAAGTCAATAGCGTGGTGAATGATAGGAGGGTAATGATCTCATGGTAAAGAAAAAGGAGCAAAATTATTGGTAGACACCAGGGAACTCACCAGTTCTCAGAGGTAAAATGATCATGTCCACCAAAATGTTCCTTTCATCTACTGAGCACCTTAGAACATGCATGCCTCTGAATAAAATCAGTGTGTAAAAACATACTAAATCAACATATATGCAACTGCCACATTCTGAAATAACTTCTTACTTTTCCTCCTTTTTATGCTGTTCTGTTCAACTTGAAATAGAAGTACTGAAGTTGTTCCAAACGTTACACCTGTTGTGAGAACCAATGCCCATTTTTCTGCTTTATGCTTTTCTTTCAGTGTGTGGAAGAGCCAGAAAAGTAAGATGTAGTGACACTAACTCAAAAACTAAAGCAAGAAAGGACGTTCATATAATAGTTGTGTTCTGTAACTGTGTTGTGTTCTATGGCTGCAGTATTCTGTTGGGGATTTTCCAGTCAGAAGGATATAAATAGAGGTTGTGTAGCGTAAAGACTGCCGATCTGGTACTTCCAGAAAATGGTGGATTTATCATACCGTGTATGTGCAGCATGCCCAAAAGCACCTTTGGAGATGAGTCAGCCTCACTAAGTAAGCATCTGCAAAGCCAGCTGTACTGCATAGGTGTAATGGATCATTTCAGTCCTTCCTTTGGATTGTTGGCCATACTGTGGCAGCACACAGGAACCTTCCTGAGGGCGTGTACTCCTGCATGGCATCAGACAATCTGCATGTGAGTGCTGTGCATCTGTCCTGGTACTGGGGTGTTGGACAAAGAGATCTGGAACAGCTTCTCACGTGCAACAACATCACACTGTAAAGAACAATTACATTTTCCAAAGTGGGCTACCTCTCATCTGTTGCTTTTTCTACTGTTTTTTTCCTTCTGTTTCTCTTCTCTTTTTCTGTATGTGACTTGTTTGTATTAACTTGGCTACAGTAGTTACGTGTCTCTAGATGTGCTTTTCCTGATTCCTCTAACAATAGGACATCAGCATGAAGCTGCCAAGTACTGTCTGGTCTCACCATACACTGTCAACATGAGTGTAATGATAAAAGCAGCTAATATAGATCTGTGCACTCCTATAATTACAAGGTGTTAGCTATGTCTAAAGTGCAACAGCTGTACTTCAGGCATTATCTGGCTGCTTTTAATCCAGTAACAATATTTGTGGTTCTACACTCACTCATGCAACAGTAACAGATAGCCATTCTGTTACATGTTCAGGCTCCATGGCCATTTTGCATTGGTGGGAAAGAGCATCCAGCCCCTGTGGATTCACACTACCTTAGGTCTGCCCAATGTGCTGAAATTGTACTGCTGATTGCAGTTGTCATAGTTGTTTCAGTCTCTTCTGAACTATTTTTAGTCCTTTGTGAATGCAGAAACACAGTTACCAACATGGGAAATTGTGATTTTTTTTTTAACAGCCTCCAATGAGTAAGACCACATGTGTCTACCTAACCAAGGGCCTTCTCACTTGGCTGCAGGTGCACCCAGCCTTGTGCATTGCACTGCTTGCCTCAGCTGTGAGTGTGACGACACACCAAGCTACTTTTAACTTGCCCTTTCCACACGAGCCTCTTTGTATTCTGTCCTATCCGTGTGCGAGGTAGTGAGCATGAAGCTTTTTCCTCATTTGTTTTGCCTTGTCTTTTTGATTGCATGGGCCTCCAGATCTGCATTTGTTTTGAAAAAAAAATTAAGATAAGTTCAAACATTCTACATATCCTTACTTACACAGACACTAGCACGGACCAGAACAGTTGGGGTATTGCTTCCTTCTTTTGCTTCTCACACGGCTGACCATCAGCATCATGGAAGATGTGCTGACAGCTAAAGACTCAACAAAAGCTTCTTTTCCAAAAATTGGCTGTTCTGGTGGCTGGTACAGATAACAATAAAATGGATGGTTAAGTAAATCAATGCTTCTTAACCCAGCATGTGATCATTCCAATTTAAACTAAGAATGGACAAGCATTCTGGGAGAAAACTGAGAATCTGACCCCGTGTTTGATATTACTGGGATTAACGAAGGCCCTTTGGCTCTCACCACTTCCCTGCATCCTTTCTTTTGAACAGCACAAACCACAGTGAAATAAAGCAGCAAGATGCGCTTCTACTCATCCTCACTCACCAGCGCTTCCCTCTGTCAACCAGCTGCTGTGGCCGTTAACAGGGCAGAAAGAGGAGAGCCCTCGGGGCTGTGACTCCTCATAAAATCACCTGCCGCCTCCCAGGCCAGCGAGAACGTACCCACCGGCACCGCTGGGAAAAACGGGGCTTTCCCTCCGCCGGAGCCGCCGTAAGTGCCTCCTGTCTCCCTCTGGAGGGAGACACAGTCCAGCTTTTGGCTGAGGGCGCTGCCGCCTCCCTCCTGCTCCTGCCCTGCCCTGCCCCGGCCTCAGCCCCGCTCACGCCCCAGGGGCGCTGCACGGCCCCGCGTCCCCTGCCCGGCCATCGCCCGGAGGGGTCCCGGGGGATGTGCGGTACCGCGGGGATCCGCTCTTTCCGGCGGCCACGTGTGCGCGCGTGTGAAACTTGGCAGCCCCCCGTCCCGCTGCTGGGAAAGGAGGGGAGGAGAGAGGAGGGAGAGCCGCGCGTGGGGCGGGCGGAGCGGCGGCTCAGCCCCGCTGTGCGCGGGCACTGCTGCCGAGCGCACCCAGCTCAGACACAGCCGCGGGACTGAGAGGGAAGGAGACAAACGGAGCAGTCGCGTGGCCGGGAGGAGACGCGCGTTCCCCACCCGCCCACCGGCACTGCGCGCTGGGAGCTGCCCGTGCCGCCCCGGGGCTCCGCGCTCCTGCGCGGTGCGGAGCCGAGCGCGCAGGCGGCGGCTGTTGTTGCAGGTGAAGCCCTCTCTCTCTCTCTCTCCGTTTACTTTTCCCAAGGGAGAGAAGGAGGCAGCAGGAGGGGGACGCGGCTCTGTGCAGGGCGGGCAGGCCAATCAGCGCCGCTGTAACGCAGGGATCGCTGCAGGACGCGCCGGGTTTTCCTCCCATCTTCTGCCACCGGGGGCTGAATCGGGACCGCACGGACCGGCGGAGCAGCACCGTGCTGCAGGACTCCCTCACCCGCTGCTTTTCCAACAGCGAATCCCTTTACTTCTTCTTCTTTTTTTTTTTTTTTCTTTAATACTCTGAAATCGTGTACAAGAAACATTTCGTGCCCCCCCTCTCTTTCCTCACGCACTTAACACCCCCAGCGGCGTCGCCCCGCCGGATCCCCGCTTTCTCCTGAGGAGGCTGAGCCGAACGGCGTGGAGCCGGGCGCGGAGCCGCTCAATGCCGCGGGCCGTGTGCCGGCGATGCCCGGGCGCTGAGGCCGGAGCTCCCCGCTGACGGGAGGCGGCCGAGCGCGGGGTGCTTCCTTCCATCAGCACGGAGCGGCCGCAGGTACGTGGGAGCGGAGCGGAGCGGGCGATGTCCGTGCGCGGGGTCGGACCGCGGGGTGATGCCGACCTCCTTCCCGCTGCCCGAAAGTTGGGGAGCGTAGCTCGGAGGGAGCTGCCGTCGCCTCTCCGGCCGCGGAACTGCGAGGTTTTGGTAGTAGTTGGAGTTGGTTTAGTGTGGCGGACAGTTCTGCGGAGCCCACCGGTCTGTCGGTCCGGCCGCGTGGGAGGGGAAGGGGCCGCTAACTCGCTGGACCCTCGGGACGCGGGGTTTTGGACGGCGGATGGCTGCAGGTGGGGGTTGATATTGCCATAAAGGGATGGTTCGTAGCTTCGTTTCCTTCTGGTCGTAACGCTCCCCAAGTTGTGGTGCAGGGTACGAAGCCCATCTTGTCCGCGTTGCTTCCCTTCCGTTTCAGTGAACTCGTTTACCACTAAATGTTACAGGTTCTGTATTCCGCAGTGAAAAAGGTTTCTCCTTGCTCCGTGCCGTTCGTGGCTCCACAAGGCAAAGTTGTGTTTAACCCATGTTGTTCCCGTTGAACTGTACGATTGCACACCCCTAATCTGTGCAAAGAATACGGAGAAGTAGCCTACACTGCCCTGTTAGGAGTTCTCAGACACATATCTGCAGCATGCTTCATTCCTCCCAGGAGTTAAAAATCACTGCTTCAAGCATTTTAAATTATATGTGTAGTGACAGTTGTCTGTTTCCAGCATTTGCTCGGAGATAATCAGTATTTTTGCAAAGCACTGAGCACTTCACTGCTCCCACTCACCCCATGGTCGACTCCGGCTCTGCATTCAAAGAACCGTGCTTCATCTCCTGGAGAACCCTCAGTCGGAATAATAAACACACTCAACCCCTATCCCTGGAAGCCCCGTAAAACATTTGAGGTCTTGGGGTCTTCTGGCAGCACTGGATGCATTTAAATTACTATTGACTAAATGATAATTGCTATCTGGTCTCTCTGTTTCACCGAGTAGTTCCAGACATTAGCATTCAGCCCGCTACGTGTTTAATACTTTAAAGCTACTTTATGGGCTGATCCAAGTGAAGTCGAATTGATAAATGAAGATTATGTTGTGTAGCACAGAGTACGCACGAAGGAGTAGTTCATGGGCACAGAGAGTGCAGCTCAGCTGAAGTTGGGAAGGTGCACATGGAGGCACTGGTATCAGGAGTGGCAAGGGTTACCTTTTCCACAGTAATTGCACAGTCATTTCATACCAGTGCCTCTAAATTATTTAGTGCGTAATGAACAGTGGTAAAGTAATTCATAGAAATTTCATTATTAAAAATTTATTTGGGAGAGCTGATGCTGCTGAGGCAATACTAAAAGCTGTGTGTTTTTTAGTTTTACGGAGTCCCAATTCCCCAAACTACAGTACTGTCACTGTTATAAATGTAAACTCTCCATGTGCTGTAATTGTAGAGGAGAGCTTTGCTCAACTAGTTGATTGGAGATCAGAATTACTACTATTCAGTGTTTCATGTGTTGTTAGAACATAAGGGGTTTCTCAGAAATGTGCTATTAATTTTATATATGCTGCCGGTAGCGTCTGAGATAAAATCTTGACTCCTGTCATACTGTTATAATCAGGGAATGATGAGTAATGTGCCAGTGTCTTCTATCACACTGGATATGTGGGGTAACCTTTTTCCCATCTCTTCCTATGAGCAGAGGGGTCTCAGCTTTGCCTGTAGGTTCTTGCAAGGCACTTGATAATTCCAGTAGGGAATACATGAATAGCTAGTTCTGCACGGAAGTAAATAGATGTGTCTACAGATGGATGTTGGAGATTGCTTTACTGGCAAGTTGCAAAGTGATGATTCATTGAACCCTGTCTAGGTTTACACAGAGCAAATAATACTTTACACTGAATTGTGGCAGCAGAAAAACATGTACCAACCAAGAACTTTCATAATTTCGTGACAGGTGATGACAGGCTTGATAAAGGACCTCTTTACAAATGCAGGCTCTATGTTTCTGGTGAGAAAAACGTACTGTGGCATTTTTTTTAGATCTGAGCATCTTAGCACGTAAATTTATTGCTGGCTGTATTACTACTCACCAACCTGTGTAAAGCATAAATAGTGCATGAGCAGCATGAGCAGTATGATGCATTAATTATATTGTGTGTTTTACTTACTATTAATAAGTAATGGAAAACTGCGAACTCGTTATCCATGTTAAAGGAAATCACTGACTTTGGAAGACAGAGAAATCACATTCCCTAATAGTCATCTACAGAAAAATATGATTCCCATCTTGAAAAATTATTCCAACTGATACAAGTATCAGTAAGTTCTGTGTCTCTCTTTCCACTTCTGCAGTATTTTATTAGAAACGCTTCATTAAGTCGCGTTATTCTGAAGCTGTTTGTTCACTGAAAACTAAAATAAAAATCAGGAAGTTTATCCAGGAGATCAGTATTATTTCCCTTGTTAAGTACTGAAAGTTCAAACAACAACAACAAAAAATCCTTTAACTTCACCGTGTCAGAAACATCAGCACTTATTTTTGTGATAAACGGGTGGCATTTACTGTTGCAACTCATCAATGTATTTATTAGTCAAATGTCATCAAACAAAGGAAATAACTGAAAGCAAACAAAGTCTTCACAATGATACAAAGGCTACAGCAAGTGAAGACTCAACAAATTTAATTAATTAGTGCTCGGTCTCATATTTACACATCTCATTTGAGTGATGTGTTTGTTGTCTTTCCGTCATTGATTTTCTGCTCTATCTCCAGATAATTCAGGTAGCAACCACTTTTCATTTCTAAACACATTTTCCATTTTCCTTTTGTGATGCTGTATTTTAAAGGGATTGAGACAAAAGTTATACTTTGATGAATATAACAGAAGGGTCCTCCCATGTCAGCAGAGCTGAACACTGATCTGGCCCCATTCCTGACCATTTTTATGTATTAAGAGGGGCATCCTGAACTGATGTAGACTTTCATTGCTCTATTGAAGTAGTTGAAGTGCTGACATTTTAAACCAGCTGGAGATTTGCTCCATTATCTTTAGATCACTGAATTTAAGTGTGAACCTAAAAAGGATTTCAATTGCATTTTTTTAGGGTGAGAAAACATTTACATACTATACTGAGCTTCACAGGATCCATTGTAAGTGGATTTGAAATAGTTTTGAAATACCCGTTGGAGCTATTTTAACAGGAATTGTGGCCCAGTTATTTAGTCTTGCAAGCTGTCAGTATATGCTTCAAAACACTCTTCGTAACTGAGTCAGAACTGTAATATTAGACATAGGAATAAATGTGGAAACATCAACAGCAATGCCATTCAGTGTTGAGTGCGTTCTCTTTTTGCTCTTGGTAGAACTTGGAGAGGTAGTGATTTCAGTTCTTTGATTGTTTATACACACTTGCAGCCATTTGTAGTTACCCTAGAGAGTCAGTTATTTATCAAAAGAGAAGACAAAATAATAATGGCCACCTAATGTACTTTTTCTTACTGCTAGTGGAAAACAGTCACATTTTTAAGATAAACAATTCAGGGCATTTGTAGAGAACTTCTTTCATGCAGCGTGTTTTGAAAAATGCTATTGAAGAAGAAAGAAAAAATAGACATAATGGTTTACAGTACTAGTTACAGTGGAACACCATATACTTAGAAAAAATGTGAAGAAGTCACTAAAAGAAAAGATTTCTTAGCTTTTTCTTGTGTTTCCTGTGTTAGAACACTGATTTGTAGGAAGCATTCTAACCGTAGATACTGCCTGATGTAACCCTAGAAAATGTTTCCTATAGATTAGATCCCTCCCCCTGGCACTATGGAAGCAATTGCATATATGATTGCATGCATAAAAATTAGGAAGTGATGTTTGTCCCTTGTTTTTAAAGCTCATCAAACCTTGCAATCTGCACTGTGTTAATGGCTTATGTATTCAAGCAACCCCGCTTCACATCTTGCTGATCTTGTAATAGGAAACCTGAACACAGGTCTCACAGCACCAGAACAGCACTGTACACAACCTCCTGTACTGCGAGCATCCATCTAACAATGCAGAAGGGAGAGCCACAGGACAGGGCAGCATGCAGATGAAAGCAAGTAGAGTACTTTTTAAGACAATGAGTTGTTTAGTTATCTTCTATACTTCAATCATGACACAGAACTGAGGTGGTGTAAGGTGCTTTAGACTGCCAAACTTTGCAAATGAATAAATGCACGAGCACAGTTCAACTAACCTACTCAGCTGTAGAAATAAAACAGTTGAGGAATGGACTACTTAGTATGAAATATTTTTGAAATGAATAACGGAATCTTTATTTTTGGCTGCATGCTGATCTCTTGTTTTGTGGAAGATTTCTTGCCTCTGTTTTGATATTAAAATCAACTATTTGAAGATGAGGCACTGGACTAGATGGACCACTGGCCTGATCTGATAAAGCAATTTCCCTTTTGAAATGAAGGAGGCGTAATTGCAACACCGTATATTTTAACTGGCTTATTAGAACCAAACTACAATTGTCTTGTCTTCTGGTTTTGCTTTCTTTTCTTTTTTCTTTATTTTCTTTTAAAAGAAAAGCAAGATATAATACATTTTAAAATAAATCTCTCAGTAACATGCAGTCTCACACCAGCTCCTTAAGAGACAGGAGCACAGACCTGACAAGTCTCTCACATTTGCACTGATGCTTTTGTATCAGTTTTTTCCCTCCTGCTCCCCTCACTGCAGTTTCTGCATCACATATTGATAAGGTGGAGTGGTGGCCTCTGCTCCATCTCACTACAACCTGAAGGGCTGTGCAGTGTTTGATCCTGTGCTCATGTCTGTCTGACTTGCTGTGCCATGGTTTGGGGCAGAGGATATAGTGCTGCCCCTGGATCACCCAATGGCTTTTTGTGCCCCTCTGAGCATCTCTATGGGGCCCTTTTCTTGGTTACAGTCTCTGCCTGTGACTTCTCCCTCACCATAGGAAACCACTTATGGCAAACCTATCCCAAGGCCTCTGATGTGCAGGCTCAGATTAGGGTCCTTCTTCATGGCTGTGCAAATGGGAGATCTGTGAGCACTGTGTTAGAACTGTGCAGTTCTTGATCCCCTTTCAGTGGAGACTTTCTGGTAAGATATTCGTTTGGTGTTTTGAATTCTAGACTCAACCATAATTCATTGTTAGCTGCTGTATTGTTGCACTTAATGACACTGCAAAGTATGTCAGGGTGGCTTGGTGGAAAATAATGGCATTCTGTGCTGTTTGTATGTAGCAGACTGACTGGGATTTGGATCTTTTCCAGTAATGGATGAGAGTTAGTACTATCTGAAGCTTGTTTCATGGTTTATCTAAAATGAGTTAGTAGTCTTAGTCTGTTTTTTACTGTAGATCTGGCCAGACCATAGAAGTGACTGCTGGCAAAAATGAGGATGTGCACCTGCTGTGTGCACAGCAAGGCAGAAACTGAGCTCTGATCAAGCAAGGCATTTCAGCTGCAAGCATGTGGCTTCAATGGGACTAGTCAAATTAATTATGTGCTTGCAGACTTTTCTGAAGGGAGCCTGAATAAATGTTGCCAACTGCTTGGAGAGATCCATGTTGAAGGCATGTGGGTGGGGTGCTGCTGAAATGGCTATGTTTGTGTCTGTGTTCTGGGTACAAATTCAAGACTTGAGTGTTGTTTCTATGGGTTGTCAGCCCTACAACTCTGTAAGCATTCATTTCTCTTATCTTCAGAACAGACTATATGACAGCAAGTAATGTTCAGAAAGATGCTGGCCTGTATTATAGTATTAGAAACTACAATTACAGTCATGTGATTCTTCAAATGTGAAGTTACTGGTGTAGCACTGAAGTAAAATATCTCTTTCTGACCAAGTATATCAGGCTGTGATATTTCTGCAAGAAATGAGGTCATGTTTAAAGCTTAACCACAGAATAAAAAAGATCTATTTCTGTGCCATGACAGTAGAACAATACTCTCTGCACTGTGTTACCTGTGTTTATTCAGCTTTGATTTTTTTTTTCTCTTCTTTTTAATCTCTACATTGTAACAAATAAGCTATACTTAAGTAAGGTGGTAAATTTTATCTTGATGTCTGATAGCAGCAGTAAATAAAGTGAGATAAGTTTTGGTTTATAAGCTTACTGGAATCAAGACAAGAAAAATTGTATTTGTATGCTAACATAACAAGCTGTAAATTCAGATACATTGTTATCAGCCAATATGTTTAATGTTGCCTGACACCTCTCATTGTATGATCCTGCTTTTTTCTGTTCAGTCTAAAACCACGAAGGAAATCTTTCACACTGGGATTAAGATAATACTTCAAACACGCTACTGCCAAAGCACCCAGACCTTCTCAACCATGGTGTTTGCTCAAAGAAATGTAGCCATGAACCCAGGTGCTGATTGAGCTTCAGCATTAGGAGATGTGTTTCTTCCCTGAGAGGAGAAGGAATGTGCATTGATTTTCCTTTATGGCAAGATTACAGTATTGTATTCTGTTTTTAAATGTTATAATTTGATAGAAGTATTACTTTACCACTTAGATGATCTTAGATCATCAAAAAGAACTCTGAGCAACTTTCTTCCTCTTTTCAGATGCACATGCTTCATCTGGGAATCTGAGCCCACATGCTGCAAAGCTCCATACATCACTTTGTGCTTTTAGATGATGTTACAAGGATGTGTGGGGCTTCAACTGTCACGTTTCTGGAGGACAGTATGGGCTGCATGGCCTGATCTTGTTGTGACTGTGCAATTGCACAGCTGCCTTCCCCCGTTCTGATCATGCTTGCATCCTCTCGTATTGTTGTTAGGGTTGCTGCTCACGTCTAAGTGTACCAGGAGGAAGTCTGAGCTTAGCTCAGCCTTTCTGAGCTTTCATTTTGAGGCTATGATGTGACTTTTTGTTTTTACAAGTGTAATTATTCCTAAATGTTTCAGAGTTTCATTGGAGTTGCTTTGATTTGTTGCATCTGTTATAAATACAGATTTGATGTCTGGCAAATAAACACTTCACACTCTTATAAAATGAAGTATGCTTTTTAAAACATACTTGGAGCAATTGGCGCATAACAGTTACCATGATTTCTTGTAAATAAATAAATGTGAATTATTCACCTATATGAGTTCTAAGTAAAAGCCCATGTGAGAAAAATGCTGACACTGCTATCACCATAGCTGCATGAATACCCTCTCTTCAATAATCTTACTCTCATTCCCACTTTGAAATTTGAACTTGCAATAATGACACTTGTATTCCTTTCTTCCTCGTCATCCACCCAGCCACTCATAACATAACTTTTTCTCCTCTAGCTCTCCTTGCCCTTCCTTTTCTCTTCACTGTTCACCTCATCTGCATTGGTGTCATATGATCTTTCGGAATGTCAAGAAAATGCAGTCTGCAGTCAGCATTACCAAATTGCTTTCCTGCCAAAAAAGACTCTTTTCATGTGCCATGACCCATCATCTCACAGTTAGCTGCAAGTCATTCTGATTCCCAAATTTACAGTATATTTTCTATTTAATGAGCTATTAAACATTATGCACTTTTTAACTTCATCTTTTCTGACTAACTGCATTCCTCCTGATAATTATAGCTTTAGAAAGAAACAATTAATTTGAAACCAATTTTGCAATAGAAGTGACATTATTTAGATAGCATTCCTCCATATCTATGCTCTAGGGATTATCTCATTAGAATATATTTATATTTGGAAACTCCTTAAGACCGTTATGTCAGTCCAATGCCACCATGTTGTAACAGTAATATAGACAAGACTACTGCATATGCTATTTTAATAACACACAAAATGAAAATAGATAGATGGATGGGTTAGTAATTTATTCTTTTTTTGACTCCACCCCAGGAGAGCGTTTTGAGGAAACTTAAGTTATACACAGATGCAACAGTACTCCATACATACTGCATAGGAGTAGTCTTTTTGGAATTGGGATGTTATTCTCATGTTTTCATTCATTAATTGGAATTTTCAGTTTGTTAGAATGATTTTTAAAATTAAGCTGTTACCTAACAAATATTTTGTAAGAAACTGCAAATGACCTAGTTGAGTGAGTTCAATCTTTGTAGCTCATAGTTCACCTTGTGTATCTAATAAATTCAGCAATATCTACTAGTTCGGGTGATATAATTCTGATTCTGTCATTGTGCTTAATTATATCTAGTTGTTGATTATTCCAGCTAAATGCTGGAAATATATATGCATTCTACTAGTAGCTTTGCTTGTGGTTCTAATCTTCATTTTCTTCCTCTACTACTTAGAGTTATGCTTTAGCAAAATATGAAAATGATTGACAGAGGGAAACTTTGTCCATGACCTTGCCATGGCAGGAAGTAGAAATGTATGTTTTTTAGTCATTGTATTTCAGTTGTGAACCCTGTGTTGAAGCAGCACTCAAAGTATCTCTAAGAGCCTTTCTTGCTTACCAGAAGTTGTGTCCAGTTCTCACAGTTACTTTTGGGAAATAATATCAAAAGCATTAGTTGGGGGTAGATTTCTCTGAATCAGTATTGGGTTAGAGTGCAATATCCATATGATGCACGATAAACATATGGACACTCTAAATTCACAATTTATCTGTCTTAGATGCCTTTCCACTCCCTTGTGAATGATGTCTTTACTTTCTCTTGAAGCTGGAAAGTTTTGGTCCACCACTACTTCAGTTTTGTAGCAAACTTTTCTGTTTTCTTGTCGAAGTAACATGACAGGCCTGATTCTGTCACCTGAAATATTTATCACTAGTGAACAATTAAGATGATTCAAAGCTGCACTTTTAAAGCAAAATATCTGCTATTCTCCAAACTTCTTAACCATTAAGCGAAGGAATAAAAAATGTAAGTTTATCTAATACTTCCTGTGCTTTACTACCTTATAGAATCCCTGAGGTTGGAAAAGACCTCTAAGAGCATCCAGTCCAACTGTCCACCCATCACCAATATTTCCTACTAAATCATGTCCCTCAGTACAACATCTAGATGAGAGGTAGGGGGGAGAGTAGTTGTCTACCTTGATTTCTGTAAGTTTTTTGAAACTGTCTGTCATAACATCCTCTCAGGTAAGCTTAGGGAGTGTGGGATAGATGAGTGGACAGGGAGGTGGATTGAGAACTGGATGACTGGCAGAGCTTAGTGGGCTGTGATCAGCAGTATGGAGACTAGTTGGAGGCCTGTAACTAGCAGTATTCCACATGGGGCTGGTATTTTTTAACATCTTAATCAATGACCTGGACAAAGGGATAGAATGCACCATCAGTAAATTTGCTGATATAGAGCTGGGAGGAATGGCTGACACACCAAAAAGTCTCACTCTCATTCAGAGAAACCTGGGCAGAAAGGAGCCTTATGAGATACAACAAGGGGGAATGTAGAGTCCTGCACCTGGAGAAGAATAACGACATGTATCAGGACAGATTAGAGGCTGACCTGCTGAAGAGGAGCTTTGTGGAGAAGGATCTGGGTGTCCTGGTGGATGATGGGTTAACTGTGAGCCAACAGTGCACCGCTGTGGCCAAGAAAAGGCAGTGGTATCCTGGGTCCCGTAACAAAGAGTGTAGCAAAGGTTGCGGAAGATGATCTTCCACCTCTGCCCTGGCAAGGCCACATCTGGAGTACTGTGTCCAGTTCTGGGCTCTCCAGTTCAAGAAAGAAAGGAAACTTCGACAGAGATCCAGCAGAGGCCCAAAGAGATGATAGGGAGCTGGAGCATCTCATGTATGATGAAAGGCTGAGAGGTTTGGGACTGTTCAGTCTGGAGAAGACTGAGAGGGGATCTTATTAATGCTTCTAAATATCTAATGGTTGAAGTCAAGTGGATGAGGCCAGGATCTTTTCAGCAGTGATCAGTGACAGAACAAGAGGCAATGGGCACAAAGTGGAACAAAAGAAAGTCCATCTGAACATGAGAAAACCTTCTTTATTTTTAGTGTGACAGAGCACTGGAACAGGCTCTCAAGAGAACCTCTGGAGTTGTTCTCTGGAGATATTCTAACCCACCTGGGCACTTTTCTCTGCAACATGTTTCAGTGGAAAGGTAGTGAGGAGGAGGGCGGAGGCACTTCCACTTGCTTGTAAAAGGCATTTAGTCACAATAAATATAACAATTCTAACAGAGTCACGAGCTGCTTATATATGAATAGTTATGTGACATTCAGAAAATTTATTTGTATCAGTCTGCATTATCAACAGAAACCTAGAGAAAAATGTGTATAATTTTTCTGTCTGCAGTACATACCTGATTAAGCAGTGGGATGTGGAGTTCAGATCACAGTAATGATGGATTGTAAAAATTTAGAGAGGTACACCTTTCTCTGTTTTACCATCTTCAGGGTTGTTTGTTGGTGAAGTACCATTTTCTCAGTTGGTCTTTGCCACAGAATGAATCAGGCGTAGGAGTTTCTGGTACTAGATGGCTTTTGTGGAGGCATAGGTGATGTTGGAGCTCAGTGCATAATTATATGTTGGCTCATGCACTGTAATTGTGTCTAGTAGAAGTTATCTTTATAAAATCCTTATTCTCTTTAGTCTCTTCTTTCTCCTCATCTCAGAAGAGTTCTTGAAATCATTTAATTTTCCGAGAAATAAGAAGCCTGTCATTGGAGTCCACTGAAAAAGGAAATAGCTTCATGGGCAAAATCTTCCTGTTTCATTTTGAAAAGTTGTGGTTAAGTTTCTCCAGTGACTGTGGTCCTGATAAAGACATTTAGTTTTTATCCAGGATTTCTCTCTTCTGAAGTTGCTCCATTAAGAAACTTTTGAGAACAATTGGGAACAGACCCTAGCAAAAGAAGGAATTCAGAAAGTGAGACAGGGAGAAAAATACTACTTCTTACTTTGCTTAATGCTTTGTCATGTTTTCTGATGTTTGGTAGTGGCCAAATTTCATGTAACACTAATACAGGAGGACTAATAATGCTAATGCTTGCAAATATTGAGCAGTTGTTGCTGTTTCAGAGAAATGAAACTGACCTTGACCTATACCTTCTGTTTTGTCCCTGTTTTGTGCTCTTTTCACATATTGAAGTAATTTCATTTGTGTTTCTGAGAAATCTCTAGCCATATATAGGAGAAAGGCATGCTTGCCTATGACTTCACCATAGAACCCTGGTTTGTTCCTGGACAGTTCATTCTAAACTGCTGTAAATACTTTCTAGCATTAAAGAAGACAGGATAATAATTGGGGAAGAGGAGAATGAGAAACCAGAAGTTGTAAATGCCCTTCCTTTTTAAAATTTAAACAGTCTTTAACTTAGGCTTGTGTCCAAGAAACATTTCCTTAGATGAAACCAAATCTATCATTCCATTAGATTTATTTTTTTTTCCTTGACTGTGTTTGAATGAAATGTTATCTTTGATCCGTACTTGTGTACTAAGGATTAAGAACTTCTTCATACTTATAAATGCATGCTTGTACAAAATATGGGTTTCTAATTTGAATTAATAATAATGCTGGATTATTTCAGTAGTGTTGCAATACTAGGGTGGAACTTGCTTTCTTTTTTTTTTTTTTCCCTGGGCTTACCAGCATAATAATTTATAGTAGTAATTTTCCACAAGAGTTTTAATTTACCATTTAAATTTCCAATGAACTTGTCATGAATCCCAAATTAAGTCTATTTTTCTTTACTGTTTGAGGGCATTTCTTCTATCCGTGAGTGCTTTCAAGCCTCTATTCTTTTCTCTCTCCTTGAGTGTATTTTTTATTTTGCCAGTACATTCTCACTTTCAACACTGTGTTTCTGTGTTTTCTTAATAGATCTAACTGGTCTGTAACTGGCTCTGAATAAACAATCAGAAAAAAAATAAAGTTGTTTTTAATGCTAAGAATCAATTATAGCAAAATATAAAATGGATTTAATACCAAGGGTTGTCTTACTCTTCAGTTTCTCTCTTCCATTTGGTAGCCCAGGTTGTCTTGCCTTCTGCATTTGCTCAAAGATCTCTGTAACCGAGAAACTTTCTGAGAAAATGTTAAAGGTCTTCAGCAACAGGACAGGGATGCATCTAATTTTGTAACTGCTAGCTATCCTGTTGTTACTGTTAGTTATTAAAATAGCATAATGCCTCTCCGTGATTAACGCCCCGTGTTCAGCACTCTGCTAAGCAGTTCTCAATACTTTAAAGCTTTCAGACTGAGTGCCGCACACCTCCTTTTTAATTTTGGTCTCTGAGGTGATGAACGAACTTGAAAACCTGCTCAGATGGCCTAAATCTGTCAGACAAAAGAAAGTGGAGCCCTTCACATAACTGTTGCAGATACTCTGAAATTCACTCTATGAATCTCTCATAATACAAGCTCTTTGGGTGGCTGGTTTTGATTGAAAAGGTGAAGGTGGAACCACCTTTCAGCTTTTTCAACACTAATAAAACTTGTAGCTGGAATTACCTTTAACCAATATTAGCAAGTCTAGAAGCAGGAGAACAGCTAAATTGTGTTTTACTATCGTGTTACTCAATTGGCCTGAAAATATTTTTCCCAGTGATTCAATTTTATAATTTGAAATCATACAGCTAGGTGAAGAAGTAGTCCCATGGTATTATGTTTCTTTGCCTGTCCAAATGTATGATAGTAATTTTATTTGCTGAAGTCATTCTTTTTAATCTTGAAGCCTCTGCTGAAAAACATATTAAATCCCCAGTTTTTTTTGTGAAAAGTAATAATGGTGCATCATCAAATAAAATTACTGAGCAATCATAAACTTTTTGAAAAGAAAATCTTTCTAGACATCTTTTCAAACAAACAAAACCCCGAATGAGCTACATTGGATTAAAAGTAAATATCCTTGTAGCTGAGATTCATTTTATTGTTAGACAAAGAACCTTTGCAAAGATACATTCAAAATTGCAGTGTCCTAATTTAATGATAATAGAAAATCCTTCTTTAGAGATTTAAGTGATATACAAAGGGTAAAAGTCTTTTTGTGTCATCTTACTGCTGCTTTGTGTGGTTATAAAGAGGAATGCAGTGCTGATTGTTTTCTAGTGTTGGAAATTTGTTCACAGCCTACCAAAGAGGACATTAGACACAGAATTGAACTTGAAATTGAACCTAAAATATTTCTACATGTAGCTGTCTACTTCTGTGGCAGTTGTTTAACTTCATAGTCAAGGGAAATCAAGGATAAGATTCTGATGCATCACATCACTTCAAAGACTCTAGAGCAACCTGCCTGCAGCCCAGGACAGCTAATAATTAGCCTTGCCCCTCACCTATGTCATCATGGTGGCAACTCTTCCCTCCCAGGCAGTCTGGCCCAGCCTTCTCTGGGCACACACCATTGCTCAACAGCAATCAAAACATCATCCTAAGACAATTCCTCTTCACTTAGTGTTGCCTAGGCAAGTCAAAAATTTGGATACCTGTGTTCTTGAGTATCTTGTGTGCCCTCCAAGTGCTATTTTAGGAGGATGCAGAATCTGATATGCCTTGCCAGTCTCTTCCTTTGGAGCATCTGAGGTGACGATGGATGGTTTTGTTAGGGACCTGTACCACTGAATCTTGGCCCTTATCAGCAGATGTGTAGAGTTCTATTTGCCCAAGTTGGTCGAATTGAATAATTTGCTCTAAACTTGTGGTTTAACGATCTGTAATAAGAATTTAAAATGTGCCAAAGTATCTAAGCTACTTGTATAGGATTTTTGGCACTGTTTCAGATCTATGACATGAAACTCATGGATGTGACGGTTAGTCAGCTGAATGGAGCAGTTATGTTTTAGTGTCCAAGTTCAGATGTCATAATCTTGAACTGAATCCTATCCCAAGACCTGATAGGTGACAGGAAGAATAACAGCATCATACACCATAATTATTGAAATTAATTAACCTTGGGTTTGATTTCTATTAAAACTTGTTAGCAAATTGGGTAAACTAGATTGAATGCTTCTGATAATTCTAAGAGGAATAAATAGAGCATAACTTTTTTTTTTAAAACAGGTGTGGAAACTGCGAATTTGCCCTTTGAACAATGTAAGTTACTCAGAAAGTAATGCCATCCTAATTATTCCCCTTGTTACTACAACAAATTCAAAAAGCACAATAACACTATTTGATGGAGAAAATTCTAAGCTACAAAACAGTGTTTTTCAATATAGTCACCACCACTAGCATTTTGAGTAGTGATGAACAAGAGCTTGTGTGCTGAGGTCATAAACATCCGCACCAGCTCAGGTTAGCCATGGTCACTGTCACCACTGCTGAAACGCACCACCCACTGCCTCACTGTGGGCACATCCACTGACTGGTCTCCAGAAATGTTCAGCAAGCATTGACAAATGTCAGTGGGTACATTTTTTTCCACATGAAGGAATTAAATGATACACACTTGATTCATACACACTTCCGTGCCAGATGCCATTTTTTGGGACTGCCCCTTTGCTGCCATCACATGGCAACAAAATATAATGGAAACTTCAACCTCCACCACTGACATCTGCCTCTGGTGTTGTGGGCCAACATAATAAAACAGGAGGCATTACTTTCAGAGTAACCCTCATAAATCATAAAGTACATGACAGTAATTGAATTTATTTCTCAGGTCATCTTCTGTTGCTGAACACTGTCTAGAAGGATAATTAATTAGAACAAGAATTTATTGTACTATACTATAATAGGTGGAGATGAGAGGAAGAATTTTCACACGAGTGAATAAATATATACTGAATGAGTATGAGAAGCTGCTTGTGGAATTTCAGAACAGTAAACCACATGTATAGTCTAGAGGCATATTCCATGTTCATTATTTTTGTGACAGTGGCACTTAGCATAACCTCAGGGATGAGGTGCTGCACAAAAATAAAGCAAACAATTTTACTGTCTTCTATTTTAGTTTAGCTGCAAAGCAGACCCCTGCCAAGACAGTCTTTCAGTCCTTCTCATTGCAGCTGCCTGCCTCTGAGTCTGTAGCTGTAAGTCTGAACTTTCTCCTAATTGCAGCAGTGGTCCATGTGTCTTGAATAGCAGGACTGAGAAGTATATAACTGCCAGTGTCTGCCACTATTTTATCAAAACAGAGTGTCATAAAGATCTTCATGGTTTTGATTTTCCCATCAAGGATTTGACTGAGAATCATTAAACTTCTTTAGTCTGGCTGTTACGTAGAGTATAGCTCTACTGACATCAGTCCCCAAATTCACAGCGTCAAACTACAGGACTGCTACAGGATAATCTGTAGAAAAAAACCACCACCACTGTAACAAGAAAATAAAACAAAGCAAAGCTTCTTTGTCTGTAATGGGAGTAATTGAAGTAAGAAGGATATCTTCTGTAGTACTTTTTAGATTATTTAACTATTTACTGTATAATCATAGCCATTTTTAATTTAAAAAAGTTTTGCTTTCTGTGTGTCCTGTGAAATGATTCTTAGGAGAGGCAACAACAGTTAAAGTCGTTAGATAAAAAAATGCAAAACTGTTAAGCCCCAGCCCTTACATGATTAGACAGTAAACCTCTCTCCTCATCTCATATCCCCCTCTTTTTTTCATCTACAGCATTCCTATCCTCATTTCTCACTGTCAGCAAAATAATTGTTGACTGCATTTTAATTTTTTGAGGGTCTTCAAGGCTTGTTACTATTTCTGGACTAAGAAAAATTAATCTTGATTTCCCTGGCATCAGTATTTGAGAAGATCTTGTTGCATTTCGCCTGTATTAGCAGAATGTCAATATGTGACTAATTAGAGATTAAATGCCCAATGAGAATTGAGTAATGCAGCTTTCTAACTTCCCAATTAATGGCAAAACACACAAAAATGTTAATTATGGTTGGGAGGATCCTAAGTGCCATTTTGTGAAGAGTTCTTTTAGCTTTAATTGCAAGAAATGATGCAAATAATGGAAGATATTTGAGACAAAAAGAAGGTTTCTCATGACACATATAAGACAGATATAAAATAATTTATGACAAGAAAAGGAATTTGAATAATTATCCTTCTTCGCCTTTTTTATAACAACAAAAATGTTTTAAACTTGCTTTTAAAACACCCATATAGTGAAAAAGCATTTAAAAATTCCTACTATATTATTTGTGATAACTTGTGATAACTGTTATCAGAGGTTTCATAACTAATGACCTAATCTGTCTTTAAATGTTGAAGTGGATAGATATACCTAGATTGATGAATGCAGTTTTAAACCCTAGGGCTTGTCTTTATTGGAAAGAATTAGCGTCAGCAATTTGTACAGCTGAACTGATCCTGGAGTATTTAGGTAAAAATGAATGAAGGAGGAACGTTGTTCAACTCTGTTTCAAAATAACCATTGTAGGTTTTTGTCTAAGCCATAAACCTGTGTATGGGTACAGCACCCGAAACAACTTAAAACAAGACACCTAAAGGTTTTTAATAAGGGAATACTGCATCTGCTTTGGGCTTTTTTTTTTTTTTTCCCTGAGATCATACAAAAGTATTATATAAAAATCAATACAAACAGCTGCCCAGCAGTACTTGTGTGAAGTAGGACTTTTCTGCTGAATCCACTTCATTCCGCTCTCTGTATCCCAGCTACGGGATAGAAGTACTCCAAGGTTATAACCCCGAGTGGTCTCTAGGAAGTAGTCCACATGCTGTATACCTGCATTCATACTTGCTGTGGACAACCACAGGCTTTGAAAAAGAACAGAAAATAAAACTGATTTCTGTATTTCTAAATTACTTATGTGGTACCTTTTGCAGGACCTGTATAAATGAGGATGCATGTATTGTACTTATAGTGAATACCTGTCAAGAGCTATGAATTCCTTTTTCCATATTAAGCAGATTTTACTATTTACTTGGATTCACTATTTGCATTAAATTTGAAGCATTAACTTTGTAGCATTTTGCAGGTTTTATTTCAATAGTTGTACAGATGCATTTATGATCTGTCCTCATTTTGTATTAAAAATGGGGAGAGATTACGGAACATTGGAAGATCTTCTGATTTGTCTCACTTTTCTTTTCCTTACAAATCTCCCCAAAGAAGGTTTCCCAGAAAAAAAAATAATTCAGAGTACAGTCCCATTTCTTTTTCATGGCAGTGTAGAAATGAGCATCAGAAAAACTCACTGTAATCTTCACTTTCATCTTGTTTTCACTCTAAGTATAGACCAGGATTTTTGCTTTCTGGGGAGCTCACCTCATTTCATGTTGTGTCTGGCTGACGTGTTGGTAGTCGGCTAGATCAGCAGTACTGCTTAGTGCTAATGGGAATGAAACTTCACATGAGGGCACAGCAGATTTTACCTTGGGTGATGCAGATGTCTTTCTCAGAGCCAGTAAACTCAGTTTTCCCTCTCCCTCCAGTCAAAATGTTTTTGGAGATGAGGTCTGCATTTTCAGCTGATGTATGCCCGTTGTACTTTATGTTGGGGATATTATGTCTTTATGGCTTCCATTGACTTCAGTTATAATTTGTAGTTCTGCAACTCCAAGTAGAAACTTTCAATAAATAGAAATTAAGATACTGCATATAAATTGTGAGACAGTAGGTAATGAACTCTCATTTGTTCATGTAAAAAGATTTTGTGCATAAAACAGAGGCCCATGTGTTAAAAAGCAAACTCTGTATTTTAATGAAATTCCCCACTTAAAATTGTATTTCATGTACTTGTAGCTGTGTCTTACTGAGATGACCAAACTCAGAGTTGTATGAAGCCTATTCAACACTAAATGTGTAGACACTACCAGATCAAAATTTTGAAAACTTTCTTGAGATATAGCTTTACTTCAAAGGCAGTCAGAAAGCCCTGGAAAAATGAGATGAACTTTAGTAAGGCTTGCATTCAAGTAGCCTACTCAAATAACTAGTTTCAATTACTTAGTTCAGTGATTGGAGCTATTCCCAAGTATGGGTGAGAAGAAAGACCTTAGCCTTCGTGCTTTAGCTGGAAAGCTCAGTTAGCCAGGAGAAGGTGCTGTGTGTTAGTGGAGGCTCATCCAAGGCCAGAATTGCTGTGGACTTTGGGTGCTTGGGAGAGTAGTTACGGCTTTGAGATACAGTGATGTGGCTCTGTAGTACAAGAGATGATAGAGGATTCATTTTTAGCTGTGACACGCACTTTTTCAATCCCTGGTGAATGAACCTTGAAACAGTGATCAAGTTAGCTAATCCCAACAGCATTTGAATCAGTTTTTCTAAGCTGAACAAAGCTATCATTGCAGGTGCATAGTATTCTGAGGATCAGAACTGAATTTTCTGTGGTGGTTTTTGATTTATTGGCATAAATGTGCCTAAGCTGGGGCTGCAGTCTGGAGGATTTCAGCTGATCAAATTTCCTTATTTTCCTGTAGTTCAAGACTATCACATTTTGGACCTTGATATGTGTTGAGTTATTCAGAATTCTACAAAGGAAAGCTTTTATGACCTTACCTTTAATTACTGAAAATGCTGTGTTTCCACATCACATTTTTGAAAAGCAGTTTTCAAAACTGTGGAAAATGAGAGCTTGAATAGCTATGCAGTTATCTGTGATGACCTGTGCAACTTGTACTGACCTGTTTTAATTTTAAAGGAAAAATTATCACCTTTTATAAATCTTACCTGACTTATACATTTTGTTTGATTTCAAGGTATTGCTGTATAGTTGATGCTTATGTATATGGGAAATTTGCAAAAATACAACATACTCCATGTGAGAGCTGCTTGACAATAGCAGACACTTGGAAAAATAACTTGGGACTCTCAATAAATACCCAATACTGAGCAATATTCTAGTGCAGTATGAAGCTCCTGTGCTCTGTCTGAAGCAGAATAAATGTTTTCAGAATCTTTATATCGTCAATTAAAATTATCTATGTCAATTATAATGTGTCCTTCAAAGGGCTTACAGAGAGACAATGTCTGTGAGATGGGAGTTTGTGGAGAAAGGTCATCCTCATGTTAACAGAAAGCATTTTATAGGAAACGGGGTGAAACAATTGCATCTGTGCATCTCAAAAAAAGTGATAGAGGACTATGACAAGAGAAATAAACGTAGATTTTCAATTCAGAGCTCAATACTTGTTTATAGAATAAAATATGCCCTGTATGGTTAAACTGAAATAAAAAGGAAAGCAGTAGGGATGCTTTTTTTTCCTTTTCTTCTGGATCTTTCCCACTTCATACATCTCAGCACAGTGTTGTTTACAGTGTAAACGTTTAAGTATTTTCAGAAGAAGATGCAAGATCTCAGGTTCTGGAAGGAGCTGAAAAATGAAGGGAAACTTTGGCTGCCCTTCAAAAACTTGAAATCCACAGAATCTTGGATCAATGATCTTAGCTCATATAGAGGCTTCTAAAAGTTCTTTACATATGAATCTATGGCCTAAGCATAGCTGTTTCCTTGACCATGCCTATGAAAAATGGGTAACATACTAGATTTCCTGATCTGCTTTCTGTGATTACCTTAAGTAGAGGAGTATTCTTAACAATATTTGTTTTGTTTCTGCTTTCAAAAATAAAATGACTGTTATTACAGGGAGATTACTTTAATTGATATTTTTTGGTAATATCCTTGAGGAAGAATTAGCATGTAACTTATTTCTTTCTTTGCATATTTTGAGAACTTTTAATATGTAAACGTCAAAAGAAAAGTACCATGCTAATATGAATTACCTGTAACTATCTGATGTTGATTAGAATCTTCTTCCTGCCTGCTGAAGTGCGGTGGTTCAACTGCTTTTGTTGCTGCAAAAGGAGAATGAGTCAGATTCTCTTTGGAGTGCTCTTGGGGTATTTGTTTACAATTCAGCATCTTTCCAAAATTGTAATTTGGGGTGTGGGAGGAGTGATTTCCAAAGTGATGGATGACATTTGTGTGTGAAGCCAAACAGATGACAGAGCCCTTTTTGCTGTCATATTGAGAACTCAATGAGAGCTGCTGCAAGGACAGTATGACAGAAGCAACCCTGGCACCATAGGTGCTGATGACTGTGCACACATTCAGATAGTGGCTCCCTGGGAGCATTATTTAATGGTTGAAATAGTCAGTAATAGCTACTAGAAGGAAAACAAGAAGGTTAAAATAGTCGTGGGAGAGCGGAGGGCACACGAAGGACACAAGGTCCAACGCGTCTGTAGTTTTTCCTCAGAAATGTTTTTCAAAGTCAATGGAATTTATTAATATATTAGACTAGAAAGGAGTTTGCCAATGACCCAGTTTCTGTTTGCAGACATTTCTGTTTGCTTAACGTATTAATATGAAGACTTGTGTGGACACGTAAAAAAAAAAAAGAAAAAGTCTAATGTCAGTCTGACTGTAGAATTTGATGAGAATTGGAAGTGCTGAAGCAGAGGTGTGTCTGGATGTGTTCCCTTCTCCCTCCCATAAACCACTCACGTCAGTGTTAGCAGCTTTGCTTTCTCCCCACACAGAGATGACCTTGTTCTGGCTGGCCTTGTACTTTCTCATTTCTTTGTCTGTGTTAAAGCCAGCTGGTTCTCTCTATGGAAATTCACAGCTAGGACCCTTTCAGCAGATGTCTACATGGCTTCAGCAGCTCTTTTCCTCTGCCCTTCTGTGACATCATTAGACTTTTACCCTCACATTACAAAGTGAAAGCTGGGTCACTCAACTTTCTTGAAATGTGTTAGCAATTTGAAGGCTATTTATAGCTGGACTTCAGAGCATATGGAGTAAGCATAGCGAGAATATTTATGACCTCCAGTTCACTGCCCTTTTTTCACTCAATACTCAGATTTACGTAAGACACTGAGCCTTTTATTTTGGAACCAGGATCTGTCCTGATGCATCCTGTGACTACAGAAGAAGGTCTTCTACTGAAAACTGCAGATAAGTTAGACTACTTTCCAGCAGGATTACTTCACAGAAGTTTTTGCACAGTTTTAACAAGATTATAACTGTGAGAAGGTCACTATTTGTTCAGTACACAAGAGAGACTTAAGATGGACGTGGGAGGTCGTATCACCTACAAGACAAGCAGAGAAGTCAAATTATAGCATTGTCAAGTGGGTACAGCAAAGGGTTTCTGTATCTCTGCCAGCTCTGGTAAAAAATAAGTGATGGTCTGTACTTGCTACACTTCCTTATTGTTTGTCATAAGCACTAAGAGAATTTGTACTGATTTATCAAAAGACTTGCTCAATTCACACTAAACCAGGTGCTTAGACCTCTTATAGAAGACCTGCCCATGCCAGCCAGTGATCAAAATTTATCGTGGCTATTCAGCCTCCATGAAATACTGGTAAGCTTATCATTGAATTGTTTAATGAATGCAGTAGTTTCACAAAAGCTTTCTACCTTTTATATCTCAAACTATGGTTTCTGGCTGCTTGAGTCCTTTTTAAAGACCTCACATCAACTTTTGAATGCTTGGTGTTTAGAGCCTCCATTAAGTGATTTCCAAACATTCAACTTGAAGTTGTAACAAAGCTTTGAGATCTCTGTACAGATACAAATCTGGGAAAAACTGGTTTAGAACCATGTTTTATTTCAAATCAAATTTTTGTTCAAGTTTTGTTAAAGTTAGCAAAAATCTTCACAACGCCTTGTGTGACATTTTGATTACTTGCATTCCTTGGAGAAACAAATATCTTTGTAAACAGCAAGACCAGTGGCCTAGTGCAGTAGTAGCTATGGTTTTTTTGGTTTTTTTTTGATTGGTATATGATTTTGATAGGCATTTTGAGTATCTTATCTGTGTACAGGAATGTTCTGTATTCAGAGATGTTATTCCTGCTGTGTAGGGGAATTCCTTAGGATAATTTTGAAATGGAAAAAGATGGTAGCTGAAAACTTTGGAGCCTTGGTAGGAGCCAGATTCCTTTTATGGAATAAACTGACCAAGTTTTCCAATGAAATGAGGAAAAAAAAAACAAGCCATAGCTTCTATCAGAGAATATCAACACTATTTGCTGTATGAATGTTAGGAATTTTTTGTTATTATGATAGGGAATGGAATAAAAAACTTTCCCTTTAATTTTTTTCTCCATAGTCAGAAAGCTATTTTGGACTTCAGAGTGAGCTTTTTGAGAGAAGATCAGGTGTGGTGACTGAGGTGGCCTTTTAGTTGTGGGAGGCACCTAGATTCAGGTTCACTTAATGTGATCATTCTAGAATGGGGAACTGTAGAAAATTGTTGGAAAAGGAATTATTTCCCTGGTTAGTTGCTTGCCATCTGCCTTCAGTATTGTGATCATTTCTAGTTAATTATTCCTTCAGGCTCATGATAGATCCTGTACCTTCCAAGGTAATGCCACGTGGAGGTCACCGTTTCCTTCAGGCACTCAGCAGAACACGTTCTCTTAGCTGGGAATCTCATTCAAACTCCCGTAATTGAAAATTTTTTCATGACTCCTAGGTATTTGTCTCATATTCTTAGCAAAGTGGGTTGTAGGAAATACATTACAACATGCTTTCAAAACAGAACAGTCTTTCTGTTAAATTTAGTGTTATGATTCAAAGCGGTACTGCTGATCTCTGTTTATCTAAGCTTGCATCTTAACCACCTAAGTAACAAACAAGACAAAAGATGCAACAGATTACAAACATGGAATGAAAATAAGTTGATTCTGTGCCTTAGTGTTTCTTCACATAACAAAACTGGAAAATGAGAGTATTAAAGATGAGAGCCTTAGTGATCTGTTAGTGGAGCCCGGATAACAGGCAAGTGTTCTAGTCCAAGGGCTGCTCTGAAAGTAATGCCTCATGTGTTATTATGTTGGCCCACGATGTTGATGGTGGATGTTGATGATATGGCAGTAGAGGTTGAAGCTTCCCAACAATACTCCATTCCATTTTATTGCTGTGTGACAGATGACAGCAGAGGGACAGTCTGACAAAATGATGTCTGACATGAAAGTGTGCATGAAGCAAATGTATGTCATTTAATTCTTCCATGTGGAAAAAATTGCACCCACTGACATTCACTGATGCTTGTTGAGGGTTTCTAGAGACCAAACATGGGATGTGAGTGCAGTGAGGCGGTGTGTGGTGTGTTTCAGCAGTGGCGACAGCAACAGTGGCTCACCTGCATTGATGCAGATGTTTATGAGAATGGCATGCATGCTCTTGTTCATTGCTGGTCATAATGCATAACTAGTGACAGTGACTATGCTGAAAAACAGTGTTTTGTAGCTGAGAATTTTCTCTATCAAACAGTGTTATTGTGCTTTTTGTATCTGTTGTAGTTTTCATGGAAATAAATAGGAGGCATTATTTTCAGAGTGACCTATGTAATTCATATTTTGAAGGATCAGGATTTGTAGTGGATCAGCTAACTTTCAAGCAGGTTTGATCAGTTAAGAATCAGGCTATTTTGAATTGCTCTGGTTTGAACAGGGCACTGAAGGGAAAGAAAGAAACCCCAGAGTCAGTGTGGGAAAGGAGAAAGGAGAGGAGAATCAGGCTGGGAATTGTAGAGAAGCAGACTGTCTTTCCATGGTTTCTGATTGAGCTTCAGAGCTCCTCACTGTAAGGTGTTGTGAGCTTTGAAAGTTTATATGGCTTTGAAAATAACTGGGCACTTCCATGAAGTACTCTTCACCAAGTCTCCTTAAATATAATAATGCCCTCTCTGCATGAGGAATTTCATGAGGTGCAAGTCAGTAAAGGTTGGGAATGTGTTCTGGGGAAACTACCACTTCAGGTTTACCCTGTTTAAAGCTATACACAGACTTCTTATGAGGCACCTGCTGTTGGTGACCGTTAAAATGATATACTAGGGATGTGTTTTCAGTCTGATCCTTCTCTCATGGTAGGCAAACTGGCTTTCAACTGTGAGAAACTTACGGAGAATAGATTGTCCTCTGGGAAGGGAAAGGACTGTATCATGCCAGCTTTCTGTGGATTATGAAATGAACCAAAAGGTCTAAATCAGAATTGGGATTTATATTTATGTCTCATCAATCAGAATTGACGAGAGAGAATGTCAAAATATCTTTAGTTTTTTTTTTTTACCTGGTAAAGGCAACTCTTAGTACATTTACAGGTGACATGGACCACGCTCATTTCCCATTAAGTCTCTGTCTGAGATTTTATTTGGAGCTGTTTTATAGGAAGATCTGCAAATGTGGCATTTGGGGGATTTTGTTATTTAATTACTCTTGTTTCTCTAATTAAGTGTAAATGTGAGGAATGATGTAGATACTACACATAACCTCTACACCAAATAAGATAAAAAGTGTTAGTCATCTTCACTGATTTTCAGCTGTTGATTTTCTCTAGTAATACAGTCTAATTTGGAATTATTTCAAATTAATCATACCAGCTTTTTCTACTTAATGACAAATTTTAAGCACAATTTAAGTTGTCCATTTAAACTGTTAAACCCTGACTGTTTTTTCACTACAAATGTGAATCAAATTATCTATAATTTCTTCAAAACCTCACATTGATCTGGTTTTCAAGGTTCCATAACTGAGATCAAAACAAGTTCAAGTCAGAAAATATCAGCTACAATTGTGAAAAAAATCTGCCACTGTAGATGGTTCCCACATGAGAAATACAAAGCAAAACCTCTTTTTAACAGTGTACTTAGGTTAATGAAAGGTTATCTCTCTCAAAATAGGTTTCACAAGCTTGTCATTAAGTTTCTGTTGTACTCAATCAAAAGTACATGGCAAACTTTTTGAAATGTTTGTTCTTAGTGGGGTTTTAAATTTTGGATTAAGTTTTTTGTACTTTTTTTGAAAAAAAAAAACAACAAAACTTGTTATACCCTGCAAATAGTTTGTCTAAATGCAGATTTAAGCCTTTGTTATGTCTATCTAATGATACTCAAAAGTAAGCAGCCTTTAAATACTTTAAATGTATGTTTGAGGTACTCACTGCTGTATTAGGGATTTAGCCAGGCAACTGTTAGGGAAATCTTCCAATGAATTTAGGAAAGCAGCATCATAAGAGTGATTAGAGCATGCAGACACAGTTTGTATGTGCATTTCTCATTTATGCATACCATGATACTATTATTGGTATGGAAGGACTCTTTCCCATTCATCATCTTCAGTGAATTCCCCTCAGAGCATCATTTAGCTGAGAGTTTTTTTTTTCCAGACTTTTACTGTTTCCTGTCATGGTTTTGCTTTGTCAAATGTCAGATTACCAGTGAGGTTCCTCTATAGATGTCATCACAGGAGTGCAATTTACAGGTGACATTTTGCTAATCTTTTATGAGTCATTACGTTTGTTTTGACTTGCTCTCCGTATAATCATTGTGGAAGAGAAAAATACTGTTGAGTGTAATGTTTGCCTTGCCTCTCTTTCAGCCATTAAATGTAGTCCTTCAAAAAGGAAATGATAGGAAAGATCAGTGAACAGCAGTATGAAATAATGTAGCAATGATGTTTAGAGATTGTAATTCACACAGTGTAGCCTTTTTATTTTACATATCCCAAAACAGATTTTCACCTGATTTACAGGTTCAGTGGTACCGTAAGGAGAGGCTGAAATGTGAAATGGGTTGCAATCTGAGAAATGTATTTGTTTTGGGATAAAAGGGGAGTTTTCAAAACATAGAAGTGTTGCTTATTTCTTAAGACAAATGTCCATATATATTTATTTTTGTGAATACACAGAATGTTCTGCAGCTACAGAAATGTAATTATTTGATTTATCCTTTGATGTTACATTTTTTTGAGGTGATGAGAATTTATGATGGTTTTATAAACTGAACCAAAACCATAAAAATCTCTTTCTGAGTCAGTCGGATTTTCTTTGTTTAAACAGATTTGTTGTAGGTCATCTTTGTTTGACGAATAGAAATAAATAATAATAAATTATGGACTCTCTTTTACAACCTCAGCTGCAACTGCAGTGTTTGTACAGATCTACTGAAAGATGCTAATTTGATACTTTGCGTAGAGCCTGGCTACTTTTTCCTATTTAATAAAAATATACTGGAGTTATCTTTCCATGTATGTGAAAATAGATGAAGTAGGGAACTAATTTATATACCCTGTTGTTTTCTAAATGAGTTCTCTAGTTCCAATTATCATCAGTCTCTTTTCAACAGCTACTACTTTATTTCTGAAGGAGTAAGGATCAGAAACATTTCTTTCTTTCCAAAGAACTCTGCTGCAGGATGAGAATGACATTTTGGGGGACATAGGTGGCACACTTATGGTTAGATTGTTAACCATCCTTCCTGCTGTATTTGTCAAAGTAGATTTGCTCATTCAGCAGGTGTGATAGTTCTCTGTTAAATTACCAATAATTCAAATACGCCCAAGTTACTAAACCATCAAGTCACTTCTTAGAATCTATATTTTTCTTAATATTATGTAGGATTTAGATGAGTTCTGCGAATATTGTGAACAATAATTTTGGGTATTTTTGTCTAGAATCAAGAACAGATCCTATGGGATTCAACTAGAAACGGCAACACTGAAGAAGCATTATTTTTTATTTCTCTCATTTAATCAGCTTTTAATCTATTTAAGATGTGCCAAATTGATTTTGTGTAGTTCATTTTCATCAGAATGTCAGACAGTGCTTTGTCAAAGGCCTCATAGATGCCTAACTGTTACATCAACCAAATTTGAAAATACCCAGCTTCTGCAGATGTATTTCTAGCCTGAAAGAAATGTAAATTGAATATACTTAATAAGATCAAGTCTAATAAAATCTTTCTGATTGAGGACTTGATCAAACATCTTTAAATCATTTCCAAGCAGACACACTTTACCATAGCAGCTTTTAAGTCCCATGTATGTGTTATCATTTATACAGAAATAGTAGAGACTGCAGACCTTCTGCCTGTCTATGTGCATTGTTTCAAGCTAACTCAGGCCACACTAATCAGATATAGCGTAATGCACTGAAAAACTGTTATTATTTTTGGTGACTGGCATGCTAATTTTAAACATGGTCAGAGGCTGAAGTATTTTATACAGTGCCCTGACTAACTGGTATTGCATGTTCCTGTCAACTGTCTTGTTTTAGCAAGTGGTTCAACTAAGATTGCTTTGAGCCTGGAAGACGTTATGCCAGATGCCTGGTCTGCTAATATTCCCCAGCTGTAAGCTGAGCTACCACTGGTTGTGAACTGCTCTTGTATTCTGTTTCCAGAAAAAATGGTTAGAGTACGCTTATAAATCAGGCTTATTTTATAAGTCTACAAATCACCTGAACTCTTTGAGCTTGCTTTGCAGTTATTTTCAGACATGTGCACGAATGTGTTTGGGAACACATTTAGAAGATGTTTTGGCTCTGATACTTACATTTACTGAATGATAGCATGGGACGCGTTCTGAGGGGAAAAAAGCAGATTCCTCTGCAAATTATTCGAACTGACAGAAGAGACAAAACCTGTCACATCTTGTATGAATTTAGACCAATATCTATGCGACCCATTTGCACCAATAGCTGTATTAAATGATTCATAATACTTAAGGACATTTTGGTTTTAACGAATCTGTCTTCAAACTTTTCTAGCTCTTTGTTCTCTAATCCTGAGAACTCTGAATTTTCCTGGCATAATCTGAGATATTTTGGAGAGTATAAAGCTGTTGATTAGAGAGGCTGTATTCAACTGCTCCTTTTGTCTATCTTTGTACTGAGGTATTACTACCAAAACCTGAAAAAATACATTTTTAGTTGAGTACGGTAGATGAAAACTATCTGCAGACTAATGTTTTTCAATGATAGCTTTGACACTGTTGTGTCAGCATTACTATTCTAGCATGAAAGATAATCTCATCCTAACCAAAATAGATTACTGACGTTTTAATAAAAGTAAATCAAGAAAAAGAAAATACCATTTACTCTTCAGAAGACTCTCTTCTTATTTGTTGTGTCTAATTTATGGGACAATTTATAAATAAAGATGATATTCATCTACATAAACCAGTCAAACAGTTTACAAGTACAATCTGTACTTTTCTGTACGATTTGTTTGCTTGTGTCTGATGCATAGTATATGTTCTGTCACTAGCATAATCTGATTGCAGTTCTCTATGCTCTGTGGAGGGCACAATAGTTATTAAAAACTCCTAGCGTTTTAAGTAACAAAAAAAAGTGTTGAAAATATATTGTTAAGTTTACTACTATTCCCTGCCAGGTTGTTTTTTGCTCTTTTCTCTCGGTAATTTTCCTGTTTTCAACTGTGGATTCAGTGCATGATCTCCTGTTTCACAAGAGTGTGTAAAGCAATTAAGAATACTTTTGGAATGGTTTGGCTCACAAAAGCCTTCCCCTGAGATAATTTCAGCATGCTGAAAGCAAACTCTGATTCTTGGCAGCAGAAAGAATTGAACCGTTTAAAAAGCAGCCTCCCAGTAAGCACAATTAAGTTATTCGACCAAGCAAAGGTTGAATTTAGCCTCTCAAATAAACAACTCTGCCAGCTAAATCAGTGCTGCACTGGTCCCAAAATCCCCCTTCTTTGATATGGTATGGCAAATCTGTGAAGTGGAACAAGTGAGAGTCTGTTTTTTTTTTATAGCCCGTAAGATGGAGTATTGACCAAACTGCATAGTTCCCTGGAAGATCCGAGAGTACTTGTGCAGACATCATGGGGAAAATTGAGAATCTGGGCATTGTGTTACCATGGGCAGTGTTTGTGTGACACGTGGGAGGGAGCAGTGGTTGGTGAGGCCTAGTTCAGCTGCCTCAGCCCCAGTTGCCTGCCTTCAGCTCTACTCACCTCTGGCTATGTAGTATGGTGGAGAGATGGGGCCAGGTGACAGTGCCAACAGCACACAGAGGGGGATGTGCTGCTTCGTAAGCATTACGGCTTTTATGGCTGTAATACCATGATCTGCCTTTATATGGTATTTTTAGAAAACTAATAGCTGTGAATGAAATAAGCAGTTTGTGTTTCTAGAGACTCCTAATGCTGAATTATCACCGTTTAACCAAGTTAAATCCTTGTGCATAGGATTGTTGTATTCAAATACCTGAAATAATTAAGCTGTGTCAAGGCCTGTGTTGGCACAGGACAGTCTTGGCTCTCTTTTGGTTCCTCTCCTCCATTAAGAGTGCTCATCTTCATTTTAACTTGAGAGAATTTTCAGCTAAACTAGAAGGAGAGATATAGGCTTGCTAGGAACCTGTAGTTAGCCAACAATTATATTTTAATGTAATCTTAATGACATTTTGTTGATTTTGGCATTTTGCAATTATGTTCCATGGCTATTTCATAGTAAATACTCATTTTTCATAGATGCTATGTATTAATAAACCTAGGTCTGAGTGAACTGTCATACAGCGAAAATTTCTACAGAGAAAAGTATGGTAAATCTAAGCTGTTGCATCACATGTGTCCAATTCCTAAAATGCTATTGAGAGAAGCAAAACTTCAGCGGAGTTTGTAGAAGTTATGTAGAACCAGTGTGAGACAGTAGGCCAAATCACCGTAGGACAAATTGTCACTGAGTACTTCGGGAGTCTAAAAGCCATTACTATTTTTCTTAACTTTATCACTATTCCTGCACTTCAGACAGCTGTATTAGTCCTTCCATGGCTCTCCTTACAGTCAGTAAAGATCATTGGCACATCCAGAGGGCAGTTCAGAGCACCCACAGCAGGTGCACTGAGCTATTCATTTTTCACCCTGCAGATGATCTGTACTTCATCCTCATCCATCTTCAGAAATACATTTGTTTCATTAAAGAGAGCTGCCAAAAACACCTTATGTTTTGAAGATGATTTTCTGCATCAGCTTTGTGCTGCTCTAAGATAGTGATAACCTTTCTCTATATGAAGGAGTGCCTGTTATTTCATTTGTTTTTGTCTTTAGGAGGAAACGTGAACCAAATAAACTTTTGCAGAGCAATACTGAGCAATATAACCACTGATTGATTCTTTTCCTTTAATTTTCTTTATAACTAAGCCTGAACAAACCTTGTCTTTTACGTGAGGTTTTTTTTTTTTTTTAATATATATAAAATTGAAACTTCTTTTGTATCATTGTAAGATTACTTAAGTTGCACACATGAAATGGAAGTGGTATAGCGGGAGCTTTGTATTTCAGATCTTGTTAGAACTTGGTATTACACAGGGTATTTTTTCTGTTATTCTTTCTATCTATATAAGAAAATGGAAGGATAAAAATTCGGGTTTTTTTTTTTTTTCCTTAAAAGAAGAACAATGTAAAAAGCAAAAGTTTGTCACATACAGGCACTTGTCAGTTTTATTTCAAATGCTGAGTGAATACTTCGGATGGGATAGGATATCGTAGGGGATTATCTTCAGATGGGATATGGAAATTCCTGGTGGCCTTAAGAGAGGCACTGATTCTTCCATCTGATTTCTGCAGCCTATAAAATGAAGCTGACCCCTATTCATCTTCACGGCAGTGTGTTTCTTGCACTTTGAATTGCTGAAATGACAGGAGGGTATCAAGGGCATGTAATAGGAATGGAAAGAGGAGTTTGATCCTTTTTCACTAAGGACAAGGACTAAGTGAGATTTTCAGGGAACTGAGGCAGAAGATTACTCAGATCCTATGATGAGGTTAATGAACCTCACCAGCTAGTAAGAAGGACTTAGCAAAATGTTATGAATGCTCACTCTCATAAGAGACCTCTGAGTTGGAGCATGAGGGCAGTCCTGTGTACTTCAATAGAAGCAGTAATAGCTTACATCTGCTTATCACTCATCCAAGAATGTGAGAAGATCCAACATTTACACAGTGTACAGCTATGAAGGAAGTGCAGAAAGGTGAGTTTTGAACATCTATATTTCTGGGAATATGTATAGCTCATAAAAAAGTACTGCAAATTGGATTATGTACTACTTATATATTTTGTGTCAAACATCATTTTATTCCATGTATTTGTCATGGGGATAAATCTTACATAGAGAAAAATATTTGAGATTTATTGGCTTAGACACAGGGATGTAAAGGTAACAGAGCAGAAAAGCTGTAATATTGAGTTGAATGTTAAAATTCTTAGCTGGTTGAGTTTATTTCAAGGTTGTGATTTTGATGGTGATTGTGACATAATAACTGTTAAAAAGTCAGAATTCTCCAGGTAGTAGGAATATGGTTCACAATTTTCAGAATGAATGAAAAAATATTTTGCAGGAATTGGTAAAGATTGCTGTAAAGCTTACTGTAATTAGGCTGGTGGCTGTTGTTGCTGTCAATGCATATGACTTGTCTGTGCATAGTTGCCCAGCAGGGCTCTGATTCTTAAAGAGCTGCCTTGCAGCTGGTCTATACCATCCTGGGCTGATGCAGAGGAGCTCCACTCTTTGAGACCATACTTGGATTTTCTCCTTGCTGAATTTCACAAAATTTTTGTCGAACATTTCTCCAGCCCATCTGGATCTCTCTGAATCACAGCCTGGCCCTCCAGAGTATCTGCTTCATGGTTTGGTGTCACCTGCCTCCTTGCTGAGACTCCACTCCATTGCCTCCTCCAGGCCACTGCTAAAATGTTGAGAAGGACAGATCCCAGGATAGGCCCTTCAGGGTATGACATATTAACCATTACCCGCAGCTTCCTCCAGCTGCCCTATGTCCCACCTTCCAGTGCACTGAACAATTGTCAGTCTGCTCAACTGAAGTCCACGGTCTGAGCTCTGCTGTGCTCCCTCCTTGCTCTTTGTAGGATTTTGGACTGTACTTCTGTGTGGTCTCTACAACCATGGCTGACACCATTGGTCAGATCCCCAGCAGGCTCTTTTCCTTGTCGGTGAATGCCACATGCTGACAAGCATTTCTCTGCTTGATTCACTCAGTACTCTGACACTTCCAGAAACCTTGATTGCTGTTTCGCCTTTTCAGAAGATGTCAGGGATTCTTGAAAGAGGAATGACAAAATTTTTCAGCCATGTTTCTTCATCTGCTGACACAGTTTTATAATTTCATAAGATATTTCACTTGTCAGTTTTTAAGACATTAAAATATTGAGACATGCCTCTTCAAGGAAGTTATCTCTCTAGTTCAATAATAAATCTCTGCAGATGTGGAGATGTGAATGTTTTCCTGCTCATTATTTGCTTTTGTGATCTAGGAAGTGATTAGCTATTTCTGCTTTTTTATCTTAAGTATTATGAAGGTGGGAATGATGGAAAGCCACTTTCTGTGACAGAATGCTACTTCTAGTGCCTCTACAATATGTAAGCAGTTTTATTCTATGATCATTACAATTATGACAATCTTATCTTGCACGCACTGAATTTTATATCATAAGGCATTAACTTAAGTACAGGTAGAAGCAAAGAGTCAACGACAAATCATTTGTCCATAAATGTAACCGTTTCTCTGAAAATGAAAAGGAATTCCATTCTGTGCTATAAATAGGTTTTTAAGTCTGACCTTTGATTTTTATTTCCTTGAATGAAATCGTCAGGAATCATTAGTGTCAAGTTAGAACTTTGTAGATCCCTAGCTATGTGTCCTGCTTATAAGCAGCGGAGTGCAGGCAAGTTCAGCAGAGCAGGTATACTTCTTCAGCAACCTTGTGCCAGCAAGTATTCTGTCTTTAGATCCTCATTCTCTCGGCTTTTTAAACCTTGGAGAATAGAATACAGTCAATTTCTGTCTTCAGTTCTGCACTGAAACTAATGTTTTCCCTATGTAAACAGCCTTGAATAAATTACAGATACCAACTAAATATTGATTCTCTTAAGGCTGGGTTTCAAATTAGTTTCAGTTGTCCATTTAAAGAGCTTTATGAATAGATTTAAAATCAAAATGTCTTCGAGCTTTGAGCTGATAACTAATATCTAAAATAATAAATTGAAGCTCATGGTAATATAACTGTATATTTGAAGGTGGCAGAAATACACATTAGAAGGAAACTTGGTGATGACAATGACATTTATGTCCAGAATCCCTTAAATATATTAACAGTCATTTTTTATTCATAAGAGGTTGTCACCATATTCCCCTGTTAACATCCAAAACTCTTAATAGCATTCTAAACAATTGTTGGATTCACTGCTGTTGCTAATTGGCCACTTTTAATAGGAAGTTGTTATTGCTAGCTAATAAATGTTTCATGTCTGGAAACTTGCTTTTTTTGCTGATTTTTTTTTTTTAAAGTGCAGTCATTGCTTAAAGGTAGTTTTTATGAACATCAGTTTTTTTCAGGGTGATGGTTACATTATTAGTCTTGTTGAGCTGGATAACTAGGAGGGTTTAGTATGAGGAAGGGAAACCCTAAATTCATATACAAGGTATGCTCAGAAAGTAATGCCTCCTATTTTATTGTGTTGGCCCACATCTCAGAGGCAGATGTTGGTGGTATGGCAGTAGAGGATGAACCTTTCCACCAATATTCCTTTAGACGTTGGTGCCGTGTGACAGATGGCAGCAGAGGGGCACTCTGACACAATGGCGTCTGACATGGGAGTGCATACGAAGCAAAGGTATGGCACTGAATTCCTCCATGTGGAAAAAATAGCACTCACTGACATTCATTGATGCTTGGAACATTTATGGAGACCAACCAGTGGATGTGAGCACAGTGAACCAGTGGGTGGTATATTTCAGCAGTGGTGACAGCAACAGTGGGGGAACTTCCAGTGGTGTAGATGTTTGCAAGTGTGGCATGCAGGCTCTTGTTCAAAGTCAGTGACAGTGCACAACTAATGGTGATGACTGTGCTGAAAAACAGTGTTTTGTTACTGAGNGAAGTTATCTCTCTAGTTCAATAATAAATCTCTGCAGATGTGGAGATGTGAATGTTTTCCTGCTCATTATTTGCTTTTGTGATCTAGGAAGTGATTAGCTATTTCTGCTTTTTTATCTTAAGTATTATGAAGGTGGGAATGATGGAAAGCCACTTTCTGTGACAGAATGCTACTTCTAGTGCCTCTACAATATGTAAGCAGTTTTATTCTATGATCATTACAATTATGACAATCTTATCTTGCACGCACTGAATTTTATATCATAAGGCATTAACTTAAGTACAGGTAGAAGCAAAGAGTCAACGACAAATCATTTGTCCATAAATGTAACCGTTTCTCTGAAAATGAAAAGGAATTCCATTCTGTGCTATAAATAGGTTTTTAAGTCTGACCTTTGATTTTTATTTCCTTGAATGAAATCGTCAGGAATCATTAGTGTCAAGTTAGAACTTTGTAGATCCCTAGCTATGTGTCCTGCTTATAAGCAGCGGAGTGCAGGCAAGTTCAGCAGAGCAGGTATACTTCTTCAGCAACCTTGTGCCAGCAAGTATTCTGTCTTTAGATCCTCATTCTCTCGGCTTTTTAAACCTTGGAGAATAGAATACAGTCAATTTCTGTCTTCAGTTCTGCACTGAAACTAATGTTTTCCCTATGTAAACAGCCTTGAATAAATTACAGATACCAACTAAATATTGATTCTCTTAAGGCTGGGTTTCAAATTAGTTTCAGTTGTCCATTTAAAGAGCTTTATGAATAGATTTAAAATCAAAATGTCTTCGAGCTTTGAGCTGATAACTAATATCTAAAATAATAAATTGAAGCTCATGGTAATATAACTGTATATTTGAAGGTGGCAGAAATACACATTAGAAGGAAACTTGGTGATGACAATGACATTTATGTCCAGAATCCCTTAAATATATTAACAGTCATTTTTTATTCATAAGAGGTTGTCACCATATTCCCCTGTTAACATCCAAAACTCTTAATAGCATTCTAAACAATTGTTGGATTCACTGCTGTTGCTAATTGGCCACTTTTAATAGGAAGTTGTTATTGCTAGCTAATAAATGTTTCATGTCTGGAAACTTGCTTTTTTTGCTGATTTTTTTTTTTTAAAGTGCAGTCATTGCTTAAAGGTAGTTTTTATGAACATCATTTTTTTTCAGGGTGATGGTTACATTATTAGTCTTGTTGAGCTGGATAACTAGGAGGGTTTAGTATGAGGAAGGGAAACCCTAAATTCATATACAAGGTATGCTCAGAAAGTAATGCCTCCTATTTTATTGTGTTGGCCCACATCTCAGAGGCAGATGTTGGTGGTATGGCAGTAGAGGATGAACCTTTCCACCAATATTCCTTTAGACGTTGGTGCCGTGTGACAGATGGCAGCAGAGGGGCACTCTGACACAATGGCGTCTGACATGGGAGTGCATACGAAGCAAAGGTATGGCACTGAATTCCTCCATGTGGAAAAAATAGCACTCACTGACGTTCATTGATGCTTGGAACATTTATGGAGACCAACCAGTGGATGTGAGCACAGTGAACCAGTGGGTGGTATATTTCAGCAGTGGTGACAGCAACAGTGGGGGAACTTCCAGTGGTGTAGATGTTTGCAAGTGTGGCATGCAGGCTCTTGTTCAAAGTCAGTGACAGTGCACAACTAATGGTGATGACTGTGCTGAAAAACAGTGTTTTGTTACTGAGAATTTTCTCTATCAAACAGCATTATTGTGCTCTTTGTATCTCTTGTAGTTTCCATGAAAATAAATAGGATGAATTACTTTCAGAGCGACCCACATATTTCTCAGAATTGTTGGACGAGCGTATATGTTTCAGAAAAGCAACAGCCTCGAAGAAGGCTTTCAGACCCTCCTTAAGCAGTAACACTGATTTTATAAGAGCATATTTCAAACAACTGAGGTTTGTAGAAGCTCATGTAAGCGGAACTTTGCAGCTTGTCACGAACTGATCTCAATGTAAGAGGTGGTAGGGTACATGTTTAATTTATCTTTTTTTTTTTCTGATGATAGAAATATTTCAGTTTTTGGGCAAAAATATTTCTTTTGAGAGATAAGCATCCAAGAGACAAGCCAGAATTGTACATGGCACTGCTTTCTGTGCTAAATTATTCCTACAGCTTGAATATTGACTTAATTTGCCCTTCACAAATATGCACTCTGTTAATATGTTGTTTACAATGAACTAATGTTCCCACAAAGCCCACTGAAGTAGAGCAAATTGTCCCATTTCATTAGTACAGGGTTCTAACTTTGAATAATTTTATTTCATGTCAACTGGCTTTTTAGCTCTGCATCGTCAGTGTAACCAGTATTTATTGTTTTGTAGAACAAGTTGTTGCTGTTTCCCATTTGTCATCTTTCCGCTTTGCTGACTCACTCGAGCCTTTATTCTCCAGTCTCTAATTACTCACACTTTCCTGGTGGGATTGCAGCTAAATGTTTCTACCTTTATGTTTAATTTTCACTCTTTTTAGATATCACATGCAAGTGGATTCATGCAAACAGCGTAGGTTCAGGCTACCATCTGGATACTACTTCTATCTTTTTGTGGAGAGAGTATTGGAATTTTTTTTCTGACTCAGAACAGGTGAAAATTGAATTTCTTATACTATTAGACAACAGACAGGAGTGGTGGGCACCACTTTGCAGTTGTAGCCAGGACACTCATAATGGGTAGTGCTGTGTTTTGCCATGTCTTTCAGCCTGGTTGTGTGTCTCTGCTCTGTAAGTGAAAGTTGATGGCATCAATATATTCATGTCCTTTGGAGGGTACTCGCTCATCTGATCTGTTAGAAGCAATTAGTGCTTGCAGTTAGGAATGTGTTCAGGTGAAATTAAGAATTGCACATGTGTTTAGTTGCTGGCCTGAGACATGTGTGGTCAGGCAGCCTGAAGAGATGTTTTCTGTCAGCCCTGCTCTCGCTGTGTGCATCTGATGGTCCTGAAGAGAAATTCTAAGTGTAATGAATATATTTTGCCACTAGATGGTATTGTTATATGAGATTATGTGTTTGCTTTGTACAGAGGGATGCTGAGGGGAAGTGGAGCTTTAATGGCTGCTGGTCATGTGGGAAAGTGCCAATGGCTGCTTCGGAGTGAAGTGCAGATGGCCTCAGGAACAAGGCTTAGTGGTTAATTAAACCAGAATGTACGTTTTTTCTTTTTCTTTTTTTTTTCCCCTGTAATTTGGAGGTTTGGTTGAATAATGCAAGTAATTGCAAGTCAGTAAGCTCAGTGCTCATGCTGACAAAATACTGGCAAGTGGAAAATGTCTTCAACTGCTATGGTTGTTTTCCATTATATTTTAAACGTTGTTGTCCATTGATGACATCATTTGACTTTCAAGAAACACACATCTTATATGTTTGATCAAAGTGGGATTATTTTCTCCAGGAAATGTATGAAAAAAACAGAGATCAGTATGAGCGGAAACATGGGTAGATAAGACTTATAGCCTGTGTGAGGCAGTCATATATATTACGTCTGCTAATGAATTATAACTCCCTGAAATTCCAAGCAGGGAATGTGTGTGATGTGTTCAATAGCTTGGTCAAGTTAATTTGCATCTCATGTCTCATGGAAAAAGATAATAAAATTTACCAGCTATGGAAAAAGATAACAAAACTTAGCAGCTTCTGGTTGTTAGGGTTCACTGGACTCTCCATTCTGTTAAGCATAAGGATAGCGAGCCTGAACGGTTTTATCTCACTGCTTCCTGAGTGGAAGGCATTATTCACTTAGCTTGGAATAAGGAAGGAAGCAGCTCTCTTAAGCACAGTAAAGCAGGCTGTTGCCTGCATTTGAAAATCAGTAAATAAATAAATAAAAGGTGGAGAGAGACATTTTTTTCATTTATTTTTATTTATTTTTTAATAACTTTGACACTTCCTTACAGTTTTGCTTTCTTAAAAATAGCACTTCAGCTGATTTGGGGTTTTAAATTGCTTTTTCATGACAGCTTTGTTTGAAAATCTGCTGATTTCCTGCTTGAGTCAGAGACAGATGTATTGCTGGATCTTGGTGCTGTGATTGACATTCAAGTTTTTCCTGTGTGCTGTGGTACTACAGTTAAAGACCAACCAACTCCCGTTTTCCCAGAAACTGTATGAACTCAGAAAAAAAATAAGTCACTTGCCCCAGAGCTCATATTAGTTCATTTATTTAGACACAGCTTTCAGTACAGAAACATGCCAGTTGATTATTTTTTAGTCAAGCTCAGCCCTCGCAGTGTTCTCCCCAGCCACCAACCTGGTGGACATGTATGTGCAGAACTTGAAGTCCTGTAAGAAGGTGGAGCTCTTGACTCTAGTTTCTCATTGATGCTCTTTGCTTGAAGTAGACTTGAAGGTGTAGCATATGTATGTTCTATGTAAAACAAATGTCTGTATTTTCAGAGTGCTTCTGCATATGGATGGCAGCGTCATCTGGTGTAGCCGTTATCAGCGTATGTTCATCCTCCCTTCATGTTCCTCTGTTACGTGGTGCTGCCTTGAAGGCACTCTCCTGCCTGCTGTAAGCCACTGGAGCTTGTCTACATCATACTGGCAATGCTGATGGGACACTCATGGGTTTCCTTCTTCATGGTGGTCAGGTCTCATCTGGAGAAGGGCTTCTGGGGTGCTCAGAGAGACCATATAGACCATGTACCACATGTGGGGAAAACATGCTTTGAAGGACTGATCTGTCAGCAGGTCTACATCATTTCAGTTCTTAGACCACTGGAAGACTTGGCAATGGAAATTCAGTCCCAAGCTGTGAATAATTACAAGGTTAAGGTGACCAGTAGACAGCAAAGTCCTAGACAGAAATGCTTCATCACACAATGTTGCACACCAAACTGTAACAGAGAAGTCAATTTCATGTATAAAGTCATTATGAATATTTTAGAAGAACATGAAAGCCACTGGGATTGTAAAATATCATTGAGCTTTTTTCCTACATAATTTTCATTTTGCATTTTCTTCCTGGTATAGTCTTCCAAGGATTGGGTAGTGATTTTTCTTCCCCTCTGGATTTCATTTAGCTTCATGTTTCAATTAACTTCATGATGGTAATTATAAAAATTTGAGACCAGAAATAAAATTTGCCCTTTTTTCTGTGTTTTACCATGCTCTACATTAACTGGTTTGTATTTTCTCTAACCGTTTCCAGACATGAACCCTTTGAAACTGCTGAGGCAGTTTCATTTTTAGTGAAGGAATCCACTATTTTAGATCGTCTTCCACTATTGATCAGGGATAGAGAAGCAATGCCTGAACAAAGTTGGTAACTGTTTATGAATATGTATTTCTTCTTTAAGTGATTTTTGGTTTGACATTTATTTTTTAACTTTGTGCCTCTGACAAGCAACAGTGATAGGTGAATAACAATGAATGTAGTGAATGATTGCACTTGTGATTAATATAATGGTACAGTTCAGTTCTACCAAAGACTTTCAGGAATACAATTATTTTAAGTGTATTGTCAAAGAAGAAGTCCCTGAAATGCAGATTTTCTTTCTTTCTTTCTTTCCTTCTCCCTTTCTAAACTAAATTAGACCATCACAGCTGTACATGGCAGGTAGAAAACCTATAAAAACCAGAGCTAAGAACATTCAGTGCAAGCTTTCTTAATCTGCAGGAAAGTTCAGTATTTTAATGTTCGATGTCATTAAAATAGACAGTAGTATTACTAGCTCTTAAGAAACCAATATTTTTTAACAGATATTTCCCATATATGTGCAGCCTTGGTAGTCACAAATTAGATCTTCAGTGACCCACAGTGAGCTTAATAAAGGCAGTAAGGTGAAATCCAGTAATTTCAGAGTGGCTGGCTGGCAACCTGTATTAATTATGGCTGGAGAGCACTGCACGTTGTGACTGAGAGAAAAGGTAGTTTATTATCCTCATTTTCCTTGATTTGATGGAAAGAACAGCAGTTATTAAAAAAGGATGCAATTTTGTGGGAGGGAAAACTCACTTGTAGCCAGTCTGTTCTGCACACATGTTCTGTGTAGGTTGTTTTGTCACCAGTGATGTTTTTGAATGTCTCAGTTACCGTGAGCCTTAGAAGTAGTTAGGACCACCTTGCATGGAGTCCTTGGGGATTCTCACTGTCAGATTTCTGTTATATCATTCTCTGATGGTGGTGCTAAGCTGAACATGTCTAAAATTTAAATGGAGGTTAAAACTATTCTTACTGATTAGTAACGATTCAAATAATCTTCTAAATAATCAAACTGAGTGGCTGAAAGACCTCAATTGTTGCCTCTGACTTCTAGTTTGACTCCATACTTGCCTTTGGTGTTAGTGTTCTATAACTCTTTCTGCTCAACCTGCCAAAAAGAACCTATATTTTCCCTTTAGTGCATGTACTCTTAAAATGTACCATGTATTTCCTCTGCAAGTTTAGCTACTGTGTTATTACAGTGATAATATCAACAGCTTTGATTTATATTCCTTTAGCAATACTACCTAACTTCTTGTTTGCTTTCTTTACTACTTGGCTAAAGGCTTTAAAGGATTTTTTCTGTAATAACTTCCAATCTCTTTTTATGCTGCGGAATCTTTCTTTTAGCTGATAGTCTGTCAGTTTGGATCTTTGTTCCAGGGCTTGTCAGTCTCCATTCATCTACATTTGCTTTTGGCAAGACCAGGGTCTTAAATGATAGAAATCTTTTCCTCTTCAATTCCTGTTTTTGTATGATATGCTGTGGCTCCTCATCTAATAACACTTAGAGACTTCGTAATCTTCCCCTTTAACACTGTTCTTCAGGCCTTTTAAAACAAGAAGAAGACAAAACAAAAAACAGAGAGGAGAAAATAAGACATTTGGGGACGTGTCTTTGACTTCTGTAGTCCTTTTACTCTATTCTTTTTAACCTGTATGCACTCAGAATTTGACCAAAATCTTAAAATTGAGATAGCCTAGGTAAGAAAATCTTCCAGACTGAAAATTGCTTTTTGCTCACTAAAGTATTCACCATTTGTTTTTATGCTATTCTTCTTTGTCTGTGACTACCATGGTCTTTATTGTACAAAACACATCAGATTCTAGTGTAATTTTTGAGAGGTCTTAATTCAACATAAGTCCCTTCCTAACTGAGTAGAGTGCTCAAGTATATTTAACATTTCTTGAATTATGTGGAGTGAATGGACTTGGTAAAAAAGATCCTGAATATCTTTCTGGAGCCTTTTTTTTAAGCTCATTAGAAGAAGGACTGTGCAGAACTGAGGGAAGAAGGACTGTGAAGCCATGGTGGGAACAGGGGTAGTTAACTAAAGATCACCCTATCCATGTGGGGACTACATGTTCCTAGGACACTTAATGTGATAGAGACTAGGCTTGATCAGCCCAGGTCCCAGGCAGTGTGTGTTTGCTGTATATATGCTAATAAATAAGATGGGCTATGGGCCAGAAGGCAAGTGATGTGGTTAAACTCATCTTTACCCATTAAACAAGGCTTGTCATCCTTCCTATTGGGAACACAATTTGCCTGGACATTGCCTGAGAGACTGCTGGCTTACGGAGACCAAAACTGTGAGAGGATCTGTGCCAATGCTGAAGTGGTGTCAATGGTTGTGGGACACCCTTGAGCCATGTTTTACTTCTGTTTAATATCCTAGAAGAGATATTATGGCTGCTCTGAGTGCGTGGCATTGGACTGCTTCAGTCCTCAGGGACACAGGAGATCTGTAGCTCTGTCAGCCTTGGCACCATGTCCAGTCTGAGAGAATCTCTTTCTTCTACCAAACAGTGGGGTTTTGGGAGTGTGAGGCAGAAGCCAGTAGGGTAGGGAGCAAAAATCCTTTGATTTTCCAAGAAAAAAATCAGTGCTTACTTGGGCTCTTTAATGCTTTTTTTTTGTGGAACTTTTATCAGCAGAGCTATGTTAAGAAGTAGAAAAAAAGAGGTTAATTTCTCACTGCTTAGAAAAGTCATCACAAGGTGTTAAAAAGCTTACTAAATGAAATGTCCAACATTAAAGGTGAGACAATGCTTATCCTTATTATGGAGGAAGGTATTTTCAATGCTTGAGATCAAGAGTGGGTTTAAACTGCGAAAGGTCTCTTACCCAGAGATATTTCCGCTTGAAACTTTTACAGCTCTTCTGATTTCTGCCCTTTGGCCTCCTTCCAGTTCAGCGGATGTCACAGTCCTACACCAGGGAGATCTTCACAGTGCACCATAAAACTTGTCAAATAATTCTCCAGATAAAATGTAGCTGACATTTTTTTTCACTGCCTCTTTTTCACCCTGTCAGAACAGTCAGAGCAGTGATCAAACCACCAAACCAGTGGCATGGAAACACAGCGTGCTTGTATTTTTGGCATGTACCAGAACATCATTTGCTAGTAGGGCACACGGAAGGGACATCTAGGGGTAGAGATTTGTTCCCATCCCCTCCTGGGGAGATGAACAGGACATTGTGGGGTTGCCCGTAAATGGAGTCTCTCATAACCAGCATGATCATTTTGTGGAAGGCCTGTGGCAGCTTGAGCTCCTTCCCTGTGGTTTACCTTGCCCCACGAGATACCTTATTGTTCACTTTGTATCATCTTCCATATCACCACTGGGAGAGGTATATTTAGCTGAACTTAAAGCAGGTTCATCACCTTTTCAAAGAAGATCAAAATTGAATAGCTGCACTGTTTTACTTCCTTGCTATCCCTCTGTCTCCTCTGCTTTTCTTGGTTTCTTGAGGGGTTCCTCTACCCCAGGAAGGAAGAGATTGCCCAGCTTTCCTTGAGGTGCCAGTGGACTCTTGTGTCTCCAAAAATTTAACTGGTTGGATGAGTCCCAGCAGATGTTAAACTGTATTATGCAGCACTGAACTGCTGAATTTTGCAGGAAGGGAAGAACTGCAGGATGAGGGTAAACGAGCTCTTCTCTCACAGTCTGTGTTGTCAGTAAATTTTTATAGAGTTGAGATTTATTCTAGCATCAACCTTGTGTGACTGTAAATAGTGGGGGCAGGACGCAATAGCCTATCTAAATAAAAACTGTTTAGCAGTGTGTAAAGCCACTCCTTCCGAGTTCCTTTTTTTTTTTCTTTTTTTTTTTAATCCTTAATGAATATTTTGTCTCTTCATCCTACTCTTTCATTTTTAGCCCCTTTCATGCTGTTCTTCATCTGGGTGATCCTGTGCATGTTAATTTTACTAGAGGGAGAGAGCGAGAGATAAATGTTTAGTCATAACTCCTTTTGTTATGCAGTGTACAGAACTGATGTGTCAGTGAGGAGAGAAAATCATAGCAGCTACCAATCCCTTGCTCTTTTTTTTTGTTTGTTTATAAATATGGTCTTTGCTAGCTGATTGATGTTTGCTCCTAAGGGCAGCTAGAGAAAAGCCCACCTGCTATCAGAGTGCTTGGGGTGCTGTGGAGGCACATCCCCAGCCGTTTGGCCTGGAGGCAGCATCAGGGATTGCTGGGGTGGGAGGCAGTGCAAAATGCCTGATGTGGGCCCCTGGCCACTATGCAGCGGTGTGTGTTTTCTTCTCACTGATCACACAAAGCTGTGCAGCCACAGCACCACGGAGTTTCTGGGAGCCTACAGTTGTGGAAATGATTTTTTACGGAGTGAGTCCTTCTGCTGGTGTTTAAACACAGCCTGAATATGAGGAAGATGCTTTAACAGTAAGGCAAGCAGTGCTGCAGCAACAGAGCTTTCTGTGTGAAAGCCTATGTATTATCTATAATAACAATGAGGAAATATATATGAGCCAGAACATGTCAACTGGAGAATCTTCAACCAAGCAGTGATTTTTGTACATAATGAAGTCAAATCTGCAGCATCAAATGCAACCTGATATTGATACATCTTGTAATGTATTAACTGAAAATTACATTTTGAAATATTTTCGGTCTGAAGTAGGACTGCATGGCGTAAACATGCTTTGCTTCTCAATACACTTGGAAATTATAGCAGTTTTTAATGTTTATTCAGATTCTCTGCAGAGAATGGCTGTAAAAGGAGTCACTGCATAGTCAAATTAAAGAGGAATTTAATGGAAAATTAAAAAAAAACACTGAAAGTAGAACGACCTGTTATTTTATTAAGGAAATGTAAACACGATACAATCCAAGGAAGGTATGACTTGCTTAGAAAAGAAAAGTATGTATCATGAAAAAAAAATACAAGGGAGAAAGTAATTGCTTCAAATTGAAATCAGCACTGTGTAAGACAGAATTACAAACAGAAAAAAAGGAGCGGAAACAACCTGAGCTGCTGAAGTCTAGAAGGAAAAAACATTAGCAAAATTGGCATTACAGTGATCTTTTAAATTAGCTGTAGGCTCACATAAATTGAATTAACAGGCTTGATGATGAGAAGGAAAAATAGCAAGTTCTGGTTAACTTGTGCTGGTGCTTTATCTCAGCCCCACCTCCAGAAATATATAGCAATAGTGTTGGAAAGTATCCTCAGCAAGTGTAACTAATTTAGCTCCAAGTCTGTGATGCTTTATTCATTTGCGTGATCTTACTCTGTGTGTGTGTGTGCTCTCTTTGTGCCCATACATGAAATAACCATTCCTTTTATATGACACTGAATTTTCTCACTGTTTTATAATGATCACAGCTTTTATTTCTGGCAAAAAAAAAAAGTCTGCCTTGCAGAAGTCACATAGAATAACTGTGTCAAATAAGATTTATTTCAAGGAATTTAAATGGAACTGCCCTTACTCACACAAAACTAGACTTAAAAAAACCCCCAACAAACAGTAAAAAAAAATAACCTTTTACAGACTCCTTTTTCTTTCTTTCTAACCTGACCAGAACTCAGAGCCAGCCAAAGACTCCCACTGACTGAAGCAGCTGTGGAGTCTAAATGAAGTTTTTAGGTGAACACTTTAAATTGAAGCTGGCTAGGAGGTTCATGAAGTAATTTGAACTCTCAGTGTGTGCATGTGTAGTACATAGGTAACAGTATTTTACCCATTATCACCTCAGAAAAAAAACTGGGAGTTGTAGATGTTGGCAAAGTTAGTTTAGATGTATTCTCATGGAGAGCTAAGGTGTACACATATCTGGCTTTTCTTTGACGCATTCTTTGGAAGCCTTGTCTGGGCACATTCTGAATACTTTATAAATGTGTCTGGGATTTAGGGACATCTGATAACACTAGCCAGATGCCCCTGATCCAGCTGCTGTACATAAGCAATTCGTAGCTGTCTCCTCTGGGACTCTGGACATAGAAACGGTCGTATTTTGAGCCTCTGAACATGTGCGATGTATTGTACAGCCATGCATTTTAATTTTGACACTTCTGGAAGGTCTTCTGGGCCTGTACTGTCTGGTCGGTTTATGCATGCAGAATAATTTTGATACCTCTCTGAAGCCAAAGGGTTTCTGTGCTTATGCTTTGCAGAACATACGCATTTCAACCCAGGAAATTCTATATGCAGAGGTCGATTTTGTCCCCAATGGAATCCGAAGACACTGTTGTCATCTTTGATGGTCAGATTCAAGTACTGAAGTACTGTACTTTTTCTGAATTTATACACACACACACACACACACACACGTATATTATTTCAAATATATATACATGTATATAAATTAAATACTAACCTTATAAGGTTTGTATTTAATTTAGTGTGGTCCTCATAACTGGGCACTATGGTTAAGAAAATTGTTTTCAAAGAAATTCTGTTTGACATAGCATCTACCTTTATGACTGGGTCATTCATTCTTGTTAGGATATTTCAGATCATTGATTCTCTTTTCTAATGTAAAACCAATCTCATTGCTGTTATTGCCTCACATGATGTGGATGCTGTCAGTAATAAAAAAGCATTATCTTTTTCCTGATCAGCCTGTCTTTAGTGAGCTGCATTTTCCCTGACCTGGAAAGGAAATGATGAAATAAAAGTATAATTCTGTAATGAGTTAATGTGCTATAGATTCATTACTATTATTTTGCAAAAATTATTCTCACTTCGTTAGTTTGCTCTCCCCTTCCACCCATTTTTATAAGAATTACAAAACCATAACTTGATTGGTGCTGCCTTTGTCAATTCAAGTTATTAATGATTAGTTAATTCTCTCCAGGAATCTAATCACTGTGGAGGTATTCATTTTAAACCACTGAGCGTCATGTTTTAATATTTTTAGCACTTACTTTTCAATTGTGTAGTCATACTGAAGTAGAAAAGCCCTTAAATACTTCCTTAAATGTGACATGTGAGACACAAATGACTTACGTCTGATTTTCACAGCTCTAAAATACTGCACTTTATGGGATGTAGTTTGCAAGAGCAACAGAAAAGTGAGATTCTGGTAAAAAATGTGAACGTCTATTCTGCAATGGAACAGAAACCAAATGACTTCTTATTTAAAAATTTGCTTTTTATTTATCAATTAGTAGTGGAAATGCAAAATTTTAAGTTGATTTTTTTTGTTAATAATGTAAGATCCAGCTCTTCATAGCACTTGAAAAGATCTCTTCCTCCTAAGATTTGCAGGTAAGAAGGGCATCAGTTATATGTTTGGAATGACCTAGTACATAAAAATAACTGTGCTGTGCTAAAAATGACTGGAAATTTAAATGTGAATCAGTGAATCGATGTAGGACAGAGTAAAATAGGACAACTGCTGGGTGGGTTGTTTTTTTCTTACGTCTTTTTGAACTACAGTCAAGAATAAATAAGTGATGTGTGCTTTTTGTAAGCTTAAAAATGTCCTATTTGCACTTAGTATACTGTGCATGGATTTGGAGAAGAGAGAAAAATAAAGCTCACTGAAGAATGCATGTGAGAATATGTGACAGGTCTCCCAGGAGCGTCTGCATGGATTTAAGAATAAACAGCATAGTCTAGGGAGGGACTAGTACAGGTGTCTCTGGGGAATATTTTCTTTCTAAGCCTTAGCATTGCAGTGCAGAAATAACAGTGGTGTGTCATGAGTCTACTTCATGACAGTGTCTACAGATGAGAGCAGTTGGAAATGTTGTTTCTCACAGTGCCAGGGTAACCAGACCTTCATGAAAAGCTATAGAAGTTGTATTTGAAATATAACTATGCCTGGGATGTAAGAACTACTTCTTCTTGGGCAGCACCATTGAGAAAACAATGAGGGGATACTGCTTTTTATGCTATCCTCCAGCCTTCTCTGGTTGTGCTGAAATTTCATCTGAGTTTGAAACTCTGAGCAGGACTTTCTGAAGTCACTGCTTAAGAACTCAAGGTTGCCAAGCTCTCTCAATTGGTTCTGTGTCCCTTTTTGTGTCACACAGATAAATGAAATAAGTAATTAAGTGCACTTTTTTAGTTGCTGACTTGCAGGATCAGATAATGAAAGGTTGCATGGGGTTTTAGGAGATCTTCTGCTTTCTGACATTTTAAAAAATAATTGAGTTCCCCAAATTTTTCAGTCTTCTTGTATCCCTTATGCAAATTACATACTCACAATGCCACCTCATTATTTTTCATGAATGAGTAGTCAGTGTTAAGAGAATCCTACTGGGAAGACTCATTCCTCTGGTAAGGAGAGCCATCTGCAGACATGGAGAATACCAGTACTGAATAGGCTGATGCATTACCAGTATTTCCTTTCTGTCCCTTGCTTGCTGACTGTTGATGTGACAGTTTTGGATATACCAGCTTAATTAACAGAATTCCCTTACAGCAGCTGCACTTTTAGTACTTAAATGGTACATCAGAACTCCTTTGCATATTCTTCTTTTGCTGTTTGTATGCAGTGTGTCTAGTAGGAATTGTCCTTCCTATTGTCAAATTGAGCAGTTTTCATTCAGAATTTGTTAGCTTGATAGGTTCCCTATATGAGTAGGACATTTGGTCGTATGTTTGTTACAGCATAGTGCTGATATCCATCATGTTATTATTTTTTTAATATATATTCATTAAATACATCTAGGCAAACACCAATTATATTATCAATTTTTTGACAACATGGTTCTAAAACCAGTGGAAAAGCCTGTTTCTAAAGGACAACTCCATTTCTTAAATGGGCTCTGGGGATTAGCTATACTCAATGGCAAATTCTTTTTCTTTCTTAATTCATTTCTGATTCATGTTCAAATAGGCGATGTGCTATCTGAACCAATTCAGATTTTGCAAGTATTCCCAGTATACTTTTTATCAATAGCTATGCTCTACAAAGTTATCACTGCTTTTTAAATGCTTCATCACTTTTTTTTTTCTAGCTATTAGATGGGATAAAGTTGTTCCGTATTCAGGATTTGTCTTAATTCTGTCTCCTTTTCAATGATCTTTTTTTTCTTTTTCTTTTCTATTTTCTTTCATCATGTTTTTAAAGTAATTTATTCTCCGCTTTCCCAAGAATTAACTCATTTGGTTTTCATTCTCTCTTCATTTCTCTTGTGGATATTTCACAACTACACGTATTGCTGCCTATATAAATCACCAGTTCCTATTTTCAGCAACGTTTCTTTTTATTCTCAAACCTCTAATCAATCTCTCTGAAGCTGAACTGACCTTCTTGTTGAGCACTTGTGGAGTAAAATCCCATCCCTATTGAATTCAGTGGGAGTTTTGTCATTAATGTCAATGACTTCAATGCTTCACTCACAGTTAACATGCATTAGGTTTTAATTATTATGCCTTTTAGGTATCTCCAGCCTTCTTCCTGCTTCATGGCTTTTAATTACTTCCTAGTGAGAACACTATTTACTCCTTTTAATTCCACTCAGCTTGTGTTTTCAGATGCTTATCTTTTCTCGTTGCTTGTCAGTGCACTGGAAAAGGATGATACCTGAGGAAAATATAAAAATAGCCAAAAGGGGATTACAGTAAACATTTAAGCACTACTTTTCCATTCTATGGAGGCAATATGTCTGTTCATTTTGGTGGGCTTCAAGGGAGACTGTCTATTAATCTTAGTGGGCTTCATGTAAAGCTACATTTCTTCACTTGGTGTGAAGGAAAGCAGCGTTATGGAATATGATTATCACTTCACAAGTACAAAGTGGTAACCTATTTGAGGATAAATAAATGAAAAAAATGTATATGACAGATCTAATGATTCTAAGATAAGGAAATACTATGCTTTTGCTAATGTGTCTTGTGTGAGACAGTAACAAAAATGATTAATAGCAAGTAAATATCAAAATAGAGAAACAATTTGTAATCTGTTGCTGTTTATCATTGTGTTGATGACTATATCATATTTTAAATAATGGCTTTCTAGTATTTATAAGCTTATTTCTTTCTAGCCTTTCAAAAACTGCTCAGACAATTTTGCTATCTACGTTCATATAGAAAAGCTCCAAGTCAAGGTATTGATGCCCTCATAGGCTCTATAAATGAAATAAACCTGAATCAGTCCATTTTTTATCTGAATTTTTTCATGACTGATCTACAGTTTTGAAGTTCAGGTAAGTTAAACTAGTAAGAAAAATAAGATGCTTTTATTTGTTTATCTGTGCCTCTCATGATTGTAAAGCTTATTTCTTACATGTGACAGCGTATGTCATTTTCTGTATGTTTGTGTAACACGTGGAATAATACCTGGTCTTATCAACTTCCACATATTCTGACCTCTAACATTCCCTGTTCTTCCTTACAAAGGCAATACTGTATTGGGTCATGAAAAGGACAGAGATAGTAATGTTAAAATTATCTGAGCAAGATGTCCTACGAAGAAACAGAGCTGCTGAGAATAGCATCTTCATATCATGACCTCTGACTTTTTTATATGACTTAAAAAACAGAGGAATAATGTCAGGAATGATACTACAACCAGTGGAAGGCAATATACTGCCTGTAAATATCTATTCAGAAGAAATGTCATTAAACTGTGGTAGGCAAGTCAGATATATCTAAGAACAGTAGTGCAATTAAGTTATATTCTTTTTAAACAACATAATAGTTTCAAAAGGTTTTGTCAGAATCAGTCCCAGAGAACTGACATCAGCACATACTTCACAGAATAAAGTCATTCCTGAAGAAAAAATTCTCGTGCAATGTTAAAAGCAACTACCCTCATGTAAAATGGTTTCTTCTCTCTGAAATATTGCTGGTGAGTGGAGTTCCATTGTTCACATCCATTCCATGATCACGGGGTGTCCTGTCCATGTCCTGCCTCATGTTAGATGTAGAGAAGAAAGTACATTTCAGTCTAAAAATAGCCTTGACAACAAACAGGTGAAGATAGCTATCTAGTGGGCAGGGCAAGAGTGCATTCTCATTTATTTCTCACTGCAGTTGATTCTCCCTAGCTAATTCATTTTTAACAAGACTAATCTTCTCTTTGTCTTCATGTCTTTGAAGAATTTAGATTTTGACAGTCCTGAGCCATACATCAATCACTTTGGCTTTTAAGTACTAAAACATCAACATCAATATTCTGAGATATCAGCTTTCTCTTTGATGACATTTCCTTTCTGATGGGTAGCACTGGTTGAGTCAGAGAGTTGAAGTCAGTTGCTAGAATTAGGTCACTGCAGAATGTGTAGTTACTATTATTTTTCTAGTAATTCAGTCTTTTTTCTTTTCCTTGATTGTATTGGTAAAAATGACATAACATCTCCATCCTTCCCCACAGTCCTTCTATATGTAGTAAAAGAAATCTAGTTAGTTTGAGACATGTTTCCTTAAACTACACCCTGGGAAAGAAATTTGAACAAAATATTATGGCAAAGAGAAAATAGGTGGTGTTGTGGGAATTGCTGCTGCTCATTGTGAAGGAGGCACAAGACCTTTTCAGATGGCAGAACGTGCCACCATTAGCAGTAGCTAATTCATGGTGCATACTGTAGCTTATATTGAGGGTGGACAGACATGCTTTGGTGATGTGTAAACATTTTTCTCAACTGCTTGTCTTGAGCAGTTATCCTTTTATATTTTCAATAGATTTTTAACCATCAGCACAAGAAGAGCAATCAAGAGAAACTTCGTCTGTGCTTCTGTAACAGGAACATACTACTGCTCCATTTTCTTTTGCAGGAAACAGAGTCTTTTCTGTCTTGGTGCCAGCTTGCAGGACAGGAGAAAACACTGAAAGTTGTTCGCCTTGAGTGTGATGATTATTGAGTGTTGCTTATTCAGCTCTTCTATATCAGTCAAAGAATGTCTTGTAAAGAAACACAAAAAGAATCTCAAGCCAGCAACTCAACAAAACTTCCTCCTGGCTCCTTGTTTTCTGCTTATAGGTGAATAAGCAGAATCAGTGTATGACTTCCATTTTAAAGACACAGTAAGCGAGGACAAACCATTTTTCCTGAGCTTTGAACTAAAATATGTTTTTTATGTATGAAAAAACTAGTAAGTAGGTGGACATGACATAGGAGAGACATATAACTTAGTTTTACTTTACATTTAAGCTCACAGAACTAGAGATGGAGACAACTACTGTATATTCATATTATGATGCTTCAATTTGAATGCTACTAAACAGCTGTAGACTTGCTAGGGGCTCAGTCACAAGTTTGCCATAAATTAAGATGTACTATTTCCATTCCATCAGTGGAAGCATACTGGAATGTTTGTAGCTCCAGTGTCAGTGAGGTGGTGAGTGGAAGGTCTGTTATATTTCTGTGCAGCTCAAAACTCGAATGTAAAATCAGAATTAGAGTGCCTTCATACTTTACAATCTCACTGTAAATCCATTATTACCAGTTATTCTTACCTTGAGGCTCCAGGACAATGTTTAATGCAAGTGACTGATGGTGTGTTGACATTACAAAAATTGTACCTCCTGCTCTTAGGTTTCTAATGTGATCCCTATGTCTAATGCTAAGTAAAAGGGAAAAGAAAGCACTTCCTGTGTACTTCCTGTGCACTTAATGACAGTGCTAACTGCTTTGTGGAAACAATTCTAAGGCTTTGAAATTCCCATATTTCTGGTATCTGCTATTGCTGTGTTTTTAGGGAGGTTGCACAGCCACTGTCCTGAGTAGATGGGGCTTTAGGTAAAAGGAGGAGACTTAAAACGTCTGGATGATGTTCTTCATTTTAAAGAAGTCATTTGATCCCTCCTCACCAGCTTGAAAGTGCTTTGTGGAGAGCTGGGTGGAGAGGAACTTCACGAGGTTCAGCAAGGACAGGTGTAGAGTCCTACATCTGGGAAGGAATGACCGCATGCGTCAGTACAGGTTAGAAGCTGACCTTCTGGAAAGGACATCTGTAGAGAAGGACCTGAACGTCCTGATGGACAAGTTGACTGTGAGCTGGCAGTTTGCCACTGTGGCCAAGAAACGCCAGTGGTATCCTGGGTCCTGTTACAAAAAGCATGGCCATGAGGTCATTGGAGATCCTCCCCCTCTACTCTGCCTTAGTGAGGCCACATCTGGAGTACTGTGTCCAGTTCTGGACTCCCCAGTTCTAGAAAGACAGGAAGCTTCTAGAGAGAATCCAGCAGAGGCCCACAAAGATGACTGGGAGCTGGAGCATTTCCTTTATGAGGAAAGGCTGTGAGTCCTAGGTCTGTTCAGTTTGGAGAAGAGAAGACTGTGAGGGGATCTTATCAATGCTTATTTATAAATATCTAATGGAGTCAAATGAATGAGACCAGGCTCTTTTCAGTGGTGCCCAGCAACAGAACAAGGGGCAACAGGCACAAACTGGAACATAGGAAGTTCCATACAAACGCGAGGAAAAATTTATTTACTTTAAAGTTGTCAGGACACTGGAACAGGCTGCCAGGAGAGAGGATCTGGAGTCTCATTCTCTGGAGATATTCAAAACCCACCTTTCCTGTGCTTTCCTGTTGCCATCTACAGTAGGGAACTTGCTTTGGTAGAGGATTGGACTCACTGATCTCCATAAGTCTCTTTCCAATGAATGGTTGGCTAGAAATTCTTGGGAAAAATTGCAAGGAAGGAATTTTTTACACAGAAGTTAAATATGGCAGGTATAGACCAACTCTGCCATTGAGTCTACTCTCAAGCAATTACTGGGGATTATTACATTTATTACACCATGTCTTGTCTGGAGATTCACAGAATATCTTCCTCACAGGATCTGATCTGTGCAGAACATCTGCCACGCAGGTAGTCACATATAATGCACCACTAAATGTTCCCTACTGTTCCGTGACAAATGCCAAATCAAGACCAAAGCAGTGAAAGACCCAAATCAGAAATCTATAGTGTTACAATACAGAAAAGAGAGAGATGGAGGGAGTTGCCCATGTCCCGAGTCTTTGGTATGTCAAGAAATTTGGCAGCTACAAGTCCTGGATAATCCCTAGAGGCAATTACATTGTCAATAGCTGAGTGACCCTGGCTGATTCTTCGGTAGGAAGAGTTGAAATTCCTTCTGATGTGACATCTGAGAGTTGTTTGAACTTGAACTGAGGCAGTAGTATCCATGCTATTGGTTCCTGTCTGTGTTAGCTTGGGACAAACTCCAGTGATTCACAAGAAAATTGAATTGTCCCTCACAGTGAGTCCAAAGTCATACAGGAGTAGGACTCAGGTCCCTTGATGTGAAGTGTTTTAGCTTCCCCCCATGTCTCTGCTAATATAACATCCATCTTCATTAGTGTGAGATATCTGTGGCTGAAAGCTGTCTGAATTACCTAGCAGCACAATTTCATTTGAAAAATGTCTAATATCAACTCTTTTATATTGTTGTCCCATGTCTAGATCCTTGTTAACGAAATGACAAACACTTGTGGTCAATGTCAGCACTTAGTTTATTGCTTGTTTGCATTTTTTTCCTGAAAATTGAGAAACTATATGCATTACATTCTCCTCATAGAACTGTATTTTAAGAAAATGATCTAGAAGAATATTTTGTAGGAAACATTCTCATCTAACTCTGTTTCTTTTTCCCATGACCTGGGACACTACTGAATACATTTAGCTCCATGTACTGCATGTAATTGAACTTAATACTGGGTTCAGTGTCTATTTTTTCTTTTACATAGAAACAAAATATTATATTAAAGAAGTCAGTCCTATTTTGTTCATCAAGGTTCTGGAAGTTTAAATGCCTTTAGGACAATTTTTTGATAAAGTATTCAATGGAAAATATATTATAAATTAAAACAGGCAGTTCTATGGGTGGATGCAGGCATTTTTATTGAGTTCTCTTAAGAAAAATGAATAAATTCTGGATATGATATCAAAATCTAGGATTTATTTTTGTTGATTCAGCAAAAGGAAGAATTCTCGTGTAGACAACACAGTAAATGAGATCATGTTAGAGTGAAATGGCAACTTCTTCATGTACTGGATTTAGAAATAACTGCTGTGATTAGAAAATTTAAGGCAAAAGTTTTCTCAGATCCTTTGATGATACTCTGATGTAGGAATAGCAGTTACACTGATGTAAGAGTTCTTACAAGATCTAGGAATAGCTAAAATCAGTAAAACTAAATAATGATGTGTTGGGTTCCTTTTTCAGTAAGGGGGGCTCATCAGGTGTTTGTGTGTTTGTTATACACTCTTTGTGATCTTCTTTCTTGTTGTACTTGTTAATCTGTAGTAGAAAGCAAATATTAAATAGTGCATAATGTAGAGTAAGAAAAGCAGAGGCTTGGGTAGTTATTAGATTTTTATTATATCTAGAGTTGTTGATAGTATATTAGAACTTAAGTAGTAACAGTAGTGTCATTAAAAGTCTGAGATCAGGTGCATGATGCAATGCACAGATGCTGTAAAGAAAAAGACAGTTAATACTAATTTCAGGAGAGACTTATCACTGTCCAGTTCCAGGTGGATAAGTCACAGACCTCAGTGATTCTAAGTTCCACCATAGACATCAGGTTACCTAGCATATTAACCTTTAGGATGCTCTTTTATCCCAGATTTTCAGGAGGAAACCAGGATTTTTTTCCCATCTTCCCCTTTTCAAGCATAATTCTACAACTATCAATCATAACAGAATCATAGAACAGTTTGGCTTGGAAAGGGACCTTAAAGCCCACCCAGTTCCAAACCCCTGCCATGGGACGGTTTGCCACCTACCAGCTCAAGCTGCCCAGGGCACCATTCAGCCTGGCCTTGAACACCTCCAGGGATTTCCTCCCAACTTCTAACCTATATCTCCTCTCTTTTTTGTTTAAAACTGTTCCCTCTTGTCCAGTCACTGTCAAACTATGTAAAAATAAATTCTTGTGTTTATGAGCTCTCTTTAAGTACTGGAAGGCTGCCAAGAGGCTTCCCCACAGCCTTCTCTCCTATCTGAACAAGCCCAGTTCCCTCAGTCTTTCTTCATGGCCCTCCTCTGGACCCACTCCAACAGCGCCACATATTTTTTGTGCTGGAGTTCCCAGACCTTGATGCAATTCTCCAGCTGGGGCCTCATGAGGGCAGAGTAGAGACCGACAAACAGTCCCCTCCCTCTTTGCTGGCTACTCCTCTTCTGATGCAGCCCAGGATGTGGTTGGTCTTCTGGGCTGCAAGCACACACTGCTGGCTTGTGTCAAGCTTTCTATCCACCAGAATCCCCAAGTCCTTTTCTACAGGAAAGAAGATTGCCCCGAGTGCCACTGTTTTTATTTATAGATATGAGAGAGAAATCCTTCTAGTTTTCTGTCTCCATGACAGGTCACAAAACCCTGATATAACCTGGGGTCCTGATGTGAACAGGAAACGGCTTTGTAGGAACTTCACAGCAGTTGCAGTCTGCTCTGTGCAGATGCCAACCAGAAGACAGCTCCGGGCACCTTACAATGGTAGGACAAGGAACTAATTGACTTATGTTGCATCACAAAGGGGTCCAGACCTATAAGGAAGGAGACAGGCAAGGAAGGAGGTTGTCCAAAGAGGTTTTGTGATCTCCATTGTTAGAGGTCTGAAAAAACTGTCTGGGTAATAACCTGGGCAGTGTGTCATGACTTTGTACGAGGGGTAAAAATTCCTTACTAGCCTTTGTAACTGCATTTTATGAAATCAGGGATGGAGGATGGAGACCTCCATCCTCACGGTGGAGGTGGTGATGCACATAACATCATAGAATCACCAAAGTTGGAGAAGACCTACAAGATCATCCAGTCCAGCTGTCCACCTGTCACCAATAGTTCTCACTAAGCCATGTCCCTCAACACAATGTCTGAATGTTCCTTAAACGCCTCCAGGGTCGTTGATTCCAGCAGTCTCCCTGGGCAACTCATTCCAGTGCCTGACCACTCTTTTGGAAAAGTAGTATTTCCTAACATCCAGCCTGAATCTCCCCTGGCCTTATCTGGCCTTACCCTCCTCGTAGTCCTTGTCTGCATTTAAACACCTTTATTTTCTTTTCCAAGACTAAAAATGTTGTCAGCTGCATATTTGAGAACACAATCAGACATATTGTTGGTGCCATTTTATGTCACCTTTAGTTGTTAGGGTATTTTTCTTGATGGTAGACCTTATTTGAGTCAACTGATCTCAAGCTGAGGATGTTCAGATTTACATCTCCATCTTTCCAGGAGACTGCTCTTAACCTACGGTCATAAATCCGGGTGTGTCATACATATTCTCTCTTCCTGAAGCAGCACAAGTGCACAACAAAGAATGCAAAATCCAAGGATGACAAAAAGAAGGAAGAGCAAGTGAGATTTCCAGATGTTACAACTGTGAAAGTTGTCTGAGTCCAGGGTTCCAGTCTCTTTCTCTTATGCTATGTCTAACTTTTAGCTGATATACAGTTATTCCCACATATGAAAGCATTCATGGAGGAAAAATTCATTTCTTTTAATTCAACTAGATGTCTTGATATGAAACAATAACAGTCTTTTCCCACTCAAACTACATTTTTTTTCTTATAAAAACAATTATGGCTTTTGCATTGACTGAACTTTCTATGGTTACTGTGTATTAGGCTTGCTGCAGACACCTCCCAGATGACACCTCTAACAGGAGCAAGAATGCTTCTTTATGGAAGTCCTGTTCTTGTCTTTCAACTTTCATTCAAATAAAGAATTTTATATCCTAATGTATTATGCTGGTCTATAGTGGCCAGTATTGCTGGTTTTTATCAAGGAAATAAAAAAGTAGTGTTCTCAGTGAAAGTAATCTCAGCTCACAGTGAAGCCACTGAAGGGCGGCCAGCTGCTTACCTGCATTTTCACTTGTCAAACATTACTCATGACTCATGGCTTCCATGAGACAGAATGTCTCCATTTACAGAGAAGTACAAGATGGCAGTGGTTTCATTAGAGTGTTAAATTTTATAGTTCCTTCATCAAAAGTGTCAGATTAGGAGGAAGAAAGTGTTTGAAGTGGTTGACTTTAATTAGAAGAATAATAAATTCTGACAAGAACAGTAATCCATTTTTTGGTGACCAAGTATTGAAGTAATTTAGAAGTAATTCAATTCTTAATTATATTTTCGTTTACTGAAGTTGAATCAATTTGGAAAAACACTAGTCCTAATGGTATGCTTCATTCAGCATGAATTATGTGGCAGAATATTTTCTTTTCTTGTTTTGTTTTCTATTCTCTTGCCTTTTGCTCTTCTGTGATTCTTTTAGCATCATTTGATACATCTGATCATAAAGTGTCATGTTGATCTTAGATTTACTATTTGGTAATATTTCATCTGTTACAGGGACTCTTTTGTATCCTTACCAGTCTGAGACCTTGATCAACAGTAAAGAAAGAGAAATGCTGATTAATTCTTCTGTCATCTCAAGGGCTGATTACTGTAATTCACTCTTTTAGGGACCTTCAGAACATGCTGTTAGGAAATTGAAACAGACATATTATACTACCATGGAAATTCTTCAAAATCAGATTATTTGAATGCGTTACAGTGATGATGAAATTTCAGAGCAATCTGAATTTCGTAGAAAAATTTTATATTAATTAAGAAATGTAGGTGAAAGAACTTAGAGAATTACCAGCATGAGCCTCTCATATAAGTAATCATTTTGTTGCACTGATCTTTCCTGTAGATTGTCCATTTAACTGGGCTGTACTGATAAAGATTTGCACATCATCAGGACAGTAAATTATCTACTGGTATTCTTTAACCTGAAGGTACTTGGTTTTTCAGTCACTGTAGAAGTGCTTTGTATTTACTTGAACATCTGAATTGCATTACAGGTTTTCCTATTCCTGTTTATAATTTATGATTTATAATTATGTGCTTGGATGAGTATTCCTAAAAGATAATTATCAACAGATATTGAAATTCACTGAATGAGCGTCCAGGTTGGATAATAGTTTTGAATACTAAAGATTCATAAAAGGCATAAAAAGTGTTGTTCTTTTTTTTTTTCTCCATCTATTTTAAATATTGTCAGAAAAAGGGAAAATATTTCTCTTTGTTCTTCTGAGTAAAACAAAGGAATAAAAAGAAAATTCTTACATAGGTGAGAAAATCCTGATTTTAACTATTCTAATTAGAATAATTTGAATGGTTTTAGCAATATGGGTAATAGTGATAACCTGTTTATGTATGCCAGTCAGCACCATTTAATTAGCAATCTTGCGTTAGTGAAGTCTTTCTTTTTCCCTTTAAGGGGAAGCTTCAACCTCTAAAAAGTCCTTTTGAAAGGTCAGTTTCAAAGGAAAAGTAGCTTATGCTTTATATTACACTGACTAGAACAGATAAAAGCTTTCTGTTGTAATGGATTCTTGCATACTTTTTTTTTTTGGTTGCTTGGAAAAATAAAAGTCTACACAACACAGACTTTGGAAAAGCTCAAAGAATCCACTCCAGTAGCTCCTTTGGATCAGATATATTTTTGACACTTCAGATTTTAGCTTGGGTTGTATAGCATCTCATTTCAGTCTACTGTGCCTAAAGAGAGCATCTTCCACTGTATTCTCTTGGTGTTTGAAACATATGTTGCGATCCTAAACCAGGAGAACGTACAGGCAGATGGGCTCCAAAACCTATTTTTTGCTGAATAACTAGTATCTGGCTTTTTTTTTTGCCAGCTGCAGAGGGTGTGAGGTGAAGAAAAAATGGTCACCATTTGTCAAGTCTGTTGTCTGTTGAAGGGAGATGCTTTATTTGCACTGAAATACAGAAGGGAATGAGGTGTGGGAGCCAGGTATGCCTTGGAAAGTAAGGCTCAGAAAAAGAGCACAGACACAGAACCATACTCAGAGGATGGATGCTACTCCGTAGATTTTTCCACCTGCTTTAAGCTCGGACACAAATTAAAGCATTTTCCTAATGGGTTGCCGAAGTGGGACTCCAAGAATATTTTCTTTTGCAACACGGTTTCCAACCTTGTACTATTGATTAACATAAGCATATCCTGTTCTGTAAAGCATTGTAGGAATCTCACTAAGGCTGGTAGATAACTTATGTTTCCAGAAATAACTGGTATAAGTAAAGTAGAATACATCATAGGCATTTTGATCTGCTTAGGTGCATGTAGCTTCCATGCTGCAGGGATCGCAGGGCTTGGCTGCATCTCCTTGCTGAGTTCACAGAGTATGTGAAGCTCTGTCAGCACCAGATTACCAGTGCTCCCTCCATCAAGAAGCAGTCAGTAGACATAGCAACAGACCCCAAATCACAACAGTGTGAAAGATAAAATAACTTATTTCAGAATAATTATCCTTCAAATACAAGGGAAAGATTTTCTTCTCATGTACCTGACATTTAAAACTTACTGAAGACAATAAAAAGAGTCATTGGGGTGGCTGCTGCTTCTGAGTGCTTTTTCTGGAGTTTAATTATGATATTTACAAGAAGTATCTGTTCATTCGTGAAATCTCTGTATTTTTCATCAAAGTTAATGTAAAGCTGGATCTACCTAAGAGCTGTTAGATTTGATTTGAGGACATCATGTTTAGTGAATGCCTAGGTTTATCATCATAAATTTTTAATATCAGTTATTGATCTCACATCCACAGTCTCCATTACATATTTTAGCAAAGTTAATACCTTTTGATGTTTCTATGTTAACGTTTTCTAATTTAACACAATTCCTGAAACCATCAGAATTGAAACAAACAAGTATACATGTCCTAAGCTCGTGAAAAATCAGTTTCTCATTTTAGGAACTGTTCAGAATAGCAGAATTAAAAATGGAGTTTCTGTATTATAAGTTTTTTTTGCTTTACATTACTTGGAAAAATACAATCTTCAAGTCCCTAATAAGCTTATTGTTGTCAAGACATGATGCTGAAATCTGTTAATGCTCTGGAAAAAGTTTTCCTTTTTTACAAAATTACTGTCATCCCTCTGTTTATTACAAAATATTTTGGAAATCATCATTTATTCCATAAGTGACAGAGTTAACTTTTTATCTTAAGTACTGTGGTAATGATATGCGGGAAAGTTTTTTTTTTTTTTTTTTCCCCAGAAAAAATTAGATAGCGAGAGTATGACCCATTCATATAAATTGCTGAATAAATATATGCCAATTTATCTTACTGTTGTTAGAACTTTTTATGGTTCATTCACTTCAGTTACTTTTACACTTTGTAAAATAGGAGTGAAAAAAGTTGATTCTATTGGCAGTATGGGTCATTTCTTTTGCTTGAAATGGAAATTTGGCAGGATTGTCATTGCAGATCTAGTTGAAACTTGTCCTCTTAAACAGACAGTTTGTAGGTTTGTTCAAATAAACTCTTATTTGAGATCATTTCTCTTGCTGCTGGCTGATTTGCTAAGCTACTTAATCTCAGCTTCAGTTCATTAGACAGCAGTGTGTGTTTTCAGTGACAAAAGCTAGAGGCTTGATTCCTGCTGACAGTTGCATTGTATCTGTACGTGCCATTATAGCTTTGAAGTATGCAGTTGCAGTAAGAGCAGAGGATTGTGGCCATTCACTTTTCTTCAATGCAGTCCAACTTTTTTATTGTTTAGACTTGGCAGAACTTTTATTATACTGCAGTTCGTAGCACGGAATTAAGGAGATAAGTCTTTGCTCTGATATGCTGAAGCTCACCACTCTGAATTGTGGAAAAAATAGGTAAGGAATTATAATGACAAAAGAGATATGCATGGAGCTGCATAATTGAAATAAAATTCCTCTTCAGCTTTCAGTGGTGCTGAGAAATCAGTTTTACACAGATAAAGGCGAAGTTTTCTGTCTGGGAAAAGAGTGAGTGTAGCAGATAACATGCAGCTTCCCTTTTTTATGGAGATGACAGTTTGGGAGGTACCTTGAGCTTAGGGGGTCTGAGCTGAGGGAGAGCCTGTCTCTTTCACTGAAACGTTGTTCTAGCTTCTGAATGTAGGTCTCGTAGAAATCTGTTGTTCACTCAGTGTTTAGATTTATTTAGAGTATGTTCAGAAATTTAGAAAGGTATAGTGTGCAGCCACAAGCTTCTTAATCAGCATCTACCGTGTATGTTATATGAGACTATTGGACAACTTTAATCCATTAATTCTATTCCACAAGGCCATGCCCTATTCTAAAATAATACTTTTAAATCTGTATGAACGATTAAGTCACCTCATTGGGACTGTGTTTCCCCTTGTACAGTGGAGCTGGAATAGAATTCTTCAGCAAAGGGATAACGTTTTCTGGCTCAGATAAGTTGCTGAACTTCAGGTTATGTAGGGTACTGTAGCTGCTTGTATAAAGGTATGAAAGGACAGAAGTTTTGTGACTGAATGGCTTTATTTGTTATTTATGTTGGATTTTGCAACACCAGAAAACTGCCCCTTCAATTCTACAGAATTAGGAAATAAAAGGTACTAAAGCATTTAAAAACAGTATTTCAAAGAATCATTTGGAATTCGCTGTCCTTAAAGTATGCAGTATTTTTTTTACATCCATCGTTTTTTGCTGTTTGTTACATACTGGGATCTACAGCTGAGCCATGGCAGCCTGAGGACTAAGAGGTTGTGTGATCAGACACTACAGAGAAGGTAATGGGGTTAGGAAGCTTGTCATTTTTAATGGAGTTTTTTTTTTTTAACATAGTCTATACAAAAAAAAACCAAAAAAAACCCCCAAAATAACAACTATTGACATTTGTGAGTAGGGCTGTGATTATGAGCTATTACATAAAAATGAGTATAACATGTTCCTACTGTCAAATGTCTCAGTGCCACAGATCAAGCCCTGGGTAACACGGTTCTTTCCTGGACCAGCATTTCAGAATTTTCTCATTTTCTACTTCTAAGCTGATCTTGCTTCTGTTAGACCTGTCTCTATTTAACCATGTTTAAAGTTTATTTTAAAAGTTGTAACATCAGGTGTCCCTGGGGATGTTATTGGAGAAAAAGGATGTTAATTTTTTTGGGAGTAGATTAGACACAACTTTTTCTTTCTTGATAAGACATTTTAGGAAACTCTGAATAACCATGCCTCAGATTGTTCTCTTGAATAAAGCAGCTCTAGAAAACAGTATAAAAATATCTGACATATCAAGAATTCTGACCGTTCAGGAAGCAGAGAATTAATTGATTAGTCATATGATGGCTATAAACCCCGTGGCATGGAAGTGATTTGAAGGTCAATGAGATGTCAAGTTTCAGAGACTATTAGACTCTGTTGTTAGCAAGTATGCAGTAATTCATGTTGTTGTTTCTAGAACTGAAAAATGAATGGTGACAATAAAAGAGTTTTTGAGCAGGTTAATTTAATATTCTTCTGTTGCAGTAGAAGACAAATACCAGACAAATAAGATACGTGTCTTACCATTTATGACTTCAGATAAAATCCACTGTGTGTTCTTAAGTTGTTCCTGTAGAAATCACTGAAGCTTTTCATTCACTTCACTGGGGTCACCTGCACCCACAGACTTTGTTTTGGAATATTTTGGGGATTCAGGCATAACTGCATAATTCTTAAAATATAAATCAGTAAATGTCTGCCACTTCTCTAAAGTCTAGAGGTCTAATGTTTAGACCATTTCAGCTGTCAGAAGCAAAAGCTGTTCAAATATTTGGTGGGAGAATTCCATTAAAATTACTACATTGTTAATAGTACAGTTTGAGTGTGTGACTCAAATAACCCCTATAATCTAATGGTAAGATGATTTCAAAGCATACGAAGAGTTTTCTCACATTATAAGAAAATTTCCAGATTGCTTTTTTATTTGTGTCTACATTTTCTAAGAAACTCACTTGCCACTTGTCTGCTAATATGAACTTTATGTTTGGAGTCTAACTTTGCTTGTATACCATGAAATCCTTTATTTGCCCCATCCCTCTTTGTGAATTTGCAGCTCATATGGAAGAACTTCTGACTTCTCAGTAGACTTGTCATCTGAACAGGGGATTTAAGAACAGTTATCTTCCTTTCAAGGTACAGTTTCTCATGTCCAGTGGTCAGCTTATACTCGGCTTCCAAAAAAGATTATTATTCCTTTTTATAGAATATACTCATGCTCCAAATACAGTTCTAATATTTTCAGTGATTTGCAGTTCCTTAATGCTTCTTTCAGCACACTCCAGTCTTTGGCCAAATATATTAAGATGATGTGTCTGAAACTGTGTGTGAGAGACAGGAAGGCAGATAAATAATCCATTTCTATAATCATCTGCCACAGCAAATCTCCCTGAATGTTCAAGAAATTGTACGAAGTTGCTGCTAAGTTGTTGTTATTTACTTCACAGCAGTAAAATGTAGATAATAGACATTTTAGACAACAAGATCTGTGCTTTGGTTAAATAAGCTAAAATTATACTCTGAAGTAGTTGCAGTGTCATAATGATGAGGAGAAAAGATGCTGAATGGAATGACACTATGTTGATTTTTGTGATGAAGTAGTCTCTTATGGAATGGAGACCATAAGATGCTATTTGGCTAAAGCAGTTGACTGTGAAACAGGAATCAAGTGCAGGCTCCAATCAATGAATTCATTGTGTAGTCCTTAATGTAAGAAAACAGGACATGAGGGGCCTGACTGGATCACCGTACTATAGCAGCCTTTCTGTACATTGTTTTTTCACAAGAGGAATGTCTAATTTCCCTGTACTTTGACTCCCCAGCTGTAAGATAGAATTAACGTTCTCCCTCCTTATGAGGGAAGAGCCGTGGGATGTTACCTTTACTAATTAAAGCATTATGTTTGACAGAAGAATAATGAAAGTCAGACCAATAAGCATTTTTTTAAGGTTAGGTTTCTTCAATTAATATTTCTTAGTGTGTTTATTAGTTATGTAAAACCAATGGATAATAATTGTCCATTGACTTTGCTATGTCCCTGTAGGCCCATCATTATTTATATTTTATTACTGGCTTTCGTGAAGTCATACATTTAGTTCCCAGTTTTATTTTCACTGAAGAAACTGGAGCAACTATAGAATATTGCCCTTTTAAACTGCATACCTTTTGAACACAACAGAGGAAAATATAGTTTTATTATTTCAAGAGCTGAAAGAAGATAGTTCAAAGAGTGTAGGCAAACAATGACACGAATGTGTTGACAGTGCATGAAATCTCTGATGTGGATTGCTTCATGAAATAAAGTGATTTTTCAGGGATGCAAAGGTGGCTGTTAATAACTCCAGTTATAAACTCTCAGGAGAAAATAATGATCCTTTGCTTTTAGCATTGCTTTCCCAGCTGAAGGAGTGATGAATGATTTTTGATACATATTATGTAGTATAAAGGTTCATAACAGAGGCCATCTTGATGCTGATAAACTGTTTTTATGTATCTATTTGTATTCTTCATTCTTCAGTCACTTTTTGTAGGAAATAAAAATAAATTAGTGGGAGAGATTTTTTTAAAGAAAGAGTAGGATTCAAAAAACAGGACAAAATTTAAACTCCATTTACACAGCCATGTAATATTTCTCAAAGAAGAACAGGTAAACATTTTCTGTATCCCACTAATACATGAATTGTTATCCACAGAACAAGTGCCCCAGTAGAAGCAATGGAACTCCCATTTGTTTTGCACACTTTTGGCTCAATTAAGGAATTAAAGTGTTCAGTTTGATTCCATCTTACAGACACGGATCTACACCAGTTGTGTTGTACTATGTGCTGCAGGAACACCAGAAAGCACTGTACCTTGTAAAAGTTGAGTCTAAGTCTTCTAGAATTTATGAGGAAAATGCTACAAACTGTCTCCTGCTCACTGAGGCCCTGGATGAGTCTGTCTCACACCATGGCCTGTGACAAACCATCCACAAAATTCACTGCAAATCTCTGGAATTCAAACATGGAGATGCCATTTCCATAGGTACTCATTAAAGATTTATCTTGTTAGCACCTGGCTGCTTTTCTTTTTCCTAAATGTTGGTCAACCTTGTTAGAATCTGGCTGATGACAACAGCCAGTCAAATATTTTTGTACAGTGCCATGTATAGACAAGCTCTAAACCAGGTGTTTTGTTCAAGATATTATGTCCTTATTCATGAGAGTTCTTTAAACAATACTAACTCTTCAGCAGACATCTCAGAACAAACACAAGTACTACAGGGAACTCAGTCCCTGATATTTCTAATGTTAAAAACAAACACATAAGACAAATAACCAGGGGAAAAATGACATGTACTCTGCAGTATTAAGAAGTTATCTTTATACAACTCCAAGAATCTTACTGCCTTTTTACCTCTTGAATACTTCACAGCAGACACATTTCCCACTGTAAATGAGTTTTCTTTTGTTTTTCTGACCTCTCAATATTTACGTCTTCTTTACAATGCATAATATTCGTATCTAGATTCAACTGCATGATTTTATTTAATCCTACTTATACAAACCATCTTTATTCACATGGCATTTCACAATTTTACTTTATTCTGTAGGATGTTTGTTTATCTAACTGTGCCTTCATAACAGTCAGTTCTATGGATGCAGTCTTCATGGCTGTTTGGGTCCTATGATTCCCATAGACAGTATAAAATAGTTTAGAGAACTGAGGCAGATTCTTCTAAATTTGCAGCTTGGCCCAAACACTGGGCCATATTTTTATCTGTAGTAATTATTTTTTGTTTTTCAAGGTGCAGGAAACTGAAATGATATAGCTGTTATAAACCAATGTACTGTTCTGAAATTAAGTTACAGGGAAGGATTCAGAATATATGACTCTAAGTATTTCTGTATCTATACCTCTTGTTCTCAACTATGTGTGTATTACTGCTTTTGATAAAAGATTACTGAACTACAAATACAGAAATGTTTTCTATCAAACTTGCAAAAAAACACCAGCTATCTATTGCCTCTGAAAATATCTGAATAGCAAACACTTTATTATGTGAGGGAAAAGGACATTTTATAAGATAAGAACTGTCTGGAATTGGCAGAGTATCTTGCTAATAAAGTATAGACCAGTGTTCAGACAGGAAATGAGAATTGTTTGACTGCATTTCTGTCAAAATTAGTGATTAGGGGTAGTATCCTTGATAGTTTCACTGCAAAGACAGGCTGGAAGAAGTGTTTTTGCAAGTGTGTGCAACAAAGAGAGACAGATTGTTGGGTGCAACAGTGTACAGTTCATTAAAACATTACACCTGTTCTGTCATTATTTCACCTTCAGATATGACTGCTTTATATAATGTGTATTTAATTTAGCCTCACCCTGCAGTATATCAGCTGGCCCTCCATAGGTAGGTGTTATCTAGAAATGTGATGAGAGTCCACTCAGTTGTCCTCTCCAGGTCAATGATACAGTTGTTAAGAAAGATAGACCCTCACTTCTTATGGGCCTCTACACATCCATTAACCACTACCTCTTGAGCCCCATGATCTTGGCTTTTTTTTTACCCATCTTGTTGCCTATACCTACAAACTATAATGCTTTAACTTTCATACAGGAGCACTATAGAAGTAGAGCTGATTCACTTCCACTGCTCTCTTACTGTGCATATGTAATCATTTTCATCTTCATTCTTTATGAAACTAAGCTGTGGTGGAGTTATATATGTCAGCACACAAGCAGTGAGGGTATAGCTACAGGCTGCTCTTTTATCTAACAAACCATCCAGTTCTGTTGCCTGTCTGCTTCAGTTTAACTGGAGAAACCACATGTGGTTAACAGCACTGACTGCTTACATATGTACTTAACTGTTGAAAAGGGTTGTGCAAACATTCATTTATCCTTCTAATCAATCTTCTTATCTTCCTGAAGAAAATGTTGATGTTAGAAGATGGCTTCAGACTATTACACATAGTAAAAGTACATACAGATGACCCAGTAGCAGCTTTGTAACAACATCAATTTGTGAACTGGGCTACAACATTAATGGAGTTATGGCTGAGTAGAGATAAACTTCAGACAGGCAACTGATGGGCTAAAATGCTGCAGAAGTTGTGGTAAAGGAGAGTTAACCTGTGCATGGGGAATTGATCAGCTTGTTTATAACTTTGAGTAGCAATTGATACTGCACCAGCTCTTTTGGCATAAGGAGATAACTTGAAATTATATAACTTCTTGAGGAAAAACAGACAAACAAAATTAATAGTTTTCATGGGTTGTTGCATTACTAGGAAAAACATAACAGAACTTTTACCTAAAACACTGATTTCTCTTAAAAAAACCAAACTAATGATGTAAAGAATTGTCTCTGCCACATCATACTGACGTTTCAGTCTTTTGTTCTGTACCAGGAATTTTCTCTGTGGAAGAAGTGAATCCTTGAACGGTTCTCAAGATGTTAATTCCTCCCCAGATTGGATCTATTTAAAATACATGAATACAATGAAATGTTGTCTAGCAAATTGTATGGCATTTATCTTTAAAATAACTACCGTATTCTTCATGAAATGGATTAATCTGAAGAAAGGTATTGTGCCTACTAATTCATATGATGACCTAGACTGTGCCTGAAAGAAGCAAGAGATGATTTTTCTTGTTACTTTCCTATCTTAGGGGGAAAGTGGATGATACTTAAGAACTGGGATAGGATAGGAAGGGGAAAAAGTGGCTTATTGAAAGAGCTCTGGTTAATAACACTTGAATCTGCGTATCTCTACTCAGTTAGTAGCTGGGATAGCTTGGTGTCGGACCACAGCAGCTTTGTGTAATCCATGGAAAACATTTGATATCTCTCCAACTATTGCAAAACACGAATTTGTGATTTTATTTTTCAGTGCTTTTGTCATGTGATGATGCTAACTTGTTGGTTAAAGGTCAGCTTTCAATTCAAACTTTCAGTTTAGTTCTATATTAAATACGCCCCCAAGGTTGCGTGAGATGGCTGTTGAAGAGCAGTGTGGTGGTTCTGCCTAGTGAGCATGGCCTTTGCCACATTTCCTTGCTAAACGCTTGGCTCTTGTATTATTCTTCATGGATAAATGTGCATTAATATGTGGAATGACTGACATTTTAATTTTAGTACAGGTAATGTGTTTGAAAAGGGGAAATTAAACAAAAAAGTGTAGTTTTGCTTAATCAAGCTGCTATAAAATTATGTTGCAATGTGACAGACGTTGAGAGAGTGATTAAAACTGTACATCCGTTTGGGTAGTGTGTGAATGTGGCATTTACAAACTTATATGCTAGTAGGATTAGTGCTTATCAGCTGGAAGTGTCTTGATGGAAGCTAACACGCTGAAATACTGACTAGGATTCTTTTAACTGTATATGAAATAAAGACAATTAAGAAAAAAGTGTAATGCAAGTTAGTGCGTATGCAGAGAATGTTATTAACTGTCTTCATGGTGTGCAGACAGTGCTTTACAGTAATTTTGTAGCACTAGTAGAATATTCATGGCATGCAGCTTTGACCTGATATCAACCATTGTGATTTGCATATCATTTGCATAATATTTTGCATATCACATATTAATCACTAAATTTTCATACTGCTAGAGTGGTGGATTTTGAAAATGATTGTTGTAGCCTTGTTCCAGAAAAAGAGATCACCACCTAAGTTTATCTTCTTTTTTTCTATTGTTATCCAAAATATTTTATTATTATTTTTTTTAATCATGTTTAATTGCAAGTGCTGGATAGATCATAACAATGCAGTTCTCTGTTAGTCTATGTCATTCTTATTTTTCTACTTTATTTAAACTCATGGCAGGTTTTGTAGTTAAGGCTGTGTATTTAAGATGTGTTTAAACAGAATAATGACGATAACTATTGAAAGAGTGGATCACAGAATCATACAATGGATTAAGTTGGAAGGGACATTAAGGATCATGCAGTTCCAACCCCCTGCTGTGGACAGAGTTGTCAATTGCCAGATCAGGCTGCCCATGAGTTCTGGCCTTGAACATTTCCAGGGATGAGGCATATTTAGTATGCTTTTCTTCCTTCACTTACTTCATTTATATTATCTAGCTTTGGCTTCCTATGAAGTAACATCTTGGGAAAAATCTATGCTCAGAAGCCACGATTGCATCAGAGAGATTTTTTAATTTTCGTTTGGCATCCTGAGTTGTGGGCATGGTGCCGATCTATGGATGCTGACTGTCTGCATTGGGAGATCTAAGTATGGGCTTACTGTGCATGGGCTGATCCTAAGTAGATTTGGTCATGATCTTGCCTCCTCGTTGCTCAGACCTCATAAATAAGAAACTGGGCTTGGTCGAGCTGTATGTAAGCTTGTTCTCTCTGTATGTGTCTGTTTTACTTTTCTTCTCTGTTGCTTGACAGTGAGAGTAGCTTCTCTTCAGAGTGAGTTCAACCCAAATATAATGAAGTGTCAGCATATTCCTAGAAATGTGATCTTGAGACATCAAACTCAAGGACAGCGTTTATACTGAGTTAGATAGCGATAGGGTGACAACTCAATGTGTAGTACTTTGCTCTGACCTCATCTATTTATGTTTTGAGAGAGACACGTTGTGAGTATGTACTGCATAGAAATCCAGAGTGGCGACAACTTTTCTTTCATTTTAGTGTAAGGGAAAATTATCACTTTCAGAATGCCTTTCTTCCTAACTTTAGAAAGATATAATAACAGCAAATTTGAATTCCATTGGCCCATAGAGTAAAATTCCTTGTTGTACTAGGCCATTGCATGAAGTTCAGCATTTATTTTGTTCTAGTTAAAAGGTTATGCACATTTGCATTGATGTGGCAGGGTTAAGGTGAATGTGAGTGCTGTTATATACTGCTATAAAAAGTCAGTAGACTTTTTTTCCCCTCTCTACTTATGGAGTCCAAAATAGCTATTGCAGTTCTCAGCAGGGCTGTCTCCTGGGGTTCTAGTGACATCAAAGATGTTTTCATAGAATTGTAGAATATCCCAGGTTGGAAAGGGATTCATAAGGATCTTCAAGTCCAACTCCTGACTCCACATACTAAGAGAATGGTGTCCAGATGCTTCTTGAACTCTGGCATGCTTGGTGCTGTGACCTCTGGGTTGGACTATATGTAGTTGGGGTTGGACTCGATGATCACTTGAGGTCCCTTCCAACCCCTATGATTCTATGATTCTGTGATTCTGTCCTGGAAAGCCTGTTCCGTGCCCAGCATCTTCTGGTGAAGAACCTTTCCTTTGTATCCAACTTGAACCTTCCCCGTCTCAGCTCCTTTCCATTTCCTCGGGCTCTGTCACTGTCACCAGAGAGAAGAGGTCAGTGCTGTCCCTCTGCTCCCCCTTGTGAGGAGGCAACAGGCTGCCATGAGGCCATCCCTCAGTCTTATCTGGGCTGAACAAAACAAGGGACCTCAGCTGCTCCTCATAAGTCTTCCCCTCCAGTACTGTCAGTGCTGTCCCTCTGCTCCCCCTTGAGAGGAGGCAACAGGCTGCCATGAGGCCATCCCTCAGTCTTATCTGGGCTGAACAAAACAAGGGACCTCAGCTGCTCCTCATAAGTCTTCCCCTCCAGTACTTTCACCGTCTTTGTAGCCCTCCTTTGGANAGAATGCCTTTCTTCCTAACTTTAGAAAGATATAATAACAGCAAATTTGAATTCCATTGGCCCATAGAGTAAAATTCCTTGTTGTACTAGGCCATTGCATGAAGTTCAGCATTTATTTTGTTCTAGTTAAAAGGTTATGCACATTTGCATTGATGTGGCAGGGTTAAGGTGAATGTGAGTGCTGTTATATACTGCTATAAAAAGTCAGTAGACTTTTTTTCCCCTCTCTACTTATGGAGTCCAAAATAGCTATTGCAGTTCTCAGCAGGGCTGTCTCTTGGGGTTCTAGTGACATCAAAGATGTTTTCATAGAATTGTAGAATATCCCAGGTTGGAAAGGGATTCATAAGGATCTTCAAGTCCAACTCCTGACTCCACATACTAAGAGAATGGTGTCCAGATGCTTCTTGAACTCTGGCATGCTTGGTGCTGTGACCTCTGGTTTGGACTATATGTAGTTGGGGTTGGACTCGATGATCACTTGAGGTCCCTTCCAACCCCTATGATTCTATGATTCTGTGATTCTGTCCTGGAAAGCCTGTTCCGTGCCCAGCATCTTCTGGTGAAGAACCTTTCCTTTGTATCCAACTTGAACCTTCCCCGTCTCAGCTCCTTTCCATTTCCTCGGGCTCTGTCACTGTCACCAGAGAGAAGAGGTCAGTGCTGTCCCTCTGCTCCCCCTTGAGAGGAGGCAACAGGCTGCCATGAGGCCATCCCTCAGTCTTATCTGGGCTGAACAAAACAAGGGACCTCAGCTGCTCCTCATAAGTCTTCCCCTCCAGTACTTTCACTGTCTTTGTAGCCCTCCTTTGGACACTCTTGAATAGTTTTGTGTCCTTTTTGTACTGTGTTTTGTTGTTAATAAGCCTTTCTCACAGTCAGGCTTTGACATCATGAATGTTCTCAAAGAGCCCTTGTGATTTCAGTGAAAGGCAGATGATTACTTTTCAACCACTTTTTAGATCAATTTTTTCATCTTTATTTAAAGTAGTAATTATTTTACAGATCCCCAAAAGCGTCTGCTCTAGCAGTATGTCTGCAATTTTTGCTTGGAGTCCATGAAAAAGGTTTGTTGTGTAGAACTTGCTTTACATTAGTTGGTAAGAGACATTTTACAGTGCAGTCAATTATTTTGGGTGCCTGGCAGTAGTGATGGTGCTTTTAGTAGGCCATATGTATGTTATTCTCAACTGCTCCTCAGTTAATTGAGAGTTGTCAAAAGTTTTTTAGTGAGATAAATTCAATTTGAAATGAGCGTCTTCTTTCTGCCAGCTCCACTTGTGTCTTTGAATAAACTTTTTCCATTGATCAGGACAAACATTGTGCAAAGATTGCTTCTTCTTTCCATAGACCAGAACCAATTGGCTTCGGTCTGCCCAGGTAGGTGGTACCCCTGCAAATGTTTTCACAGAATCACACAGAATCACAGAATCACAGGGGTTGGAAGGGACCTCAAGAGATCACCGAGTCCAACCCCCCTGCCAAAGCAGGTTCCCTACACCAGGCCTGTTTGGAGGCTGGTACAGGTCATCTGAAACTTCCAGTAAGTTGCAGACTTGGTGCTGTTGTCTATTTTACTGTTTTTGTACATCTGTACCAAGCAGACAGATGCCACAATAATAATAATAATTCATTTTCTAACCTTAATCAAACAGTCTTGTGGTTAAGTCTGGTGCAAAACAGGCAGGATATGCTTCAAGTTTTGCCTTACATCAAGCAGGCTTGTAGTGTATTGGCCTTCCTGCTGAGCAGGAGTAGTTTTGCAAGCTGTACTGATGGTACTGTGTTAAGTTTGCATTTTCAGTAGGACTTTCAGCTATCATAGTAAAAAAAGAAAAGAAGAAAAAATCCATACACTGGCAGANCCCTTGTGATTTCAGTGAAAGGCAGATGATTACTTTTCAACCACTTTTTAGATCAATTTTTTCATCTTTATTTAAAGTAGTAATTATTTTACAGATCCCCAAAAGCGTCTGCTCTAGCAGTATGTCTGCAATTTTTGCTTGGAGTCCATGAAAAAGGTTTGTTGTGTAGAACTTGCTTTACATTAGTTGGTAAGAGACATTTTACAGTGCAGTCAATTATTTTGGGTGCCTGGCAGTAGTGATGGTGCTTTTAGTAGGCCATATGTATGTTATTCTCAACTGCTCCTCAGTTAATTGAGAGTTGTCAAAAGTTTTTTAGTGAGATAAATTCAATTTGAAATGAGCGTCTTCTTTCTGCCAGCTCCACTTGTGTCTTTGAATAAACTTTTTCCATTGATCAGGACAAACATTGTGCAAAGATTGCTTCTTCTTTCCATAGACCAGAACCAATTGGCTTCGGTCTGCCCAGGTAGGTGGTACCCCTGCAAATGTTTTCACAGAATCACACAGAATCACAGAATCACAGGGGTTGGAAGGGACCTCAAGAGATCACCGAGTCCAACCCCCCTGCCAAAGCAGGTTCCCTACACCAGGCCTGTTTGGAGGCTGGTACAGGTCATCTGAAACTTCCAGTAAGTTGCAGACTTGGTGCTGTTGTCTATTTTACTGTTTTTGTACATCTGTGCCAAGAAGACAGATGCCACAATAATAATAATAATTCATTTTCTAACCTTAATCAAACAGTCTTGTGGTTAAGTCTGGTGCAAAACAGGCAGGATATGCTTCAAGTTTTGCCTTACATCAAGCAGGCTTGTAGTGTATTGGCCTTCCTGCTGAGCAGGAGTAGTTTTGCAAGCTGTACTGATGGTACTGTGTTAAGTTTGCATTTTCAGTAGGACTTTCAGCTATCATAGTAAAAAAAGAAAAGAAGAAAAAATCCATACACTGGCAGATTAGGCACAGTTTTCTTTAGACAATTGCAATTTTTCTACGAAAATTTAAATTACATGTTTCCATTTCTCTCTTTTTGAGAGGTGAGGATGTATCTAGAGAACAGAGAAACTCTTAAGAAGATAGGTGTGACAACAAAGTCATTTTAACTTCAGAACTCAAACTGTCATTCTAAGATCTGATGCACACAGTGAATGTGGAACTTTTGTGCTCAGAATCTAGTAAAATAGTTTTTCTTAGTATTCAGTAAATATTATATTTCTTAATTATATTATGATTAAAAGTCTCCAGTCTGCTGCCACAAGATTTGCTCTCAAGCTGTTAGCAATTTTTTGTCCTATTTTTAGATATATAAGTAGACTTTTCTTTTTTCATTGATGATCTAAAAAATGGATAAACTGAAAAATGAATTGTTACAAAGTATGTAATTTTAGACCATAAACACACCTTTTTATCCAAAAAGTCAAAAGGAGTGGGTCTGTATTTGCGCTAAGATGGACTTCGCATTGAAACAGTTATTTTTTTAAATAGAATTCTGAATATCATAATAATAGAGGTTAAAGTAGTATAAAATTGCATTGATTTTCTGTATAATTTCACTATGGGTTTGCACAGCTCTACTTTGCTGAAATAATTAATTTTAATTCAGATACAGTATTAACTGAACCAACATTAACAACAACACTTTAGAATAGAAATACTAATTTAATAAAGAATGATGGATCAATTTAACTCAGCATGATCTTCCTCTTTGGTGATTTTTCTTCTTTACTTTCAGTTTGCAGTGTCTCATGGTACAAATCAGGAGTAGGTCATGCATGGTTGCTTAGAGGTTTCTTAATTAGTATTATAATCCATTTGAATTGTTAATAGCTTTGCATTTGCAAATATTGTATCTCATTTTTATGAGGAATTGTCACTACAGATATTTAAGAATAGGCCTGTTAGGGAATCAGTAGCAATGAAATCCTTTGTAATCTTGCAAAACATATTTGTCATAGTCTGTCATCCAGTTGAATGTTTTTCATTGCAGCTTTCTGGTCTATTTTTCTGTGAAACCTGGGCTGACATCTGACCTGACTGCTTGACTGTATCTTCAAAGCTGGAGCTATCATGCATTGTGGCTTTAGCTGGAACAGTTTAAATGAAAAAAATCATGCTACATGTGGGCCAAAAATGTAATCTCTGCTAGCCTTTTCATTTCTATTAAAGAAGGAAAGTAGTGTTAACAGGAAGAAGGCACCTGTAGAGTAGAGACATGGCTTCATTGCTTACTGTATAAAAGCTTTCTCAAAGCACCTTCCATTACATTGCTGAGAAATGCCCGTGATGATTTTGTGTGGTAATGGGGAGCCAGAAGTCGTGGCATATCGAGTCTTACATCTCCAGACAAAGGTTTGCTGTGGCTTCGTGACACACATGGTTTGCTGCAGGACACTCCTGCAGGTGGACAGTGCTGACCTTGTGCTTAGCATAGAGCCTGGCCTGCTCCTGTGCCACTGCAGCTGACTGCATGCTCCTACAGGGGGATACAAAGTGAAAGATACATGCTTGGGAAAACTACAGCCTAGCTACAGTTACCAATGTAAATATTACTGTGCCTTCAGGAAGAAATTCCATTTTTACATTAAAAAAAAATAATAATAATAAAATCCCACAACAACATTCTTTAGCAACAAACAAACAAAAACAACAACAAAAACCAAGAAACAAAGAACAACAACAACAAAAAAAACAGCAGTAATTTCCTTGTGACTTGAACTAATGTTGGTCTCATTTAATGTTATTCACCGGCTCACAAAGGAAGGCACAGAGTATAACGGCATTGAAATACGCTCGCTCAGCACTTGGTCAAGGTTTAGCTGAAGTTCAGGCTGCGCAGATGGGTAATAGTTTGAAAGTGCAGATGGAATTTAAAGATCAGCAAATTCAGTGGGAAATCTGCTGTATTGAAGAGAGGGCGAAAGCTGAATGAACTAACAGCTTGAGACAGAAATATTCAGATCCAGCTGGTTATTCCACAGATTATTTCAGCCTCTCCTAGCCTATAAACTGTGAGGACCAACGGATGATGTTTTGCAGGAATTAGCTGCTTCCTCTCTATTCTGTTAAACAAGAAATGCCTCTCAAACCTAATTAAAATACATTTTTTGACTGAGCAGTATTTTATTAGGAGCTAGTGGGAAACAGCAAGGCAGAACTAAGAGATGTGTTTAGTGAAATCAAGTGCTGGAGATTTTAATCCCAGGATTTTTTAATCCCAAGAGGGGAACTAAAAAGCAGCCAGGTGGGAAGAAGTGGGAAGAACAACCCCTGATTCTCACCAGTCTGCAGGTCCTACCTGTGCTGAGAGCCTGCTCCTTGGCAGGACTTGATATTTCCCTTGAGTGGCCTCCTGGGTGAGGCAGGGCTCAGAAGCATGTCTTGTTGCCATTTCTTCTTAAGAGCAAGGGGAAGTTTACAGCCACCAGCCTCTTTCCCTGAGATGTGCCTGCTCAATCATCCTTTTGTCTCTACCTGCTTTCCACTAGTGCCAAAATTATACTGTGTCTGTGGTGACTTAATCTTGTGCCTGTACAGTGTAAGCTTTAGTTCTTGCTGGATCTGTTTGACCTAAGATTTCCTGTCAGTTGTAGCTGAACAATGCAGTCTCTCCTTGCATTCAAGTAACTGTGCTATTGTTTGCTTTTTGATTCACATATTGCATTTTTTTAGAACGTTTTAATCTATGAGGACAAAATGGTTACAACTTGAAGATTTTTTTTTTATTTTAGACCGTTGACATATTTTATATTTCAGCTCAGTGACTTTCTAATATTTCAGTAATAAATGTGAGGTAGATATTTTCCTGCTAAGCCATAAAACAAATAATATTTTTTTGAAGTGCTAAATTCCATATATATGAAATTCCAAGAATAATGTGAGATCCATCATTCAGAAAGGAAGAAGAACATCAGCAATAAATTTATTCCTTCAAGCACTGATTTAAAAAGAAGGATCATACTAAAATTACATAATCAGATGAATTAACACTATAATTTATTACTCTTATTTCTCTACTGCTGCTAGAGTCTGTCTCATAATAATACCACTGTGGTCGAGCATTTAAATTCAGAGGTTTTTTTTTAAGTCTGAAAGTTTTGTCTTCAGAGTTATGTATGTCCTTATGTTTAAATTTTAGTTTATTAAAAACAAAACAAGATAACTTCCTAAGCTGCTTGCCAAGTATAACTAATTTTATATGCATATGTTCATAATAAAGATAGATAATAAGTGTAAAAGTCCCAAACAAATAATTTTGCATCACAGTGTGTTGATGTCCTATTTAAAGTAAACATTCTTCTTTATGACAGTGGTTCTTTGGAGCCCTGCTGTAGGAGCTGAGTCTTTTCACATAAATCAGAGGAAATAATTATGAAGTTGCTAAGGGTTTTTGTATGAGCTTATTGGAGCCTATTCTCTGGAAGCAAAAATTTTCTGGTTTATGTCCTTCTGTAAGCTGAGCAATTTCTTCCAGAAGTACATTGAAATATACTGTTATATGTTTGGGTATTGTTGGAAAACCACTGCCCTCGGTGGTTGCAATGGAAAAAATGAAGATTTAAATATCAATTTTTAACACTTTTTGAAATGACCCTTGCTTTCTTTTTCCAATCTGTTGAGGATTTTTTTTTTTTTTTGTCATACAGCTTATACTACCTACCAGACAATAAAGAAAGAGAAAGCTGTTCATCTTGTTTTTGAAGTAAATGCTGATGCTGACAGGATCAGAGAAGGGTTTCTTTTTGAAGGAATCATAGCATGTGATTGTTCCTTCCAGCTAAGAGTTTGTGATTGAAAACAGAGATGAGGAGGACTTTGCAAGGTCATCTACAAGGATTTAGTAGGGGAAGATCCAAGCATTCATATCAAGGATCTGTTAATTCTTGTTTTCAACTTCCACGTATGAAGAGTCCTCTGAACATGTAGCAGGAGCCTGAAAATTAAAAAGAAATGCTTGTGCCATTCAGGGAAAGAATACTAATCATGTAAGGTGAATATCTGATAAAAGACATTTTGCAAGAGTGCCGGTGACCTAAGCTAGTTTTGCCCATTGCTAACCCAAGTTCCTCTGTGTGGAGTTGTTCAGAGCTGTGCAGAAGTAGTGCAGGTTGGTAAATACAGCTTCCTTGAATACAGAGATATCAGAGCTATCTGGAACTGAACATGGACAGCATTGGGACCACTGCCTCCTGATCCTTGTAAGATTTTCTGTGGAAATATTCCTGACTACACTCTTAGTGATTTTCATTGCATTTGCAAAGATACCTGGTGCTGGGCTGTAAGATAGTGACTGTGATACCTCAAAGCAGGAGTATTTTTCTGTTAAGCATTACTGTGCCTTGCAGAGTAACGTATGGAGGTCCCACAGTGTGAATCTACATCTGCCTGACATTTAGATAACATAAACTTGCACAAAACATTCCTTAGCAGTAGCTGACTGACCTAATCTCATTAGTATAATTAGATAGCACTATCATTTATCAATTCCAGTCATCAGCACGTAAGGAAATAGCAAGGAATTTGTGACTGAAACTGACTGTTAACACTCTGGTAACAGCCAAAGTAGAAGCTTCATAGAGAAAATGGTCTACACAAGCCTTTACTAAATCTGACCATAAGAAGGGAATGGGGTTGAAAAACATCGAATGTTCTGACAAGGCATTTATGTCACTGGACTTTTTGTTTGTCAGGTTCCCTTTGGGCAGAGTTAAGCAGTCCATCAGGACAGTGGAAAGGGCTAATGCTGTTGAGCCATCAGGCTTCCACCATTGGTGCTGGGATGTGTGAAGCACCATCCTTTGCTATCAGTTGTGCAGTTGTCTTGTAAGGCACAGGAGCCCAGAATTAGATGACATGGATGAACAGAGTTGTTCCTGAATTGCATGCTATGGGCACAGCATGTACAACTGCAACTGCTTTGTTCTACAGGGATGCTGGACAGCTATGATGACGAGAGAGTCTTTCTGTAAACCATGCAGCCTTCCTGACTTCCATGATTATTTGTGACTTTTTAATTTCAATTTTTGATGACTACAAAATGTCGTCATCAGCTTCTCTTCTATTTCTGGCCTTTCTCATATTTCTTCATATTTTCTTATCCTTTTCAATATCCTTTTTTTTATTTTCTTCTTTTTTAAGAGTCACAGAATCATAAAATCACTGAAGTTGGAAAAGATGATCTAGTCCAACAATCCTCAGCATGCCCACTAACCATGTCCCTCAGTGCCACATTTACCCTTTAATTGAACTCCTCAAGGAACAGTGACTCCTCCACCTCCCTGGGCAGCCTGTGCCAATGCCTCTCCATTCTTTCTGAGTAGAAATGTTTCCTAATATACCACTGAACCTCTTAAGGCCATTCCCTCTTGTCCTGTCACTGTTACCTAAAAGAAGAGGCTGACTCTCACCTCACCACAACCTCCTTTCAGGAAATTGTAGAGGGCAATGTCTCTCTTTAGCCTCATCTTCTCCAGACTATACAATCGCAATTCCCTCAAACCACTCCTCACAAGATTTTTGCTCCAGACCCCTCAACAGATTTGTTGCCCTTCTCTGGATGCACTCCAGGACATCAATGTCTTCTTTGTAGTGAGGAACCCAAAACTGATCTTCTGTCACAGTTGATATGTGGCAAAAGACAAATGGATATGCATGAAGTGCAGAGGTCTTTGACCTTTTCCCGTCTGTGGGCCAATGTAATTTCCAGAATCCTGTTTCATTCTTAATCTGGATCCTGGAACAGTACTTCCTTGATCTCATAATCCTGAAACGGAAAATACTCTGCTTTCAGAAAGAGTTTGATGTGCCCTTCGAAAAGTCATAATCCTTATGATTTTTTCTTAGTATAAGAAGAGACCTTGAATCCACAACCTACGTAAGCTAACAGTTAACAGTGTGTACAAGAAGCAGAGATGTCAGCTTGTCCTTGTCCGTTCAAACTGATGAGCAGTTTCTGTCACATTCAGTTCAGACTCATGGGCTGTGGAGAGAAGAGGTCTCTAATGGAGAGCTCTGCAGAGCTCCCTTTTTTGGGGACTATCTCAAGCAGTGTCAAAATGCTGTCACTTCAATGGTCTTGTCTTTGCTAATATCCCCCTTGAGCACTGAGTCCTTCGGGAGAGCGCAAGTGACTTCTGCATAGGCCTGTAGATTTTTGCCCTTTCCTCTGTTTTTCAAAGGGGTGTCAGAGAAATACTGTCTATCTTCTGTCAAACCTATTTTTGTTGTTTAGCATGAGTAGATTAAAACTTACACTTTTTAAAAACATTCTTTGATTTCACTTTCTGTAGAAGAAATAAATGCCTTCCACTGGAGCTATGTGGTGTCAAGGTTCTCTCAAGAAAAAAATATTTTAAAAAAAAGGATAACTTTGGGTATCCTTTTCTGATATAAACGCTTTGTAATTAAGTATTTTAAGAAGAAAAGGGTATATAGGCTTTGAAGTTAGTTGATAAATCCAGAAAGATGGGGATTCAATGGGTTTTAAGTATAGGCTTCAAAAAGGTCTTCAGGGAGTTTTCCAGGAGTGGTTTTAGTTGAGTGAAAACAACAGATTATGCAATTGAAAGGGGTTACATGAGGATAACTTTGTTTTCAGGGTCATACATCATATAAGATTTTTAAAGTGTATTGGAGATAAAATGATGAAGTATGAAAATCAGATCTAACAATGAAATATGAAATTAATAAGATCCAGCAATCTGTATGTAATCAGATGTTAAAAAAAAAAAAGGTTTTAAATGTTTAAAAGTAGATATCTTGTTCTTTTAAGACTAAACTCAAATTACCAATTACTCAAATTACTAATTGCTGCATTTGAATATACAGCTGCCCTGTCTCCTGAATTGTTCAAGGTCAACTTGGATGGGACTTTTGGCAATCTGATCTAATGGGAGGTGTCCCTGTCCATGACAGGGAGTCTGGAGCTAGATACTGTTTAAGGTTCCTTAAAGCCTGGCCCGTTCTATGATTCTATGGTTCTATGATTCAGTGATCTCAATTTACTCCACCAGAGTAGTTGTGCTGCTATAGGGAAAGGCATGTAAGTATCCAGGACGATTAGACCAACAATGAAACCCGTTCATGAGAAGGGGGCTCCATCCGTATTTCTTGTAATGTTTATACATTGAACAATTGCTGAATAATATGGATTGAAAACAAAGTGTGGAATCCAGAATTTGAACTTGGAGATCATGTGCTCAGTGAGGGATGGCAGGAACATGAATGCAGGGATTTCTTAGATGCCCTGTTTTGACTACATTGGTTAAATGATCCCTAGGTCTTATTGTTGACATAAACATCAGCCCTTTTGGGAGACTCAAGAAAGTATTCCCTACAGGCTGTCTACATGTTTTAGGTAGTTAATCTTCTTAAAATCTTATCTGCCTACAGAAACCCACAAAGAAAGTAGTACACAATGTGGCTTTTTTTTCTGATTCATTTGTGAATCAGATTCAGAAGACATTTTCTACTTCATAAAGTACCTCTTCTCCTGCAGACATTTCATAGCTGATACAATAAAGTTATAACTCTACTCACTAATCTTTGAATTGCTATTCCAATGGAAGGATTGTATGTCCAGAAGTGACATCTCAGAATCAGCCAGTCTGCACTTCTGGAAGAAGGTGGTGCTTCCAAGAGGGGTTCAGTGGTCCTTCCAAGTACCTAGGACATCTGTATAGATATCAAGTTCATAGTAATTCATGACAGCGAAGCAAAATATTTTTGTTTTCAGTCAGTCTAATTCTACATCTCTGTCTTTAAATTGTTCATATCTTATTGACCATATTTCAATTACACAAGTGAGACTCTCCTGAAAAATTTGAGGGTAATTCTTTATAAACTACTGTAAGTAAAATTCACTTTTTAGATTGCAACCCCTAGAAAAAGTGTTTTGAAACTATTTATTTGAACTTTTTTTTTATAAGAATAAAGAAAATAGTATCTTTTGTTTAGATTAATTTATAGTCAGAAACAGATTCCCCTATTCTATGAGAAGTTTTACTTTTTACTAAAGTTTTAAAATGTATTTTTGACAGACAAAATATGTTAAAGGAGATGTTGATAATGTATATTGTTTATTTTATGGTGTAAGAATACTACTTAGAAAATTTACCTGTTGGAGACGTGAGTTGTAGAATCATAGAATCACAAGGTTGGAAAGGACCTACAAGATCATCTAGTCCAACAAACAAGGCATTACCATTGCTACCACATGCTACTAAACCATATCTTGTATTTCCTCATCCAAACACCTCTTGAACACAGCCAGGGACGGTGACTCCACCACCTCCCTGGACAGGCCATTCCAGTGCCTGACCACTCACTAAGAGAAGAAGTTTTTTCCTTGTGTCCAATATAAACCTCCTCTGGTACAACTTGTGGCCATTTCCTCGAGTCATGTTTGTTGCCTGGGAGAAGAGGCCAAACTCCTCCTCATCACAGCCTCCCTTCATGAGATGCCTAATCAATTGTATTCGCATACCTCTCTGCACCCGAAAGAAAATGGTGATGTTTCTCATTTATTGAAATAGTCCAAAACCCAAATGTTTCTCTGCATGGATAGCAACAACTTAATTGTTGCTAATAAATACAAATAACCTCTTACATTTCTAGTATACTTGTTCATTCCATGCCGCCTTAAAATAATAATGGAAAAACTAGTCTTTAAAGTATTTTTTCTGTTATTATAAGACTATATACCATCTGTTTGACAATCTTGAAGTTGCTTCGGACAGAATATGGGGTATAACTTAACAGGAGAATATCTGAAGCATGGTAATTTGTGTTGCAGAAATGTAAAATTTGTATGACCAGCTAATTAAGAGACCATTAGTAATGATAGTGTTTTGTCAGTAAAGTGGAAATTATTCCATGGTAATAATACCTCTCTACACATTTAAGAGCAGCTATCATTGTATTCAGACTTTCTATTAGCAACATTAATTGTATTCAAAAGAATTAGAGATATAACTCAGCTTTTATAAATGCAGTAGCCAGACCCTCAGACGTTCTTTGCTTCCAACAGTGTTCATTCATTCTCTGTCATTCTTAGGAACACTGGAAAATGCTGGTTGTTGAATGTTTAAGAAAATGAAATATTTTGAGTTCTAATTGAAAGCTGAATTCATCAGAAACTCTGTTACGTAAGTGATTAATTGTCCACAACAGCTTTTGCTTATTTTTGGGGGGTGCTGTCGTGTTGGTTGACAGCTTGGTAGCTTGTCATCTCACTAAAGCAAAATTAAAAAATGTGATTGGTAATACAGTGGAATTCTTATTTTGGTTTGCAGTGGAATAGTTGCTCAGAAGCCGTGATCATGAAATATACAGGACAAGTCTGTGCTCTTTATGGAGTTCTTTTATTTCTGTTGACTCATTATTTTCATTGACAGAGAATTATTTTCACTGACCGAGAAGCAACTTCAGGTTAGAATTCTACCATTGGTGAATTCAAGATGTCAAATATCTATGAAAATCATTGCTGAAATACAACTAAGAATCAAATATGTCATATTCCATTTGCTGAATATGCAGTGTAATTCAGTCTTCAGTATTTCTTCTAGATAACTGTGCACTGTGAACTCTCTGTAAATGGCTCTCCTGTGTCTGTGGAGATTGCTTAGTATAAGCCAACTTTGTGGCACTGTATGTTGCTTTTGTACCCCAATGATTTTAAGTAACTCTTCCAAAACAAAGTAGAAGAAAGAAACATCAGATAAATCCTTACCCTAGAAAGGTTAGAAACCTATATTCATTCAATTTTCTTAGCATGTGTTATCCTGACTGGACCGTGCAAATGCTTCTTGGTAACTCCAGGGTTCCTGAATGACAGAATATGCCAAGACTTAATCTTCTTTTTTTTTTTTTTTTATTATGAAACAATGATAGCTTTTACACAGTTAAGGTTGAATCTAGCTTCCATTACAAGCCCAATCTAAAACTCCCATCAACCACTTGTCCCCCAAGCAACCTGTTCCCTATGAAATTTCATGTCACATCTCATGCAGAGTTGAATGTTTCTGTGAAAGCTAAGGAAAGAAATAAAAAAAATAAAAAAAGATTTCTAAAATTACAGAGGATTATCGTCTGTTGCTATGAAGTGATTTTAGTCATCATGAGCAATGAACATGTTGCACACTGTGTATTTATATGTACTATAAATGAAGTTGCTGTCCTGCTTACTTTAAGATTCCTTAGTAAGTACTGTTATAGAACTTTTTAGTTTCTTAGATGAGTATATATTGTCTTGGATCTTTATTTCAGTCTGATGTTGGTGCTGGTATGCATGGAGCTATGAGTAAAATGTCAGCTCAGACATTGCTGTAGCAATAAAATAAAAGACCGGTCTGGTCTTTATTTTTGTAAAATATTAAAATCAATGTTTTGGCTTATGAAAAGAAATGTAAATGACACCTGGAGCAAGATCATGGCAAAGCAAGATCTCAAGAAAGGTTTTAGAAGAAGAAGAAATAAATATTGATTCTCAGGCTGTTATTGGCAAGGGTAGAAAATAAGCATTGTGTTCTGCTTTGTGGAGCTGACAGCAGGTTTCTAAGGGTCCATGTACACCCTTGGCAGTAAACTAGTTTCAGTAAATGTTCAAAGCATAATTTATAATAGTTTTATGCTTAGTATCACAGTTCTATGTTATAATAATATGTCACAGAAAACTATATATATGAGATTCCTTCTTTCCCACGATTGCCCCTATTTGACAATTCTGAGTTGCTTCTTTTGTGTAGGAGTTTCCCATGAAACTATGACAATTTTGCCCTGAAATAACTTTCTTTTATTTAAGCCAGATCTATGGAACAGGATATCAGTGACAAATTGATGGTTTCTTCTGAAGCTCACAGACTTTCTTTGGATTAGCTGGATGAGAACAGAAAAATCATTTTCAGTCCTGGTTTGAACTCAGTGCCAAAGAGATTTTGCACTTAACTATCTGAGTCACCTAGTATCTCATGAACAACTTTTCTGTAATGAATAAATGCATAAAACTCTTGAAATCATCCTTGAAAATCGATTCCATGTTAGACTAAAATAATTTCAACTTTTAACTGATCAGGAAATACCAATCAGCTACCTGTGGTCTTCATGCGTTTAATTATGCATAGTGCTATTGTGTACAAAGGAATGAAATACAGTGCTTGTTATGTAATGGAACTGAGACAGACAAACAGGAGAGACAAACAAATGAAACAAACATATGTCTCATATGCTTAGAATGGATATATCATGAAAATTAAGTAAACTGAATATTAATACACCAAATTGTGTCTTTTACACAACTCAGTAAAAATTTGAAGAGTTATCAGGTCCACAAAGGCTGGATGTTCCTCAAGAAGGAAATCTTAAAGGCACAGGAGCAGGCTGTCCCTCTGTGCCTTAAGATGAGCTGGCGGGGAGGAAGACAGCCTTGACTGAGATGGGAACTTCTGCTGAGGCCCTGGGAAAAGAAGGCAATTTACCATCTTTGGAAGAGGGACCAGGCAACTCAGGAAGAGGAGAAGGATTTTGCTGGGATATACAGAGAGAAAATTAGAAAGATGAAAACTCAGCAACAACTTAATCTGGCCATTATTGTTAAAGATAATAAAAAGCATTTTTACAAATGTATTAACAGCAAGAGGAGGGCTAAGGAGAATCTCCATCCTTTAATGGATTTGGTGGGGGGATATTACCACCAAGGATGAGGAAGAGGCTGAGGCTCTCAGTGTTTTCTTTCTTTAATAGTCAGACTAGTTATCCTATGGGTACTTCGGCCCACTGAGCATGAAAACAGGGATGGGAAGCGAAATAAACTGAAAAGGCACAGTATTGGGACTGGCCCTGTTTGATATCTTTATTGATGATCTGGATGAGGGAATTGAGTAAGTTTGCAGATGACACAAAGCTGGGAGGAAGCGTTGATCTACATGAAGGTATGAAGGCTCTTCAGAGGGATCTAGATAGGCTGGATCAAGGGGCCAGTTGTATGAGCGTTAGTAAGAACAAGTGTCTTGTCCTGCACTTTGGTCACAAGCCCATGCATTGCCACAGGCTGGAAGCACAATGGAAAACTGAGGATGAGAAGGATCTGGGGTGTTGGTTGATGCTTGACTGAAAATGAGCTGGCAATGTGCCTGGGTAGCTAAGAAGGCCAATGGCATCCTGGCTTGTATCAGAAATAGTGACCTGCAGCAGCAGGGAGGCGATCATCCCTCCGCACACTGCAGTGGTGAGGCTGCACTTTGAATAATGTGTTCAGTTTTGGGCCCCTCACTACAGGAAAGACATTCAGGCCCAAGTACATGTCCAGAGAAGGACAACAGATCTGTAAGGGATCTGGAGCACAAGTCTTATGAGAAGTGGCTGAGGGAATTGAGATTGTATAGTTTGGAGAAAAAGAGGCACAGGGGAGATCTTATTGCTCTGTACAACTCCCTGAAAGGAGGTTGCAGCAAGGTGTGGGTCAGCATCTTCTTCCAGGTAACAGTAATAGGATGAAAAAGAATGGACTCCAGTTGCTTCAGGGAGGTTCAGTTTGAACGTCTGAAACATTTCTTCTCAGAAAGAACAGGGAGTCATTGGCACAGTCTGCTCAAGAAGGTGGTGGAGTCACGGTCCTTGGAGGTGTCCAAGAAAAGAGTAAATGTGACACTTCAGGGACATGGTTAGTGGGCATGGTGGGCATGGATTGATGTTTGGTCTAGGTGATCTTCGAGGTGTTTTCCAACTTTAATGAATATATGTTATGGATACACTGTAGAAATACTGTGACTGATAATAGCTGCTATTTATTGCACATCTTAATGTAGCACTTCAAATTTGCTTGGTCATACTAAGTAATAAGTAGCACCCTCCATTGATTTCTTTGTGCTGCTCCATTTAAACATGTGAAAGGAGATGGTCTGGTCTTATCAGGCCTGAGGTAAAAACAAACCTCACAACTTTGTTTAAAACTGTAAAATGTAACAGGCTGTGTGATCTTTTTGAGATTAGATCACTGGCAAATAAATGTTGAATTGTATTTCGTTGCCCGAGAAATTAAGACCCGACTTTTTCTCCATTAATACACATTAGAATGAAGTGGTACTTTTTTAATAATGGGCAGTCCTCTTCCTTTTCGACTTCTGTACGTTTATTAAACTATTTCTGTCTTAAAAAATGTTTTAACATGAACAATTCTTGTTCCACTATTAACTTGAACTTTGAGTCAATAATAAAGATAGATGGGAGTATGAATCTTGACTTCCTTAATGCACTCAGAGATCAATGAATTTCCTTCAAGATTTCAAAAGTGTGCATTAATTTAATATTTTCATATATATTTTAATATTTCTAGATTTACTGTTCTGTATTTTCATTTCTATTTGCAATAGATAGCCCCAGTGAAGCTGGTAGGTTTCTGTCAGTGAAATGCAAACAGTCAACAATAGATTTAATGTGCTTGACAGCATCTTTGGATAGTCTAAACATTTCCTTTCAGAACATTTATAACTTTAATGTTAGGACCATGAAAACCTCCTGGGCAAGGAACTAATTTTCAATGTTGTAATAAAAAAGCAGTGTGAGTGTCAAGGGTATGCAGCTCTTTTGTTAGCTGGGAACATTTTACTGCAGTGTTTGTCTGCAGCAGTATACTTGCATATCTATTCTGCAGAGAACGTACAATCCTCTCTTCAGAGTACAGACTTAAAGGATTGTTTTTTCAGACTCTCAAGAATGTGATAAAAGGAACTTTTAAAATATCTTTCTAAAACAGAACTGAGGGACTTGGTTTATTTTTCACTAGTTGGGGAATCTCTGAGTCTTCAATAAGGCATTTTGTCTAAGAGAGGCTGAAGAAGGAACTGATACAGAGTCACTGAACAATGACATAAATATAGCAGTTTCTCTCTTATGACAGAGAGAATATTTATTGACTTCCTGGTCCTGTATTATCTATAAAAAATGGAGTGTTTCCCATTGGAATCTGGGTCCAGATTCTGTGTTTGTAATGATTTGAGGTTTTGCCTACTTTGGTATTTAGATAAGATTATTTCAGTAGTGTTGAAAAGAGGAATAATGCAAGCAAGACTCATTGTTTACGGTGTGGTGAAAGCTGTAGTCATTGCCAGATGAATCTGAACAGGTAAGCAATTTGAAGTGTAAAGACTAAATTGCATACATTGCCTTTCTCTTTAGTTTGTCATCATTTAAGGGTGATGGAGCACTGGAACAGGTTGTGCAGAGAGATGGTGGAGTCTCCTTCTCTGGAGACATTCAAGATCCACCTGGACACCTACTTGTGCAACCTGGTCTACGGAGCCTGCCTTGGCAGGGGGTTGGACTAGATGATCTCTAGAGGTCCCTTCCAACCCCTACAATTCTGTGATTCAGTGATCATATCTGTAGTCTGCAAATAATGTGTGAACTGACATATTTTAGTGACTCTCTAGGGGACTCTCTTGAGCAGGGAGATTGGATCAGATGATCTCCTGAGATCCATTCTGTGATTTTAAAGTACCTTGATGTCTGGAACAGAGAGAATTTAGACACAGAGGCATGTGCATACAACATAAGACTATCTTTAGTTCAGATTAGCAGGCTCATTTTTGAGGAGGATGTCAGATAATTTGCAAATGTGCAGTAATGCTAGCATTGCATTTCCTAATATTTAGGTATATGGGCCATATATTTCATTGTGAAAATACTTTTCTATGGCCTAAAAGTTTTTCATATATATTTAACAAAAACTACTTTAAAATTCATTCATTCAGCAGAGCTCAGCTAATCAGTGCCAGAGGAGACTGGCCTCAAAATGTGATCCAAAATAATGATGGCTCAGTTTGGCTGCCCTTTCGCTTCTTTCTCTCTTTACTTCTGAGCAAAATAAGGAATGTTAATGCTTACTGAACAATTCCACATTTAGCAAATAAAAGGCAACTTTCATTAGTCAGCTTCATCACGGCGTGCATAAGAATGTGATAGAGTGATGATTGCTGTTTGATCCATCTGCGTGTTATGATTCATACTAATGGAACATGCATATGCACTGATGAAGAGGAACTTAGTGCATAAATTCATTTAAAAGACATCCTCAAAATGTCTCACATTCTTTCAATCATTGAATATGACTAGAACTGTGACAACATGAGGTCAGTTCTTAAGCTGGGATAAGTCAACTGACAGTGATATACCAAGCTGTAGCAGCACATCAAGATTCTGACATGCGTCATTATTAGTATTTGCCTGATATGCTGTGTTAAATTATTGGCATATAACATTATGCAGAAACTAGATAATGAAATTAGTATATGTAGGATAGAAAATACAACATCATGAGAGAATTATTTCGGAAACATATTTACCTAATCATATCTTTTTTTTTTCCCTGAAGATTTTCCTATCTGCATTACTTAATATAGAGCTTAAATACACGGCTGTCAAAGTGAAATATTTTTTAAAAGATTCCAGATATTCCATTTTTTTAAAGCATTTAGATGGTATTAAAGTGAAAAAAAAAGTGCAGAGCTTGCCTGATTTGTCATCAAATTCTAAGTAAGAGACTTTCAGAAGAACAGAGGAAAATCAGATATCTCGGTTCCATGACTGAAAACTTTGGCAGTTTTCTGTTCTTCTTTTGCTGTGCTTACATTTTGTCTTAAAGAATGTTCACAGTGCTTTCAAACTTGGTCAAGAAAATGCCAGTGGTTGTTAAAATGTATTTCCATATTCATAGCTCATAGGTAAGGTGGTAACAGTAGGCCCATTTTCACTCCTGCGCACTGATGCAATTGAAATCCACTTTCTCTATGGTTTATGCACCCTCTGTTCCTTTCAAAGAGTATTATACTTTTATCCTTTTACTATATTATTCAAATATTATCCTATCTACGTTAATGTCTTTTATTCTATTTATCCTAATAAATACCTCTTAAATACTTGAGAAAATAATTTACCTATGAAAGGCTGGTTTTGGTTACTTATTTGGGAATACTACTCTCTCTGAAAAAGTAATAAAAGTTGTTGGATAAAATGGAAATAGAAATCCTATCCTGCTGCAAGGCAAAATGAAAGGTGTTCTCTCTATGATCTGGTGGAGTGTTTCAGTCTTGGAGTGACCCAAGAAAGCAGAGAAGAGCAAGCTGGGAGGTGGGAAGGCTGTTATTTAATTCTGAGTTCTTCTGTGAGCACCCCAATCATCAGCAGACAGGTGAGTGGAGTACGAAAATTGAAACTATTTTGAAAGCAAACCTTGATGATTAATTAGTTTGATTAAAAAAGAAATCCTCAGTGTTTGCTAGGATAAAGCTAACTTCTGTCACACATTAAATTTGACTTGAAATTATAGTTCTGAATTTATTTTTCAATATTTCAATTTTTTAAAATTACATAGTAATATTTAAAAATATTATAGAAAGAATGTAAGTATAAATATAAAACTATAAACAGTTTCTTATTTTGTTTTTGTTCAGGCCCTCTAAGTGGCTGCTCCTTAAATTTATTTTGTAGATTAGATGATGGTTCTTTGAGCTTATCAGAGCAGAAGGTTTTTAATGAAGAGGAAATGGTGTGTGGTGGCTAATTAGGACTATGCTGACATATGGGGAATTCTTAGCAAGAGGTGTGTTCTTGATTTTCTGGACGAGAACTACTGAAAATGTGAAATGTGTTGGAAAAAAACAAAAACCAACAACCTGAAAAATAATATATAAAAAAAAAGAAAAACGACTTTGTTTTGAACAAAAAAAGAAAGGTTTCTGTTTTTGAATGTTTTAAACTTAAAAAACAAGATATTTTTGTAGGTGCATTTTGAACGGAAGTAGTCGTTAATAAGTTACAGTGTTTATTTTGAACATTTCAATTGATTCAGCACGAATTCTTGAATTGGTTAGTTTATCTGCTTAGAAAATGTTCTGGACAAAAGTTTTCATGGGAAGTTTCATAGAACTGTAGCGATGCTACAGTGTATTTTTCACTGTGTACAGCATATTTAGCTGTCACATTCCAAAGCTCACAGTAAGAATAGACTCAGTCTAAATAAAGTGATGAAATTTTTACAGACACCATTAATTTTTGTGAACTCTTTCTGCTGTTGGATGGAAAAATATTTCTTTCTTTATAGATATATGCAGATAATCTTAGTAAGCTGACCAGTACAGGGTTCTAAAGGATGTGTGAAAATGGGTAACTTTAATCTAGGTTGTATTATCACCTTGGTATTTACAGCTTCTATGGCTTCTTCGGATGGGAGAATGTTTACTGAAATATTAACAGGATTTGAAGACTGTCATTTCTAGGGAATTGATTTATGTCCCAGGCTAGGTTGTCACTGTGTGAATTGAGTGTTTTTTATGCCCTATGTGAAACAAGTACTAAATTTTTGGTGGAAAGCTGTCCAAATTGCAAAAATGCCATTGAATATTGCACAAATTATGCTCCTTATGGAAACCACAGAACCAAGTAGACATTGAAGCTTCCCTCATATCCCTGGTGAGTGATCTTCTTTGTTAGGGCACTGTTTCAGAATATCCTTGACAGTCGTATGCTGCAGTTACCATGCCAAATTCCTGTTCAGTCAGTAATGACAAACCTTCAAGACTTGAACTAACATAAAAAGTCACAGAAAAGTTTGGAGGCTAGCACTGGAAAACTGTTATCCCTCAAGGACTTGGGAGCAAGGAACCCCTAATTAAATCACCTCAAATGGTTGATTATCATGTCTGATGTCAGTGAAGAAGCAATAAACACTGCAGGACTAAATCACATTTATGTTTTTGTAAGTGCTTTATTATAGGCTGATGCAAAATAGAAGGTTCAGTGGATGGTGGAGAACAGTGAAAGTTTGCCCAGGATAATATTAAATACAAAGGTAAGATCTCGTACCTAGGCTTTGCATCTTGTTCCAAGTAGTTGACAACTTAATAGAGAAAACATAAAGGGTTTTTTAATCTAAGTTTTTCCCTTCCCTACCCTCCTCTTGTGTTCAACAGATACCTGAGCAATGGGTGATATCACACATTAAGATTTTCCAGTAGGAAACATCCAAATCCCAAGGGCATACATCTTGAGGGAATCCAGAAAATAATGGGCTATGTCTCCATGGCAGTTATATCAATCAGCATCAGATCTTGTATCTGAAAGCTCAGAAATGACAGAACTGTTTTCCAGGGACAGGCATTAATCAGGAAGATCCTCTGAAATACATCAAGTAAGGGAGGTAAATCTCCTAGACTTTGGGCTCTTAAAGAATCATCTAACAAAGAGAGAAGACTCTAGAAAAGACTAATCCAGGCGTGTTTAATATCATAGCAACTCTAAGCTTTCCTTAAGTCTTGCTAATACAGCACATGCCATGTACCAGTAGCCATATATCTGCACAACCCCTTCACTATGTGTAGAAAATTACCGAGCCTTACTTTGAAATCTCGTGGAAGAGGATGGTAGTTTATTTTAAACAAACCTGATTTAACTCAAATTCATTCTCCTACGGATTTCACTCATTCCCTCCCCTATGCTCACATACTGAACAGTGCTGAGGTATATCTACTGAGGTGATTTAGCCAGAATCACTTAATGTGACATGAAGGTTGTGGGATGCTGACTGTTGAATCTTCCTAACAGCATTTGAGTTTTCTTGATTGGTGATGACAGAGTTTTGGGAAGGCTTTTTATCCTTCAGGATTCAGCAATTTCTATGGCATGGCCCTTCTGCCTCAGAAATTTGCTTACTTAGCCTTCATAAATTTTAGGCAGGTTTGCAGGACATAGTTTATGTTTCCTAATTTTAGGTAACTCAGAGTTGTAACCTATATTCCTGCTGAGCAGGCAAGAAGAGGAACAGCTTCTGTCATGTGCTGTAACCTTCCTGTACTCCTTTTGTTGCAGAGTAGGGTCTTCCACTGTTGAGTCATCTGTGCTATTGTCTTAGCAGAGTATACATGCTGGTCTCGATGGAAACATCACATCTCTGAATATTTCACTGCTGTTGTTTGTGTCCTTGGTTATCAGTGAAGACCATTCTTGTTTAACCCTATTCTTCTGGTGCTTTCTCATGCTTTCTCTCTGCTTAATTCAAAGCAGTATAACGTCTCTACAGGTATAGTTTAGGACACGTCTGTTCTGATGGGCAAGAAGGCAAAATAAAGGAAAATACAGACTTTTGAGAGGTTAAACTTTGATTTTCATATGTTCCTGTGATATGTAGAAGGGGACCTTTTACAGTCTATGAACACAAATAGTGAGCATTTTCAGAGAATAGCTCTGGGGCTGAAAATCTCATCAGTGCTGTGCAAGGTGAATCAGTTACATTATTTGAGACTTGACAGGTTTCCAGTGGACATCAGTAATATATATATATTTTTTTTCAGTAGAATGGGAACAAAATATGCAATAATATTTCATATTACAAACCAGAAAGCAGACTCTCCCCTTTCTCCTCTCTCCTTTAACTTGAAAAATGCTGCATTTTTACAGTTGTTTCTCTAGCTGATTCATTTTACCAATTAAATCTCATCTTGTAGATGCAGTTACGATATTTATTACTATATTTATATCACCATCTCTTTGTATTGTGTAAGCTTCTAAATTGATGATTGGTTCTTTGAAATTAATTGTTTATTACCTCATTTGGATATTTCTTCTACGTCTTTCTAATTTGCTGTAAGTTACCAAATTGCCTCATTTTTATGAAAGCCAGCTTTTAACATAGGCTGGTTTGTTGGTATCATTAAATAAGACATTAAATGATTACTGCAGTTGCAGGGAGTTATACAGTGTAGTTTCAACATTTTGTGAGGAAAACTTACTACATTAGCGAAATCTATTACTAACTTCATCAGCTAGCACAGCACTATACTGGCAAAAAAGTAATTCTGTTGGGGTTGTGCAGTGATAAAGTACATAGTGTAGTCTTCCTGAGGAAACAAAGGTCAAGGGGAAATATGTGACTTGTGTTACGTTTCTACAGTTTATTCTAGCTTTCAGTGTTGAATGCTTTAGCATTTGTTTATACCTTTAGAATTTTATTTCTTTTTTTACTATATATTTTGTATAGGTCTAAATGGATTTCCCCCCAAGGGTTTTGTCATTGCTAGGGACCTTCTACCCCTGCTGAAAATGCTCTCGTTTTAGGTCACTTTACAATGCAGGATGTGGCAGGGCCAGTTGAAGTTAGAGAAAATAATTTCTGCAGCAACCAAATGAACACACAGCTGGGGCTACTGGAACTCTAAATGATTTGTATTTGTGAAGCAGTTGCATTAGGGGCTCAGCACTGCTGCAGCTCACATGCAGTGCTTCTGCTGCCACCCACGTTTTGGGCTGCTGCTGGGAGAAAGTGGAAGTGTAGGACTGTGGTACTATGGCTCAAATAAAACAGAAGGTATACACTGCCTACCTGCTGGTGGGTGAGCAGACACAAGCTATTCTGTGTGCAAGTGAAGGACGTAATGCTAGGTTTGAGGCAACATGTCCTGTTTCTCCATAGGCCTGGTTAGAAAGGTTTGTCACTAGAATGACTCTGTCTATGGCTTCTGTCTGGAAATTCAGCTTGGAGTATGAGCAGGGCCAGTCCATGCCTGCTTGCAAAATAGGTGTTTCCCATACGGAGCTTACTGGTAAATAAGACCATCATCTCCTAGAGTTTTCAATACATTTCCTGATTATATGGAAGTACCTTAGAGTAACAGTTAATCAGAGTGGGCTCTGTGTTGCTCTTGGTAGATTAAGGGCTAACAAGGTGACTGCTTTCTCCCTGAGCTCCTTATTGGACTTTGTTTATTCAGACTGCTATTGCCACTCCTTTTGATAGCATTAAGCAAACCTAGGAGTTTCAAGCACTTCTCTGAGATGCGAGGCTGAGGGACTCAGGCTTATTCAACCTGGAGTAAAAGTGGCTTTTGAGGGCAGCTAGCAACAGTGTGCCAGTACCTACATGGAGATTAAGGAGAAGATAAACTCAGGCTCTTTGGGAGACTGAGAGATACTGGAACTGAAACAGAAGATGTTCAAACTGGGTGTAAGGCAAAACTTTTTTCACCGTGTGGTTGGCCTCAGGAGGTTGTATTTTCTGACTTCTGCAGTCTTCAAGACCTGACTTGGTAAAGCCCTGAGGCACCTTGTCTGACCTCTGGACAGACCCAATTTGAGCATATAGAAGAGTGGCACTGGAGACCTCCTGATGTCTCACTTCCATCCTTGCCTGGCTAAATTAACATCTACTTTTCAGTAAAGAAGGGAAGAGAACAAGGAAGGATGAGGAGAAGAAACTATGTTAGTGTATCCCATTATTACCCAGGCCACTAGTCTGGACTTTCAGGTGGTGTTGCCGTTGCCTATGGTTTGGACTGTCCTGCTAGTTTGACAGACAAGTGCCTTACAAGGTACTAACCCTGTGGCTGACTTTGTGAAAGTCTTATTTCTTAGAGGATTATTGACGATCCTGAGGAAACCAAGCACTAATGAACAAATACAAAAACATGATGTTTTTATTTTTCCCTTTTATCCTGCATCAGTGTTGCAACCTTCAGGTCAAGCAGTGTTTCCATAGAGGTCAGCTCTTCTCTGGCCTGGGACTGACTGTCTCTGTTCTTTTGCCACAAATTGTGAGGTGGGTTTTCTGTGCAGGCATTTTTCTTCTGCTACATTCTCCTTCTGTTGTTTTATTACCTGACTGTGTTGTGTTCTATTCATTATACGAATCATTTTTGTTCTCCAGTACTGTCTTTTGCATGCCTGTGGCTCAAAAATATACCTTTTACGTGGTCAAATACTTCTTAGCAGTTCCTTTAATGCTTATGGGTCATGGAACATTAGGCACCAAATAAGGGCTGTCTGTAAAAACGCACAATGAATGGTCCTCCTGCTGCAAGGCCTCACTTATCACTGTCATGAAAGAAGAAAAACAATATAGCACAGTGGGCACTGTTTTGTGCTGCTGAAAGACATCAGCAAGGCACCTGGAGCAAGTGTTGGGGAGCGGGAGAAAGCCCTGTATCTGGGTCACAGGTGTTACGTACTTTGTAAAGAACTGCAGCTCCTTTTGCAGGCACATATGCGTGCAATGCTTTGGCACTATATTCTTGTGAAACCTCAGGTGCTGTCTCTAAAGGCCAGGATAAAAAAACAAGAGGCTAAGAAAGGAGGTGGCTTTATTTTTTATTACATAAAATCTCTGTGCTCAGAAGCCTTTTGGTTTAGGTAAGAAGAAGAGCTCATCAAATTCAGAATACAGAGTAATAGATTTAGTTTGGAGACTTTTAATCCAGTAATGCTTTTCAACAATCCTAAGAAACAGGTTATGCTATCACATGGATTTACACTAGAGGATACAGAATGTGTTTGATCGAGTTCCAACAGTCTAACCTATAGATAATTTTCCCTGACTTCAACAGTCTACAAACCCAACAGAGAAAAGAAAAAAAGCCAAACAGACTAAAAAAATAATACAACTGTAAACTTGCATCTCAGTGATAATCAGACACCAGTGCAAAATTCTTTCTGCTGTTGTCTGTTGTGCTTCCACAGGCAGATGTTCACATGAATGCACACAGTTACTTCATACATAATGTCCAGACTCTTTCAGAAAGAGTTCACAGTCAAAAGATATTGGATGATGCCACCTTCCTGAACGATCCATATAGAGTAAGTCCTTTATAGGAACTGATTTTCAGGTGAAGATTTATACTTCTAAGCTTTAATTTATGGCTCAGTTCAGTAAAGCTGTTAAGCTCTCACCCTAATATGAGGTGTGAAGTGTAATACAGAATGACTCTTCTACTATTTTTCAAAATTTGTTTAGAAATACTTTCTCCAAAGTCTGGTGATGTTGAATTCTTTGAAAATCATTTCATCTAGGAAAAACAGGCAATTGAATGCCTAATATAATTTACAGTGTGTTCTAATACATAGCAAGAAATAACAGTTACTGAAGTGTTAAACACATCAAAATAAGAGTTAATTATCTGAAAGTCAATAATATTGTTTATGAAATTCTGTCATGGATTTCCTATATCCTAGATAATTCTCTTAAAATTATTTGCATTTTAGTCACTAGAAGAAATATCTTCCTTGAACTAATATAACATTTTTAGAACAAACAAAGTGAACAAGACATCATAATGTCAGGGATAAGTAAATCTGAGTAATTTTTTTGATGAAAAACTTTTCTTAGCTGGAGAACAATTATGAGACTGAACTCAAATGGCTTGTTGGAACTATCTTTTTTAAAATGACTTTGCTGTTTTCAAATTGTATTTAAAAAGTTTAAAAATTGTGGAAACATCATTTTTTTTCCATTTCTCAAATGAAGAGTTTAGTTTACCTTAATTGAACTGTTGTTTTGAAATGTGTTTTTGTTGTATTGTAGTATCAAGAATTGAATGAGAATTTACACATGAATTATTTTGACTCGCCCAAGAATGTCTTCTGTTTGCATTTTCAATTTGAAAAAAATATTTGAAGTTTTGGCCTTTATTTTCCTGTCTAAGGGAGAGAAAGTCTGTTGAAATCATTACTGTTTTTGTGCAGTAGTAAATTAATTTCCTATTGAAATCTGTTACAGTACATGAAAAGAGACAGCATGCAGCTACCCTAAGGAATCCATTGGCTGGATAAACATAAGTAGAGCTTGAGGCATGAGAGAGAAGACTGCCTTCTCGAAACATGTAATGCTTCCTTTTTAATGTGCTTAGATATATCTTGAGCAAACATAACGTGAATAGGAAACTGGTGATGGAGAAAAATTGCAAGTAAAAAAAGGGAATTAAAGGTTATGGTCTCTGAAATGGATTGAGTGGGCACAAGAGGAAGGCAAGGAGCAGAGCATGTCTGAGAAAACCCATTGCTTCTAGAAGATATCTGATGGTACTTTACTCAGAGAGGCAAGCTGACAATGGTTCCTTTCCATTATTTTCTTCCTCCTGGTGATGTTAGTGGTTAGCATGGTGCAATGAGTTGTTGGGGCCTCAGAGAGATCATAAGATGAAGAAACCTGTACAGCCAGAGTATCAACAAGAGAATCTTGAGATGCTGGAAGGTGGAGACATTGACTTAGATCTCTTGGGATGTACATATGTCAGGATTTTCCTTTTTCCAGTAAAGGTACAAAAGTCAGGAATCTCTGAGCCATTCCAGAAAAAGCATCCCTCTGCCTAATACTTGGAGAGGATTTACCCACTGAGACCATGGCATGTCATGTGAAGTCATCTAAGCAGAGGCTAGGCGAATTACAAATTCTTCTCTACTAGAGGCAAAAACAAAGTAGGAACTTAGGATAAATCAGTATTTAGAAGACAGATAGAAATGTGAAAAGTTAGGAATCTGCCAGTGAGAGGATCTATAGTATTTGCCAGAAGACAAATGAACTGCATATAAAGTAAAGAATATGAGGGAGATTGGGACACTCTAGAAGGAAAGAGAAATGAGAAATAGATATTAGAGCTGGAATAGAAGTCTCTAGACCTACTCTGTTTAGTACAGAATAATAGACTCTAAGAACTAAGAACTCTAAGACTCTTCTGCTTCAGTGCAAGGTTACCACATAGCCATGTATACTTATATCAATTACAGTACTGCATTTCTTGTGTTATTCTATGAGAAGCATTCAGCATAATTTCAATTTAATTACTGTATCACCTAAGCAGTCTTTCTCCTTGGAGGGACACAGTATAACTTCCTTCAGACACTGCTTTTAGATTGTCTTGCAGCAGCTTCCAGAGTTATCTTTTGAAGTGAAATTAAAACATACGGATAACAATGTCCTTCATTAAAAAATTGTGAAAAGAGAATACTTGTTCAATATACCAATAGAATTTAAGCTATGTAAGTGGTTCAGAGGAATAACTGAGAGAAGAGGATTATCCTATAGCAGAAATACAAGCATATACTGTTTAGAATGAATTCTGCTTAGGCAGAATATTTCAGTGTGCTGCAAGAGAAAAACTTTCTGTTTTTTATGTCAGTATTTACAACACTTAGATTTGATCTTCATCAAAATGAATTAATATAAACTTTGTAAAGAAATAGGAAACAGTATCAAGTTGCATTGTATCAAGTATGCCAGTGAGATCAATGATTATTACAACCTCCAGGTTAATTTTTCCTTCTTCCACTAACTTGGTCTTTAGAGGAACAGCACATTAGCTCTTGATTACTAGGGGGTGAACAATTCACAGTGAATAATGTATTTGGCAAATAAATTATGGCTTAGGATTTATTTCCCTAAATGAATTTATTATAAGTTATACAAGGCTTTTACATGAACAATTTTCATTCTATAGAATATTCATAATTGGTTTTACAATTTCCATAATCATATACGTTTATACAATTGGAAGAAAGAAAATGCATTACATTTTCTCAGTCTCTGCCCTGCCATTGCAGAAGCTGAGAAAAGCTGGAAATCTGCAACAGTCAATAGAGATCCTACAATTTAGGACCAAATTAGACAACTTCCATTGATTTCTTGCTCTTCCATATACATATTTTTGCTAGCAAACATTTAATTTAAACTTGTATCTGGTCAGCATGGATAAATGTTACTGCAACTATGGAGCTATCTATATGATATATTTGTTGTTTATCTGATGGGTTGAAGAAAATTTTTACTAACAGTATTGAACGGCTTTTCTGGTAGTTTTGGCAGCTGCTTGTAGAGGCTGAAACAGCAAAAGGGTGGTAGAGATGAAAGACAGAGTATGGAAGAGAGTGAGAAGTTCCACGTCACTAAAAATCATTTTTTGTCCTCATTTTTTTTTTAGCATACGCTTTCATTTTCCACTGTCTCCATACATTTGAACCTTTTTCATATGAGTTACTGCTCTTGCTGTTGAACTGATGTACCTCATAGATCGTTTTGATACTGAGAAAACCCACTGGTGGTTTCAGGGGAGCAGATGAATAATTGTACTTGAACACCTTCCAGTGTTTTATATTTAGGGCAATGTGAAGCTATTCCCTACAGTCTGAAAGCAAAGAAAGTGCCTATCCAGGAAAGCGTCTGGCTACTACGAAACTGAAAAAGAAGAAAAAAAGGTTAAAAAACTCCGGGAAACTAACAGTTATACAAAGTTCAGCTAAATCTCTTGATATTAATCCTTTAGTGTAGTAGGGTTTGTATTTATGAACTTGCTCACACTTTATAAACATTTGAATCGATATGAATTAAAATATGGTTTTATCATAAATCAAACTGATGCTAAGGGATTAACAAACATTTAATTCATGGGAGCTAACAGTGGCTTGTGTTCCTGGTCTTTTGGCAGATTACTAGTTGTGCAAAGTCGTGCATATAAGAAACAATTTATTTGTTGCTAGGGTTTGCACAACCTCTTTTTGAACAAGAATAGTGAAAAATGTCACAAATTTGATCAACTGTGTAGACAGGTATTAAGTCTGAATGTTTGTTTATGTATTTATTTGGGATGGGTGTTGAAAGTGTTATATTATCAATATGGGGAATTTGTTTTGAAACCAACTCATAGCATCTTGGTAAGGGAGCATTATGACACAAGTAGGCATGACATTGTGGAACAGTGAAGAGTGAAACCTGTCAGTGTTTGATATGTTTTCCAAGATTAATTAAGTAACCACTGAATCAACAGTTAATGACAAATTTCCTCTATAGCAAAGTTGCCATTTTTAGCAGATAACAGGAATGTTAAAACTTTGACATTCTACTAATTCAACCTTTCTACCATGAATACTGATGCATCTAGAACTTAGCTAAAGCTAAAACTTGTAAGCTGTTCTGCATTCTCTGGTCTTTATTTGGTACTCTCTTGTGTCCTGGATTTTGACCTCTGCATGCCATTGCCTTTGGTAAAGTTTAAAATGACTTCTTAACAACAGTTCATTTTCTCACTAGTAAATTACTTTAAAATGATTGTTTTGATAACGGTAGAAACTGAAATTACAGAGAACTAGCATGCATAACCAAGTATGCAACACTTATCTATGTATCTATGTATCTATGTATCTATGTATGTATGTATGTATCTATCTATCTATCTATCTATCTACCTACCTATCTATTTATATTTCACTGCTTATTGTTTAAAAGCTCAATCCTGTGAAGTCATTTTTGAGTTACTTACTTGAATAGAATGACTTATATACTTGAAGTTAAGCTTCTTTGCCAAAAGACCAGGGATCTTTCAAATAGGCCTTTGGAGCACTTCCAGAGCAAATAGTATTATGGATATCTCTTTATCTTTGGATTCATTAACTTCTGCTTTCCTTGAATAGTGGAAAAAAACATTATTTACCAAATTTTCATGAATAATAAAAAATAAATTTTGTAATGCTATTGAAATGAGCTGGTAGTAAACAAAAAGACCCATAAACAAGTTTTTTTTCATATTCAGCCAGCTCAGCTATTGGCTAATGTGATTCAGCCATGTGCTTTCAAGAGGTTGTATTATTTGTCCATCATAAAAATAAACAGAAAACGTCTAGCTGACCTAAGATTTCTGTCTAAGAATAGGAGAAGATTAACTGAAAATTGCTATTCTCATTAGCATATAATGAAGCCAAACAATATTATTTGATTCTGCATAAATATATGTATCTATCAATTCAGTGTGTTAAAAATGGAAATTAATTGAAGATACTTGCAAAAGATTTCACAATACAGAGAGACTGTATGATAAAGTGCCAGATGAAATTCGGTATTGATAGATGTATAGTGATGCACACTGGGAGAAAAAGCTAACTTTATGTACATAATGATGGGCTTTGAATGAGTTATTTCCATTCAAGGAAGAAATTGAGGAATTATAATAGATCATTCTATTAAAAAGTCAGCCTGTGCTTAGAAATAGCCAATGATTCAACCGTACATAAAGAAGACACATAAAATGAGAATTGCTAGGAAAGAAATAAAAAACAAACTCCACAACATGTTTACATCATTGTGTAAATCTCTCGTCTGTCTGTGTCCTTAGTAATTTTTACTGTTCTAGAATCCTAGTCTTTAAAATGCTATACAAGAATTACAAAGTCTAAAGAAAAAGAATGTGACTAATTAAAGGTATGTTAATTTAAATGTGTGAAGAGTGACTTTCTGCCCTAGTGTACTTCAGTCTGGAAATGAGACATTTGACCAGTTCTGCGCAGAAGGTCTCTGTAGGTAAGGAGTGTTTATAATGGAATTACTGTTTTATGCCTTCTTTTACACTGTTCTGTAGGCATCATTATTCACCACTGCCGCAGACAGGATATTGACTTATATGAATGTTTGGTCTGACATACATGGCTCTTCTTTAGTTACATCATATTACCATGAAGAGAAACAGGATTAAACATTTTCTTGGTTCAGAGTTCAACTGTCAGCTAAGAATGAGTCAGTATTTCTGTACTGAAAAAAACAACTAGATATCTTTCTGTCTATCCCTCTGTATATCTGAACAAAATTATCTTGACCTTAACAGCCTAATCAGTATAATCGGTATTATCTGTTTTATTCTTGAAAGGGAGACATTTCTCCTCCAAGTATGACATGATAATAGCTCATACAAGGGACTGAGAGCCAATGAAGCGCATAGTGAGAACAAGATTTCTCAACTTCTGGAAGGCAGTTTGACATGTAATGTTCATTCTATACACATTCACCTCCATTCTATCTATCCACCACTTTGTTATTGCACGTAGACTACGTTATGATTAGTTGCAGTTTGACCAGCTTACTGTTGTAATTGAGCCTTCCATTGGAGTTTTCCATTCGATTAAAAGATTAAACATAGTATTACACAGCTTGAATTAGAAGGAGGACAAAGGGGATGCTCACACAGCCACAATTTTTGGCAAATAAGTGGTCATAGTCAAATGTTGAGTTATACTAAGTGAATAGCACTGTTTATTTTGTATAATTTTTCAGGCAAAAGTAAAAAGAGCTGACATTGAATATTTATGACAGGTATTTCTGAAAAAAATGTTAGTAATGTGTTCTTTCTAAGTGATAACACACATATATAAATACAATATTGTGGAAAAAAACTATTTTAAAGGAAATTCTTCATGTTTTAGAATAAGAACGCCCTCACTTGGAGTTAATTTGATGTAGTTAACTTGTAAATGCCAGTTAATGTTTGTTTCTATTCTTTGAAATAGCTAGTAATCTTGCATTTATGTCTTGAGAAATTAGAAATACAGTGATATTCCATATATCACCCTGTTTATGTCTTCCAGGTTCAGTTCCATCTCTAAATTTCAAATCTAGCCCCCAAAATGGAGAAATGAAAATGGCTAGTTTTAAATGAGCATAACAGTATAAAAGACACCTCTGAAGTAAAATAGAAAGAAGATAATCAGAGTGAATTTCATTCCTGGAGTAGAACGTAAACAGAAGTAAGTTAGAAAGTTTTTATATAGTACAGTGACAGGACTAAATCAGATAAGGTATCTCTTTTAAAATAAATCTGAGATTTGCTGTAGGCTGATATAGAAACGTAGAATCATAGAATGGCCTGGGTTGAAAAGGACCTCAAAGATCATCAAGTTTCAACCCCGCTGCCATTGGCAGAGTTGCCAACCACTAGACCAGGCTGCCCAGAGCCACATCCAGCCTTGCCTTCAGGGATGGGGAATCCACAACCTCTCTGGGCGACCTGTTCCAGTGTGTCACTACCCTCAGAGTGGAAAACTCCCTCCTAATGTCTAACCTAAATCTCCCCTGTCTTAGTTTAAAACCGTATTAATCAACATCTGTCCTGAACACTGACAGTGAATTCTGTTTGATGAAGAAATTTGGATGAAAAGGACCTTTCCTGTTGCCTATTATCAAGCTGCTACTAGACAGTTTCACTTGAATTTGTGAAAGCAGAAAACACAATAATGTCCAGAGATTTCTGTTGCTTGCGTGTTTTTTTAAAAAGCTAAAAAATTCTACTGAACTTTTTTAGAACATAAAAAGTGAATTATGAATAATATGAAATGCAGGGAATCTCACTGAAAAGAGCAGCAGTGAGAACAAAAATACTTTCAGGTAACATTGGTACATCTAGATAAACTACAAAGCTAAGCAGTTAGAAAATACTTTCATGATACTGAAATGATGTTAAATAGCAAACAGTTCGAAAACGTTCAAAATTATACACATGCAAGTTATGTCCAAATAAGAAAAGTGGAAATAAATGTAAACCTACCAGTTTAAATATAAAATTGCAACAAAACAAGCTGAAATCCTTTTGAGGGACATGTTGGTAAAGCAAATCAAAAACAAGCAAACAAAAAAAGCACCAAAAAACCACACCAGAAATAAGACCTCTGCTAGAGAATCTTTGAGAAGCTGTGTAAGTAGGTAATCAAAGTCATTGTGCATAACGAGGCCATTGTGCAGGAAATCTGAATTAATTGTATGCAGTGAAGGTTTGTTGCAAAGAAGGTCAGGAAAATACCTACTTCAGAGTCATTGTTTATGGATGATAAATTTGAGGAACTGTATCAAATTCAAGTGTTAATAAAAGACATTTTGGAGTAAGTCAATAAAATGAATAGTAAGAAATCACCATAATCTAATGACTTCCATTTAGATATTCTAAGGAACTTATGTATAATGTTGATGAGCAACTAATAGTGGTATGCAACCTACAATTTTGAATGAAAAGAAGGTGAAAAATGGGATTCCTATTTTAAAATGGGTCCCAGGACAATCTTTTTCTATCAAGAAAGCTAACATTTGCTTCAAATAATTTGATAGATGTTATGATAAAGAGTAGAATTAGTTGTCGCAAAAATAAACATACATACATTAAAAATAACTTGGAAACTAGAGGAAATTTGACTGAGAAGGTGCTGGAGTTCTTTGAAATTGTCAGCAAGCAAGGGGTAAAAATTATCCAACTTCGAAAATGTATTTATAACTGCAAAGGTTAATGACAAGTTCCTTCAACAAAGACACATACATTCCCAGCTTATTAAAAGATTGCTAGATAGAAATCAGTGGTTTCTTCTTACAATGGAGCATTGTTACAAAGAAAATTTTGCAGAAGTCTGTGCTGAGCCTGTGTCATTCAATGTATTAATAGATTGGAATTTCACAAACTTATAAATTATTCAGAAAAAGAGTCGAGTACTGTGCTGACAGAGTTTTCAGACAAAATAATGGCTAGTATTTAAAAGAGTCTGTGATGAGATTCCAATGGTATGATACTGAGTTACAGGGTAATAAAATGGCAAGTGAAATTCAATGTCAATAAATACCAAGTGATGCATGCAGAATAAATAGTCCTAACTACAGTACAGAATAATGACCTCGAAAGTACCATTACTATTATCATTCAGCATGATTAGAATCACAGCAGGTATTTTCAAACAATGTGACGTAAGAGCTGAATATTCAAAAGAGAAATTAGATGTTGGAAATACAGAGTTTTTGAGAAGAAACATTCAAACTTCCTTAAACTGCAATCATTACATGTACAATTCATTTGAATTCTGAATGCAAGGTTCATTCATTCTATTGCAAAAAGATATATCAAAGTTTAGAAAGGGCACGGAAAATTTAACCAAATATGGAATAGCTTCCCTATTAGAAGAGACAAAGTAGATTAAGACTCTTTGCTTTGGAGAGCAGGAAGCTGTAAAGAAATGTGAAAATACCTAGGAAATCAGAAATGCCCACCCTTTCTTCTCACACTACCACCAAGGAGTGCCAGTTGAATTTAGTAGTTTAAGACAGAGAAGTGGAACTGCTTTTCGCTACAGCTACTAAGTAAATTGTAAAACTCACTGCTGTAGGATGCTGTGAAAGGCAAACACAGAAATGGTTTCTGAAACGGATGAAGCTAATTTATGGAAAATAGAACATCTGTAGTTATTATCCTCAGTGATTCTTCATACAGTATCAGACCTAGAGAGTTCCTATACTGCTAGATACTCTATGAGGGAGACATTCAGTGTGACCTCTGTCTTTTGCTGATGATTTTTCAGTACAGGACAGTGGTCAGATCAAGTAGATCTGAAGTTGACTCATCTCAAAGATCACAAATGAAGGTAGAAGACCAAATTCTCGGCAGCCTTCTGCTCTCCTGCTCATGTTGTCATCATCACAGAATCACAGTATTGTAGGGGTTGGAAGGGATCTCCAGAGATCACCGAGTGCAACCCTCCTGCCAAAAACAGCTCAAGTCCTGCCAGGTTGCACAAGTAGATGTCCAGGAGGGTCTTGAACATCTCCAGAGAAGGAGACTCCACCACCTCTCTGTGCAGCCTGTGCCAGTGCTCCGTCACTGCACTGTGAAGAAGTTCCCATGCACATTTGTGTGGAACTTCGTATGCTTCAGTTTGTGGCCATTTCCCCTCATCCTATCACCACACACTGCTGAGAAGAGTTCAGCCTCATCCCTTTGCCTCTCGCTCCTTAGATATTTATAGGCGTGGATCAGATCCCCTCTGAGTCTTCATTTTTCAAGTCTGAACAGACCCAGGTCTCATCCTTTCCTCATAACGGAGGTGTTTGACACTCTTTATCATCTTTGTAACCCTCTGCTGGACACTTTCAAGGAGATCCCTGTCTTTTTTGTACCGGGAAGCCCAGAACTGGACACAGTACTCNTTGAATTTAGTAGTTTAAGACAGAGAAGTGGAACTGCTTTTCGCTACAGCTACTAAGTAAATTGTAAAACTCACTGCTGTAGGATGCTGTGAAAGGCAAACACAGAAATGGTTTCTGAAACGGATGAAGCTAATTTATGGAAAATAGAACATCTGTAGTTATTATCCTCAGTGATTCTTCATACAGTATCAGACCTAGAGAGTTCCTATACTGCTAGATACTCTATGAGGGAGACATTCAGTGTGACCTCTGTCTTTTGCTGATGATTTTTCAGTACAGGACAGTGGTCAGATCAAGTAGATCTGAAGTTGACTCATCTCAAAGATCACAAATGAAGGTAGAAGACCAAATTCTCGGCAGCCTTCTGCTCTCCTGCTCATGTTGTCATCATCACAGAATCACAGTATTGTAGGGGTTGGAAGGGATCTCCAGAGATCACCGAGTGCAACCCTCCTGCCAAAAACAGCTCAAGTCCTGCCAGGTTGCACAAGTAGATGTCCAGGAGGGTCTTGAACATCTCCAGAGAAGGAGACTCCACCACCTCTCTGTGCAGCCTGTGCCAGTGCTCCGTCACTGCACTGTGAAGAAGTTCCCATGCACATTTGTGTGGAACTTCGTATGCTTCAGTTTGTGGCCATTTCCCCTCATCCTATCACCACACACTGCTGAGAAGAGTTCAGCCTCATCCCTTTGCCTCTCGCTCCTTAGATATTTATAGGCGTGGATCAGATCCCCTCTGAGTCTTCATTTTTCAAGTCTGAACAGACCCAGGTCTCATCCTTTCCTCATAACGGAGGTGTTTGACACTCTTTATCATCTTTGTAACCCTCTGCTGGACACTTTCAAGGAGATCCCTGTCTTTTTTGTACCGGGAAGCCCAGAACTGGACACAGTACTCCAGGTGAGGCCTCACCAGGGCAGAGTAGAGGGAGAGGATCACCTCCCTTGACCTGCTGGCCATGCTCTTTTTGATGCACCCCAGGATCCCATTGACCTTCTTNCCAGGTCTCATCCTTTCCTCATAACGGAGGTGTTTGACACTCTTTATCATCTTTGTAACCCTCTGCTGGACACTTTCAAGGAGATCCCTGTCTTTTTTGTACCGGGAAGCCCAGAACTGGACACAGTACTCCAGGTGAGGCCTCACCAGGGCAGAGTAGAGGGAGAGGATCACCTCCCTTGACCTGCTGGCCATGCTCTTTTTGATGCACCCCAGGATCCCATTGACCTTCTTGGCCACCAGGGCACACTGTTGGCTCATGACCAACCTGTCATCCACCAGGACCCCCAGGTCCCTCTCCTCAGAGCTCCTCTCCAGCAGGTCATCCCCCAACCTGTACCGGTGCATGCAGTTATTCCTCCCTAGGTGCAAGATTCTGCACTTGCTCTTGCTCAAAGTACATATATTATATTGCCACTCTTTGTCAGTTTTACAGTACTCGCAGACTTGTAATGATGTTTCCCAAGACTAGAGACTTGAGTCCAGCATGTTGTTTTCTGCAACGATGTAGGCATTTAGTCACATCTGTTCATTGTGTAAGAATCCGTTCAATAATGAATGCTTTTAGCACTGTGCAAATGATTTTTTTTAATAGCTCATTGTACCGAGGAACAAACAAATTCATTTTAAACAAAAATATCTGGCAGCATAATATAAGTTCATCAAGCATTTAAAATTTTACTCCAGCGATCAGAGTATAATATAGGGCAATACATTCTTGCACATTGCAGAGATATCATGTACATGTTATTTACTTATAGGGTAATATTAATACTTAATTATGTGTGAAGCAATGACAAACCTGGGTAATTACACTGAAAGGACAATGCTATTATCCAGACCCAGGCCTCTTCTCCCTTTGAGGAAACAAAAGGAATCAAAAGTTGGTAGTCTGATAGCTGTATTTTATCTGCACGGAATTTCGTCAGTTCTTGTACTTTGTCTAAATTAGCAAGGGACTTGGCCTTAAGCCTCCTTTGTGCAGGGCAAAAATTCTTTATCTCCTGCTAAATGAACTAACTGGAGTAACAGCAGTCCAACTGCCTTGGCATGGTGCTATATTTAGGCTGCTGCTCTACTACATACAATGTGCAGTCTGTCTCAGGTACTGCAACTGAAAGTTCCAGAGGAACAAGTGAGACTATAGTAAGGGCAATTATCTTTTTATTTACAGTGATGCTTCAGGGGAACAAGATTTTTACTATCTTACTTTTAAATTATAGGAATCATCGCTGAGATACATGTTTGGAAGTATGTGTCACGAAATGGAAAGACTGATTAGAAACAGCTATATTTAAGTAAAAGTGTCTCAGTGTTCAGAGCTCTGGTACTCTGGAATGATATCTAAATTACAGATTCTGTTTTAGGAAGGGATAAGAGGCTGGTTCACCTCTCCTGAGAAAAAAGGTTGAGGGAGTTGAACTTGTTTAACTTGGAGAAAAGAAGGCTCTGGGGAGACCTCATTGTGGCCTTCCAGTACTTCAAGGGAGCTTATGAACCAGAAGGGGACCAACTTTACACAGTCTGATAGTGATAGGACCAGAGCGAATGGCTTTAAACTAAAAGAGAGAAAATTTAGGTTAGGAAAAAATTCTTTATTGAGAAGGTGGTGAGGGACTGATGCAGGCTACCCAGAGAAGCTATGGATGCTTCATCCCTGAAGGTGTTCAAGTTCAGGTTGGGTGGAGTACTGGGCAGCCTGAGCTGGTGGGTGGCAACCAGTCCATGGCAGGCAGTTGGAGGCTGATGATCTTTAATTCTGTTCCAACCTAAGCCATTCTATGATTCTATGAAATAAAAACTACATCTAAATCTGTCCATGTTACACACTGATAAAATACCTAGGAACAAGGGTTCCTTATGAGTGCTGTTTTGCATTGCTTCTGTCTCTGCATAAGAGGGCACATTAATTGAATAGCATTATTGGAAAAAAAAAAAAAGAATTGTTTATAGTAGCAAACAAGCCACTCCTAGCTAACAAATCAAGCTGTTCTTTTTTAAACCTTAATGCTATCTAGCTTGAAAGCTGGGAAGAATACTGTAGTGCATTTTTCTTCTTGGATGAGATTCAAGGCTATATTAATGGAAGGAATATCTAAATTGGTAGAATTTGCTGGTTGTTGTAACTCACTCCTTGCCTCCCTTGACAGCAGTGAGAAATGGAGTCCTGGCTTATCTGTGTATTCTCTACATGTCCTTGAGATGGCAGAAGAGTATGACTAGAGCTGCCCGAGTTTCTGCAGAGAATGAATTGTGTTCTTTTTGGATATAGTAAGTTTGGCCTTTCTGGAGAGAATGATCAGAACTAACTGAGGTGTTCATATTTGTTGGTAGGGCACAGAACTGGTCCGTATCAGAGAATCATAGAATCATAGAATCATAGGGGTTGGAAGGAACCTCCAGAGATCATCAAGTCCACCCCNGAGGAGTACTGTTGTATCCATTGTGGTTCCATCACATTGTTACAGTGGTACTAAAATAATACTACTGTAAAATGAGAATGGAATTTGCCCTCTGAGAGTAGATTATTGCCATGTCATATAAGCATCAAATCATAGAATCTCCTGAGTTGGAAGAGACCCCCAAGGTTCCTCAGGTCCAGGCCCACACAGGACCACCCAAAATTCGTATTCTATGTCTGAGAGTGCTGTCCAAGCGCTTCTTGAACTCCAGCTGATTGGGGCCGTGCCCTTTGCTCTGGGCAGCCCATTACATGCCCACCACCTTTCCCTGACCCTCAGCTACGCCCCCTGACACAGCTCCATGCCGTTCCCTCGGGCCCTGTCGCTGTCACACAGAGCAGAGCTCAGTGCTGCCCCTCCGCTCCCTGTGAGAGCTGCAGCCACCATCAGGGCTCCCCTCAGCTTCTTTGCGCTGAGGACATCCAGGGACCTCAGTTACTCCTTATACATGTTGCCCAGCAGATCCTCCATCTTTGTAGATGCTCTCTAGTAGTCTTATGCCCTAGTTTTAATGTGGTCCCAGTCTGCATCCAGTGCTGGAGGTGAGGCTGCGCAGTGCAGAGCAGAGTGTGACAGCCCCTTCCCTTGCCCAGCTGATGGTGCTGTGCCTGATGCACCCTAGGGCATGGTTGGCTCTTCTGGCTGCCAGTGCACACTGTTGGTTCATCTCCAAAACTGTGAACTGAAATTTGAAGTGAAGTCTCATATAACAGACCAAAATTCCATGTCGTATCAGCTTTGTTTTCTGTGTAAATGTAGGAGACTGGAGTCTAAACAGATGATGTGCTTTTGTTTTCTTTTCAGGCCACAGCGAGAAAGATTAGGCTTGACCTTGTGACCAATGCTAGGAACTACTTGCTGAAATCCATCCCATAGCGTTGAAATTCTGTGTCACTTCCCACAAATGCTGAAGAAACCAACCTCTGGTACTGCCATGCTGAAAGGTTTCTGTAGCCACCACATCACAAATGATACCATCATCTACTGCTCAGCTAGGGGAGGAGGTACCATATGTGTGGGAATTTAATACCATTGGCAGTGTAGTTTGATTTTGTTAATAATGGTCTTGTAGTATTCTGTGGTTAACAGGCAGATGAAAGCACATATCAATTCACTTGAAATTTTCACCTGACAGTTTTGAAGAGTGCAAGTCTTTTACTGGCAAATTATTTTGATATCTTATTCCCTTTGGATGCTCAAATGTAAAGACTTGCCACAGCTCAGATGATATTGTTCCGTTGACATATAGGTTGTGGACATAATCTGGTATTCATCAGATCTTCTGACAAGCTTGTCCATAGGTATTTATATTTTCACAGGACCTAATGCATTCTGAGCACTTAATTGGCTGCACAACTGTTTTGTCTTTAGCATTATTTTAATATACAGTTTTCTGTTTGACAGCACATTGCTATTGTAACTGCTGGTGAGACTACCTGGTAATAACTGATGATATTACCAGGCAGTTAATTTGCAAAGGGCCAGAAATTAAAGGTTTTGCTATTTATGTGGCACACTAATTTTTCTGTAAAAAAACTCAACATTGATGAATAATTTAAATCCCATTCTCCCTACAAGTCTATAATCACATACCCTACAGAGACTGGAGCACATTCTACTGTGAGCATTGTGCAAAAGATTAGTAGCTTCACAGTTGCAATGCTGTTGTAACAGTGTGAATTGCACTTTTAATTTGTCTTCCCGTCTGACAGAGCATCTCATTATACTTTTTAAAATCTATTTTAAATTATACTTTTAAAATTCTCAGTTGAAGGATATTTACATAAAAAGGTGAAGATTAAATAAATAGTTTTAAGTCATATCAGCAAATCATTTTTGAGAATGTCCTTTATTCTTGCATTTGAAAAAGACTGTGCATTTTGTTCCCATCATGTCTAGTTCCAGTCAGTCAGAATCAGCAATGACTGGTTACAATTTCTTTACAATGCCAGCTAGATGTGGAATGTGTGATAAGCCCTACTTTGTGTTGTAAAATTATGCAAATTCTCTAATAACTAACTTGCTAGTTATCTTGAGTCTGAAAAAGATTTTATACAAAATCTTATGTAAGACCAAAACTTTTCTTTCACAAGTAGCACTGAGCAGAAAAATATTACTTATTGTTAATCAGATTAAATTGTGAAGGGGTATACATTCATACTTCTTATGCACATATTTTAAATTAGTGTTATATTTCTTTCATTCCTTTCTGCCCTATTCACTCTTTTTAAACTACATTATTGAAATTTAGGAAGGATAATAGGTGAGCTATTTAATGGCGTATCATTATCTTCCCATAACATAATGCATATTATTCATCCTCATATTATTCATTAATCCATTATGTTTATTCTCTCTTTGTCTTTTTGTGACAGTATAAAGAATTATACTTTTTCCATACAAATGGATAACAATTTCCAGTACTCAAAGAACCCGGTTAATATTAGTGGCCTGTTAATTAGATGGCTCATTTCTTGGTAGGAATTCATGTTATTTGGACAGTATTTTTCATAGTTCTTGTTAATTTCTCTGGGCATCTGTCTGTTAGTTTAGTGCTAAGTGTGATGCAGTAGTCATGGACCAGCAGTCTCAAAAATACTGCAGACTCATAGAAAATAGAAGTGATATGTTAACAGCCAGTAAACACTTCTGTAAGGCTTCTGTGAGTGGGTTATATTTATGTGAAACAATTGTTTTTAATACTTCCTCTTATAAATTATATGAGCCTGACCCTTCAAGGTAAGGGGAGGTGTAGAAGGTTGTTTTCAGGATACTTTGCTTCTAGCAGTGCATTTGCAGCACATGCACCCTGTGGGTTGTAGCGTCAGCCAAAGGCTCCTTATGCCTTAGTGAGGTGGCAGGAGCTTGTTTGCTGGGGGGACAGAGCTCTGAGATCAAGTCAAGGCAAGACAGATTGTGCTAAGTCTTGTCCCTAGCCATACTCTATGCTACATGTGAGTTGGCAAGGGGTATTTCTACTGCTTCCTTTCCTTATTTTTTTTTTTGTTTTTTTTTTTCCCCACTCGAATTATTCTAAAATATTACTTTGCACTTATTAATGATTGTTGTGGTGCAGTGTTTGGGTTCAGATCCACATCAGATCTTCAGAGTGCACTGTGAGCTGTTTGGACCCACACTTCTGATTTATGTCACCTGGTAGGCTTTTTCATATTTCTCTTGTGCTAAGCTTCAAAGAAAGAGTTTATGTAAATTCTTTACTTTTTTTTCCTCATTGTTTTAGGTGACTTCATTTTGCAACGCACATGCATTTAGGTTGGGATTTGAAGTAAAATTCATTTAAAATGAACTTGTTTTTTTTTTGTTGTAAATTTTGCTGAGATAGATTGATGTAAATTACTCATGCTTAAAGCTAGTAACCAAAGATTTATATAAGGAAATAGTAAATAAAAAAGTCCAAAATGGGCACCACTGTTCACTAATACCTCATGTCTACCAGGAACTGGAATTGTAGTCCCAGTTCCACAGGCACTGGAATGTGTACTGAGTTTTAGGTACAACAGTTTGTCGCAGTTCAGATATCTGAGCTGAGTTCTCAGCATTTTGCATATTTGGCCCCCAAGTGCATAGATGCTCATGAGCTAATCTTTTCTGTATATGTTAAGCAGAGATTAGACTTCATAAAGCTGTGCAAGCATTTTGGAAAATAAGTCTCACTACAGTGTTAAAAACAACTTCTACCATCTGCTTGGGAAAAGCAGTTTGTCATTCCTTGTGAACCTGGCAATTAAATATGCTAAAATATACTAGTAGGGGGATAAAATGTCTGCCATACCTTTTAAAAGCAAAAACTAAAATTTAGCTAAATAACAACAAAACTTCAGAGTTGCCATCTGGTTACCAGGTAAAAACAAAACTCTTGGTACTCTTAAAACAACCTCATTGGAATAGATTTTTAGTGAGTAATTTTAAAGCAACAGGAATTAAGTTCAGACTGGAAAAGCAAACTTCTTATTTGAAGTGTTTAAAAAGCTGTAAATATTTAAAGCTACTTTTATGTGCTGTTTTATTTAGACGGCATTTTTCTGGCTCTAAGGAGGAGAGTAAAACCTGCAAAACTTGCAGCAGTTCTCTGAACTTTTGGAGGTTGAGATCTTCATGGGGCACAGTGGACTTAGTGCTCCAACTCTTTGAACACTAAAATCACAACTCTTACATAGATTTAAGTCATTATTACACTGCACATCAAAGACATCGTAGACTCAGATATATGAATTATTTCCTAATGATATTTTGGTGTGGTGTCTTTTTGATGAAGTATAGCTAAGTGATACATTTTCTGATAGGCCGTTGGCTTCTACTGATTCTTCTACTGGTATAAAAATAGTACTTCTGGGAATGTCAATCTGAGTCATTTCCAATTGTCCTGATACTTTGATTTCTTGAAGTCCATTATTGAGCGTAGTGCATTAGTTCTTGAGCTATGTCCTGTGCTGACTTTTAAATTGTATCTATCTTCAAACTTTACTTTAGTTGTTGCAAGCTAATTCATTTTTCTACAAACTTTCTAGAATTCTGCAAAATTAAGTGAAACTACCTATGAGATTTAAGAGGGACTAGATTCACAAGTGTATATTATCTTTCACTTTTTAAGGTAGACTGGTCAAAAATTAGCAACCAGGTCCATGTTTTTTAGTGTCCTTTGGAGGGATCACATCTATGCAGTGCCTACTTTCAGTGTTATCTAGTGCTTGTATGAAATGGGTAATTCCCACCACCTTCCTTCACACGTGCTCGGACACAATGGCCATGGCCATGGCTATCTGTAGACAGTAGATTTGTTGCCAGAAGTGCTGAGCAAAGAAAGTAGGGCAGATAAAAGTAGGACAGATAAGAAATTCAGCAAGACAAGTTCATCATGAAGCTCCTTGGTTGGACCATGAAGGTTCAGGGTTTTTCTCCAATTATGCATGACTATCTTCCTTTTCTTGAAGGGATTTGTGTTCGCTTCTGCATCGTGTCCTTATGCTAATGAATGCAGCTTGCAAGTATCCATTTCTATCATGCACAAGGCAGAGTTAAACAGTCTCTTAACTGAGATCAGTTTCTTAACAATGAGTACAGAGAGTCCTCTGGTATAAATCTCCTCAATATAACACTACATATGTAAAAACTTTTTGAATAAGAAATAACTCTTAAGCATGATAGTTCACTCAGACCATCTAGCTTTCAGGAAAATAAAGATATTTTCTGCCTTTTTGGTCAGTGTTTAACTATCTCATCAAATTGGAACATCTTTAACTAGATAACTACAAAACTAGTAGCAGATTATGACCAGAAGATGGACATAAAGTAAAACTCTTCTGGTTCCAAAACTCACCTCTCTCACCGTGTAGAAACCATATTCTGCATTATACTCTCTCTTAGTGTAGGAGAAACATGGAAAGCCTTTTCAAGACAACAGTAAAAGAATTACATGGCCAGGCTCTTTTATGTTACCAAATTTAGATTGCTGCTAACAGCAGAATAGGCTTAGTTGCTACAGAGTTCCAATTAATTGTTATATAAACAAAAAAGAGTGAAAAAAACCCTAACAAATAGTTCTCTTTACTCGTTCATACTACAAATGCTAACAGTAACCTCTTTTTTTTTTAAACAAAATATATGGAATCCTAAACATCCTTGTGTCTAACAATGGTGTTGCTAATGCAATTGTTATGAAAGCATAATGACATAACCTTCTTCAATAATGAAATACAAATGAAAGAAAATAGTATTTTTCGTTCCACTGAGCATGAATAAGAATGCAAATGCAGTTTGTTAGAAACGGTTAATCCTGTTGTAAATATGGTAACACTGAGGATTTTCTAAGCCAAAGCTGTATTAGGGAACAAAAATATTCTTCAGTCAGATTTATTTTACTCTAATAAACTTCTAATTTAAGGACACTTTATATTACTAGGATGGACTAAAGTAATTTTAATCTATTAAGAATATGATTTTTTTTAATAATAAATTGATCTGATATGTACTTGATCCTTTAATCAGGTCCTGTCTGCTAGGAGTGTGTTGCGCTGTCCCTGTATAAAACCAGTGGCTGCCCGTGGTCCAGGGAACATGAGATGGGGGTGATCTCCAGGGATGGGTGGGACAGATTCTCCCTGACTGGGACCTGTCTCATTTTCAGCTAGTGATTTTTTAGACTTTTCCTTTTGACCATCATTTACTGTTCATTTAAAAGGTCCACCCATGCATCTTAATAAGGTAGTTATTGGTAGAATGATTGTCAGGCTTAGGGAAAAACTGTCAATAATCTAATATCTGGAAATAATGGGTACGGAGCCAGTAAAATAACCAGTTTGATAGTTCTACAATAAATTGTACTTTTCTTCAACAGTAGAGTTCCGTGTATATTAGATGGATTCTGTGAAAAGGGACAGTAAGGTTCTGGTCTTTAATTTTCTGCATTTCAAGACAAAGGATGTTCTATTTTACAAAAAGAGAAACAATTCCATTCATTGTGCAATTTGAAGTAGTTCATTCTGCACTCAATGTTTTAAGTTAAAGGCATGTACTGCAGGTAACTTTTCCCTGAATTTGGCACACAAGTCTTCCTTTGCTGTAGTGTCACAGTAAGACGACCCTAAAACGCAGATCGGAAATTGTTTAAAGGCCTCCAGAGTGTCACAAACTAGTCCCTTTCAACATGCTGTTGAGATGTGCTGAAGATCTGGAAATGCTCTTAAGATTAACAACCAAAAAGGCATTTTACCAAGTATATAGTAATAATGATGCCCTTCCTCCTTATACAATAAAACTGTGCCTGCAGTTCGCAAATAGTTCATTCTTACAAAATTCTTTCTGTAGACCCAAATTGTTGTTGCTGAGGGTACAAAGTCTGAAATAGATTCGTTTGGTGAAGGAGATAGTTTTCAATGAACTCGTCCCCCTGAACCAAACACTCCTGAATAGTTGGAGTATATTGGGTGCACTCTCCAAACTCATTTTTATTTTCATTTATATGCACTTCATTTCATGTCTTCATATTGGTTCACATCATGGAATGTAAACTACGTCATAATAAACTGAGACAATTGGGAAATTTAATTGAAAATTGTAGTCCAAGTAGGTCCAAAATGAAATGCTAACATAAATGCATCCCACTGCACATATGCAGTCTTTGATCCAAGGCAGTAAAGTAACCGAACATTGAATTCATCGATTTGTTTTGTCATTCACTCTTCTGTTGTGTTCCACCTGCAGATCCCAAGCTATATATCGTGTAGCAAGCAACTGAATGCAGTTTGTATTTGGAAGGAGAAATTAAGAGAAAACGAAGTTAACTTGTGTTGACACTGACCATTGTAACGTTAGACAAGAAAAAAGGCTTTTTTAAAGTATGTCAACAGCAAGAGGAGGCCTAAGGAAAACACTGAATGAATACTTGATGAAGGAAGTCACCTAACAAGTAGGAATGAGGAAAAGGCGGAAGCATTTAATGCCTTTCTTTTTTTTTCCTCTCATTTTTTAATACTAATGGTAGATCTTGGACTATCTGGTCCTCTGTGTTGGAGGATCATGGCTGAGAGCAGTGACTTTCCATCTGTGGTCACCAAAATTGTAAGGGACTAGTTGTATCAGCTCGACATGTGTAAGTCCATGGAACCTTATAGACTGGGATTCAGAGTACTGAGTGTGTTACAGGATGTCATAGCTGGACCCTTTTAAACAATTTACCAGAACTCATGGCATTCTGGTGAAGTTCCTACTGGTTGGAAGATAGCCAGTGTTATCCCAGTCTACCAAGGGCATGAGAGAAGATTCAGGAAGCTATAGATCTGTTAGTCAAATCTCAGAACCTGGGAAAGTTATGGATAAGGTTGTCCTGGAGGATTTTGAAAGACGTTTAAAGAACAAAGGTACTATCAAGCACAGTCTACATAAGCTCATGAGGCTATGTCTTAGTAATTTGATATCCTTCCACTATGAGGTCACCTGCTTAGTGGATGAAGGGAAGGTGGTGGACATAATCTTTCTGGATTTTATTAAGTCTTAATACCATTCTTCACAGCATCTTTCTGGAAAAATTGTTAAACTATAACGTGAACAGTTTCATACCATGTTGGGTGATGACTTGGCTGAATGCTGTATCTTATGGAATTGTAGGAAATGGAGCTATGTCTAGATGATGGCAAGTCACTAGCAGTGTTCCACAGGGTTCAATTCTAGGACTGGTTCTGTTCAACATTTTTATCAATTATCTGAATGCAGAATTGGAATGCATTGTTAATAAGTTTGCTAATGAGAGTAAACTGGGAGGTACTGTTGATTCCCTGGAGGGATGAGAGCCTTGCAGAAGGACCTACATGGATTGAAGCATTGGCTGATCATCAGTGGCAAAATACAGTGTGGGATGCATAGCCATCTAGTCAAAAGAAGTGATTCTCCCACTATATTTAGCATTAGCATAGCCTCATCTTGAATATTGTGTGCAATTCTGGGCTCCACGGTATTAAAGAGTCTTAAAGCACCTGGCAGAATCCAGAGAAGGGCAACAAATCACAGAATCATGGAATTGTAGGGGTTGGAAGAAACCTCTAGAGATCATCTAGTCCAACCCCCATGTCAAAGCAGCTCCCTAGACCAGGTTGCACAGATGGATGTGGAGTTTGGTCTTGAATGTCTCCAGAGAAGGAGACTCCACCACCTCTCTGTGCAGCCTGTGCCAGTGCTCCGTCACTGCTCTGTGAAGAAGTTCCCATGCACATTTGTGCGGAACTTCCCATGCTTCAGTTTGTGGCCATTTCCCTTTGTCCTATTGCCAGTTCTGACAAGAGTCTGACCTTGTCCCTTTGCCTCCGGCTCCTTAGGTATTTATAGACATTTATCAGATCCCTTCTGAGTCTTCTTCTCTCAAGGCTGAACAAACCCAGGTCACACATCCTTTCCTCCTGAGAGAGGTGCTCCAGACCCTTTTTCATCTTTGCGGCCCTCCTCCGGCCCCTTCCCAGAAAGTCTGGTAAAAGGGGTGGAAGTCATTTGAGGAGAGGCTGAGGATACTAGGTTGTCTAGTGTGGAGAAGGTATGATCCCAGAGCTCTGGAACAAGCTTCCTGGAGAGATAGTTTATACTCCATTCTTATGAATGTTCAAGAGGCTTTTTGATAAAGCCATTAACAATATGTTTTAGCTTTTGGTTAGTCCAGAAGTGGTCAGACAGTTCGACTCAAATGATTTTTGTAGATCCCTTCCAAATTAACTATTCTATTCTAGTCTAGTCTAGTTTAAATGAACCTAGTTTAGTCTATTATTTAGGAAGCATAGATTTGTAAGTGGCTTTTAATTAACTCCTGGCCATAGTAAAATGTAAAGCCACATTGAAAAGCATTGCACATGCCAAAGTGAGTGCATTATTTCTGGATGAACACTTCCCTGGATGAAGCTTAGGACTGTACTGTCAGTGTCTTTCACGTAGTTGCTGATATCCTTGAAGAGAGCGTGTTTGAATAGAAGCTGGGAAATGAATTGGATTTTTCAAGGAAGAATGGGTACCATTTAGATACTTTAGTCATCATTAAACATATCTTGACCTGACAGAATCTATTTCTAGGAAGCCTTCACTGGATACTCTTTTTTTTTCAGCATGAACTAGTTATTAATATTTTTCATACTGTTTCAGAACAGTGATGAGGAAATAGACACTGAAAGAAGACAGCAAAATTGTGTGGCACATAACATGATTCTCAAGAGAACATTAGTTATTATAGCGTATGTAGCAGATTAGAAAGCATGCAAGGGCTGAAAATTTGAATATTTGATAAAATGTTTTACACAGACAGAAAAGCTGCTGCACTTTTCTACCAGTGTAGAATCATGGAATATTAAACTAGAACAGTAATACAAGAACACAGATTTTCCTGATGTGCCTATGTTGCTGGATTAACTGCTGGACATTGTGTTCTGCTTCCCAGCTGGCAACTGATTTTTTTTTTGTGCATCTGGGCTTCTTGCTTGATCACTCATGTTTCCCAGAGCATTTGCTCTAGAACAGAAATTTGCTTTGTCCATCAGATTTGTTTGGGGAGAGTCTGTCCTGTCTTTGCTATGCTTTGTTTTCCAAGGAAGTGGTGCCTATGGTAGTTAGAAAGAATGAGCATGTGTTAGGATTTGACATTAAAAGAGTGGAGGAATGTGTTCCAATTGTGTTTCAACAAGGTTTGTTTCCAGTCGACTGCTCTCCTGTCTTCTTATTGCATTACGTGAGCTCTTAGAGCTATTTGGGTCACTGTACAAAAGGCTTGTTATTTTTCCCATGATTTGAGCAACCTGTCATTTTTCGGTTACACTCAAACCCTTACCTTAAAGTGTGGTGCAAAATGTATAGAGGCAGGTATAAAACACAAAATGAGCTCAGACGTGTCTGTTGTTTGTCAGAAGTGCTGCTTTGTCTATTGACGGATGTAATTGTCATAAAAATAGCAAGGGGGGACTAGGCGGAGTCTTGCTTCCCTGTAGAGATCTGTCACAACATTATTTATGAGAAGAATTTATTGAGAAAAAGAATTAATCTTCAGTAGGGAAATAATGCAGGAGAATCTTAATGGTTCATGTGGACACACTAAACTTCAGACTGGCAATATCATGTAACATAGTCAAGATACTTAATCCATATTCATATGTACATGTGAGAATCCCAGAAAGTCACTCAGTATGCCCTGAAATATATTTTAGATTATAGTATCTTTAAATGAATTTAATAATAGAAATTTAAGATTATTCACACTTGTAAAATACTTTTAATTTTGTACTCAAATGCTATCGATTCTACAGTTTTTTGGTGGTTTTATGAAACAGAGACTGCAATTACTATTAGACAGTTTTGAAAAATAAGAAGAGAGATATTCATCTTAATCAGGTGCTCTTCAGCATGGACTTGGTGAAGTCAGTTCAGGTACAAAGATATGAGGCATGCAGTAAAAATGATAGTTCCAGGGAAAAATAATAGTTCCGATGTGGAACAATTAAACGAACTCACTAAAAATTCCCCAAAACTTTTGAAATTGAAATTGGAGCTTAAGATCCATATTTGGCATCTTAGTATTTGATTTCATGGAACTCAGCATGGGTTTAAGTGTTCACAAGGAGACTCACATTTGTTCTCATGCAGGATGACAGACAAATGCTATGGCTTTTGTTTTATGAGAAGAGTGAAATGGCTTGGAAAAAAAACACTACACTAACATTCTTGGAAAGAACTGTCTTATTGCTTTCTTGTTGAAAAAAAAATACCATGTGACTTTCTGTACTAATGTATAAAAAAGGGAACATGGTGTTGATGTAGAAATATGACTAGAAGAGGCTTCCTGAGTCACTGAGCTGAATGTTCTCAACCTGCCTGCTGGCAAGATACCGTTTAATCCACTGTATTTTTTGCCCTTGCTGTGTTTATTTGCTTTCTGTTTCCCTTCAGCCTTTGCTTTGCTCCACAAAGCAAGCTTTTTAAAATTCCTGTTGGGTTAGGATTTTCATTTCTCTGACCATCGTAGACTATCTCCCTGTGTTTTGCAGGTTCAGTTTTTCTTTCATACCAAGTTGACTGATAGTTAGGAAAATGCATACTAATCCTTCAATATTTTTTAATATATATATAATTTAGTCATTTGTAGGATTTGTCTTTTTAACAGCCAACTCAAATCACCTTGATTCTAGTGTATTCGTGGTGATAACTAAACCAGACTGTTTTTTATATGAGTTGTTTCAAATGACTGATTCTGAACTTGTAGCAGAAATGTCATTAATCTCTCATACCCCCCTTCAGTATTACTTGCTGTTATCACACTGGGATCCACCTTTCAATTCTTGTAGTAATCCATAGAGTCTCTGGCTTAATGTGTAAGTTCCAGAGTGACACTGTAGAAAATGCTTTATCTAAATCCAGACAAATTATATCTACTTCATTTCTTTGTCTAGGAAATCAGTTATCTTATCAAAAAAGCTGTCAAGTTAGTCTGACACAATCTACCCTGCTAACACTGCTACATTTTATCCCATATTCTATTTACTTCTCTGGCTTTAATTTGTCTTTTTCTTCAAAGCCTGTTCTTCAGTCTCGCAAACTGAAGAGGTCAGACTAATAGGCTTAGGTTTGCCCAGATCATTTCTGTCCTCGCTTTTAAATATGAGCACTTCAGTTGGCATTCTCCATAGTATTTTATGCCTTCCTACCTTCATAGATTTGGAGGCTTAGCCCTGCCACTGCAGTGGCCTTTATGAAATCACAGTAAACTTAACAAATCAGGTTTCAGTGAGACATTTTGCTAGAAGCCTATTGAAATTTATCCTTTCTTTTTTATATAACTTAAACTTTTGATTGGTTAGTGTATTATGAATAAAGACTATTTAAATAACCATCTACAAAAGGATCACATGTAAGATATAAGCAAATACAACTGCTGTGATGATTAAGTGAATAGACAGTGCCCCCTACAACTTAAAGCCCCTTAAGCACAGGAACTGGGAGAGTTTCAAATGGCGCAATAACAGCAGAGGAAATGATATGAATTGGAGAATTGGAGCCTGAGGACCATTATATGCTGAGCGCTTACATGTGAGAGCTTACTTCACATCAGTGGACATTAAAGCTGCAATTTTGGATGTTTGTTTTGTAAGATTTTATCTTAGGCACTTAAAAGCATAATGAATGGAATGTGAAGGTGTAATGCTGGATTATTTCTGTTAACTCTATATGTCTTTCTGTTAATTTTATTCTTATATTTTCATAAATACATAGAAGTATGGAATCTAACCCTGCGAAAATTTATGGAATTTTCTTCATGTTTATTTTAGTAATATTTCAGCATCAGTGTTCATTTGATGAGCTGGTCTTGACAAAATGACAAAGAAATGTAATATATATGCAGTTAAATATATCTGTATGCTGGCTAGGAGGGCAGTGGGTTTCTTGTTTCCTCTTTCTTTGTTTTCTTTATTGCTTTCTGTTTGGAGTTGCATCTGAAAATTAATGAAGGTGAAAATTGCAATCAATTCTGTCTACAAAGAACTGGTGTTAATCTGGAAGCAAGGGAGATTAACACTGATAGCACTTTAGAGGGAAGGCCATTCATCAGTGACATACGAGTTTTCAAGGTAATATCATCACAACCATACATACCCATTTGGAAGAAATTTTGCTTATAGTCTTTGTAAAACACAGGGCCTTTTGCTGTGAGGTGTTACTCAGAAAGCTGGCTACAGCATTTTATACCTTTGCCATCATAATCACCCGTGCTTATTAGATTTTGGAGACAATAATATTTATGTAAATTTAACACCCAAGTGCTATGAGATACTAAAGACAAATGTAACTACATTTATGTGCATCTGTCTCCAGTGTTCCAGCTACTGGAAACTATTTGCAATATGTAAATATATATATATTATTTCTTGTGTATTTTCCTATATTCCTTAACTTCTTGCTTCTCAGACATTTGAGATATTTTCCTTTCCATATTTTCCTACAGTTTTCAGACTGTATCTTCTTACAGAAACTGACTCTATAAATAGTTTTTCAAGAAAAGATTATGTACAACCATCTCTATTTGGGAAAGTATGTGCTTAAGTATAACTATACGCTTAAGACACACATTCAAATGAAAGATAAGTATGGATGTGTATGTTGTTAATATCCTTACATACTTTTGTCAAGAATGCACTTGCGTCAGTGTCTTAAGAATTAGCCCAGTAACCTTTCAATTTTTTTTGGTCAGAAAGCCTGAAATTTTTCAATATGATTCCACTTCTCTTCAGCTGAAAATAACAATGGCATTGTTACTGATATTGATCTGCCAGCAGTGCTTTAACTCTCTCTTAATATTATTCAATAGCACGGGTAGGCTTCCTAGTGATACTTATTCCGTTATTAAAGGATCCACACTGGTGAAAGACAACTTTTTGAAAAGAAACACCAATTTCACTTTGCATACAGAGAATTCCTGTCTGACTCCTGTTTAAAACTTGCATGCTTTACTAGGCTAAATGCCTCTTCTCTTTCTTTTCTTCCCTCCTAGATCTAATGCAGTAGTTTATGAGAATAGGACTGTATTTTTCCCCTGGCTTCATTTCGGAATCAGAATGCACTTTGTGTCTGTTACAGGCTGTGATGTATGAAGCAGAAAGAAGATTGATTTTCACAAGCTACCTTGTACCTAAAGTAATGAGAGTGGCAAATTACTTGTTCACTGAGCAAACATGACAGGAATGTCATAGAGGGAATTTATATATATGCAAACACATGGGGGTCACATCAGTGTTACTTTAACAAAGTGACCTTATCCACCACAGGGGCATTTTAAAATCTGCATTAGCTTACAGAGGAAAGGCTAAATAAAGCTGCAAAGACCTGCATTGCGTGGGATGATGAAACTAACACAGCTAATAAATAATGTAATATTCAGCACAGCATGGAACATAATTTAAATAGCTGCATTATTTCTGTAGAAGAGACATCAGGGCAGAAGCAGTTTCTTCTTCTGATTTACTCATTTAGTGTTTCTATGAAGTAGAAAATATTTTTTTTTTTTTGTAAAAAGAAAAGTGAGAGATTTTGGGACTAATTTTCTGTCAAGTTTTTGTCTTGAGCACTTCATCAAGATTCAGTAAAGAAATAGGCTTACACTTCTCTTTATGAACACTTGCATTCACAGGGTATACGTATTTGCAGAAGACAAATGGATCTTACTGACACTAAAAGTTTCTACATATGTAAAACAGGAATGAATGAATTCTGAAAAGCTTCACAGGAGCTGATACTCATAAAGGAGAGAAAGAAAAGGAGAAAGAGAGAAAATGGCTGTTACTCCCAGGAAATAGATGAGAATTTTATTTGTGTATGTGCTCTAAAGGGAAGAAAGAAAGCTATTATTTCCTTACTTTTTTTCCTTCCTCAACAATAAAGATTGCATGAGGTTACACTTCACTTAAAATAGGAAAGCAAGGCAATTTAGCTCTGGCTGTACAATGTAAAGTGACTCCCATGTGATTCTCCTCTATTTCAGAACCATTGGTAAGGTGGGCTGTTCTCACACCCAGAAGCGAAGAAGGAAGAAAGCAGAAAGTCAAAAGTTTATGGAAGCTGCATTGCTGCAGTGGATATTGGAGATATATGTCTGCTCATGGCAGTTTTAGTGCAGCCAAGTAGTTGAGAGGGAGCTGACAGTGAAATGGAGCAGAGACAAGGAGAGCCTGCGTGTTCACAGTTTGCATCTGATGAACCATGGAGGCCAGAGAGAAGGGTTTCTGCTGACACAATGGTCTGTGAAGGTTCTCTGCTGCATCAAATGTAGTTCCACTCTGAGAAAAAATCCAGCAATATTTTAGATACTTATGTCATTCATTCATTGCTGAAACAACCTATCCTCAAGCCCGAGATCCTGGACCTGATGGGTCTGTCTCATGGATGACACATCAGAGGAAAGGAATGTTCTGGAGCAAAAGTAGCAAATCCTTTGTATTTGTTCATTATCTTCTGGTGTTGGTGGAGAGCAGGTCACAGTATGATCATCTCACATTCAAACCACCACCTGTTTGAAGTTTGCTGGTAAACTGCATTCATTCTGTTTTGAGTGTGTCCCTGGTAACTCAAAAAAAAAAAAAAAAAAAAAAGGCTATCTTTCTCCTTTCTTGCCTCTAAGCACATTGAAAAATGATCTCAAACAAGGCAGCCTTTTAATTCTTTGTCTGAGTGAAAGTGCTGAGAATTCACTGGACTTATTTCCAGTAGTTTGGGGTTAGAGACTGAGGAAATGTTTGTTACACATAATGATTGTATTTTATTTTATTACTTTGGCACAAAGCTGGTTTTCAAATGTAAACATCACCTACAGCATGACTATTCTTAGCTTTGATTGCCTTTGGGTTATGTTTGGGGGCTGTAAGGAGGGAGCAGGCAGGAAGAGAAATAGAAAGAAATAGAAATGGAGAATATCTCACAGAGAAAACCATTTGGATTAACAGCTATAGTTTTGTCTGTGCAGCTCTGCATCACCTCTAGGAAAAGCAGACCTCATTTCAGACCTCATTTGTTCTATTTAACGCAGCCTGTTATGTTTGTGCAATAACGGTACAGTAATGGTCTGAATTTTATTTCCTGAATCCACTTAGTTGACATAGAGCAGAGTAGCAGGGGCTAATAGTTGCATTTCAGAGATGAGGCCAAATGCTTTCTATTTCCATTGTCTTCTCAGTGCTACATCTTGGGTTGCTTTGCAAATCCACGAAAAACAGCATCGCACTTCCTAAGTCCATGTGATAATGCATGCATTTGGATCCTGAGCAGATCTCATGGTCTCCCTTTGTTATCTGTTTGCCTGCTTTGCTGATGAGATCCCAATCCCTTGAGTTTCTTAGACTACAAACTCTTCACTTTTTATTTCTGGGGTTGTAATGCTACAGTCTGGCTTCTGACTGTGTTGGGACACTTCTGCCAATCTTAGGGAGCAGTGCTTCATGCCTTCTCTGTGCTTATGCAGCCACACTGGCTGCTGTGAGTGGCCGATGAACACAACTCCAGCTCTAGGGATACATTGCCTAATCAGTTTGAAACTTAGCATTGTCTCCCAGCTTTTCCTAACTGCAGCTGCTGCATGTTATGGATGCTTTAACTGCTAAGAGACTTTTTCATACTTCTGCTGATGGCCTTTGAACTATCAGTTCCCATCTGGAGCTGCTACTTACCCTGACTTTTCTTTTAATTGTGCCTGTTGTGGGACTACTAAAAGATAGTATTCTTGTCCTTCTAATGGGTAAATGCCTTAAATAATGGCAAATAATTCAATAGTATTGTGGTACAGAAATAGTGTATTGTTTTTCTCAGGACTGGGAAACCTGGCAATGGCAGTGATCCCAGATCTGCTGCATCAAAGCTGAAATTTCCTTTGCTTTGCAGAACAGCTTCTGCTAGATTCAGTGCTGGTTTACACCTTGTTGGGTGCTGGGCTGTGAGCAGAGGTTTGTATCCTCACTCTGCTGCCCTGAGGGGCTGCTGTTCCCACACAGTTAGGTTGGTGTTCTCTCTTTGTTCCCACTGCTACTGTTTTTCCTTGTGTATTTTTCTGCTGTACGTTTGCAACAGCTGCGTTACAGTCTGGTTTGCTTAATGGTTTGAATCCCACGGGGTTTTATGTAAGGTTGGGTAGGTGAAGAAGAAAAAATTCGTTTTAATGACTTGGTACCAGTAGCGTTGGAGGTGCAGTAAGACAATCCAGGAGTGAAAGAGCTATTTCATATTCTTTCCTCAGCTATAGCTGTGGAAGAATGTATGCTTGAATGTGTATTCTTTATTATTATTATTATTATTATTATTATTTACAGTGACAAATAGTACATTTCTCTTTAGCACTGAGTGCCTCATAAATGTGAAGCTGATGATGAATATGTAGTTTATACTCCGAAGGCACTGGAATGAGTACAAGACGACAGAGCTTGGTGTGGTTCACAGCTCACTGTGACCTCCATAGTGAATATTAATCAATCAGGATTTCAGGGGAATATCCACAGTCCTGGATAAAGTCCTTGCTTATTCCTCACTTTTCTTGGTAAACATGATAGCAGAACTAGCAAACACACTATAGATGTGTGACTTCTGTCAAAGGATGCTGATCTCTCTTTGCCCTGAATTCATGTTTAAAAGAATTTGGTATGTACCTCAGTGGGTTGTGAATTTGAATTGCCGTGTCTTGTTGCACACAGCCTGGTGTGGAATCTTAACAATGTTCAACAGTCTCCCAATGAGCCAGGTTGACAGCTTTGTGGGAAGTGGTCTGGTTATGAGTGTGGGAACCATGAGCTGGGTTGTGGAGTGTTGGAGCTTGCCTTGTCAGTGTGTAGTGTTTTATTAGAAAGCAATTTGCTCTGAGGAAAGGAATTGCTTTGAAGGATTAAAAAGAAGTTTGAGACTTGGAACAGGTTGCTATTAATTCTGTGTTTCAGCAGTGGTCTGCTTTCCACAGAGCTTGTGATTGCACAAGATAGTGTTGTACATGGGTAGGGCAAAAGGGATATTCTCAAAATCTTCCAGGCATCTCATGAATATAATGGGAGATAAATGTGAAAGCACACTGAAGCAATGCAGCTTTTTTTCTGGTCAGAAAGAGAAGACAGCCTTGATCCAGGCATTGTAAAATGGCAATAATTTTGTTCAAGTGACCAAATTTGTTGCTTTTCTAGTATAAGTGAGGTGGAATAGCCATCATTGTCCTATTGACTTATCAGCAGAAACGTGACCATTGTGCTGAGTTGTTTCTTAGCCAGATCCCTAGGGTTCTTCGACAAAGAATGTGAATTGAGAGAAGGTTTCATTATTATACCTCTTGCCACTCTCTGCAGAGCTGTAATCCTTAAGCACTACAGCCTATGTTCCTGAACGTGTTTTTGTGGCAGGGGGAGAGGTATTTTGTCTTTGAAGGAGGTTGCTGAGAAATAAGCTATGTTACCTTGTACTTGAACCACCACAGTAGCTTACTGTTGCAATGAAAACATCACTGAGCAAGATGAGGGTAGATGTGTGCAATTTCCTTTGGTGCTGTAAATCAAATTTTTTCATTACCCTTTGGACAGATAGGAGAGAGACTAGAGAATCTGCCTGTCTGGGGCCGTGTTTCCAAACTACTTAAATCTTCCTTATAGGATTTCTCCCATGGATGGGTTTGTATATGTGCTGGAAATCTCTTTAAATCTGTTATGTTCTTATGACTCATGAGCAGAATCCAAAAAGAGTTGCAATCCCAAAAGCTAAAAATTCCACTGCACATGACAGGCCCAAGGCATGCGAGGATCTGCTTTTGTTTAGCAAAACCTGTTGCAGAGCTACCATTGCTTGGGCCTTAGTACAAAACTGGTGAAGGTTTTGAATTCTCCTGGTACTGACCAGGATAAAGGAATGATGACAAAACAGGGGGAGATGTTATACCGATGCTCTGTATAACTCCTTTAGAGATAAGCAGAATTTAGGACTTAAGAGATATTAACCAAACACATAGTTTTTTAATTCTCCTTAATTTGAGAAATGTTCTGTAAAGAAGTATTACAAGAAGTAATTTTCTTCTGTATTTTTCTTTGCAGGATGAATAAGAGATACTTACAGAAAGCAACGAAAGGGAAACTGCTAATAATAATATTTGTTGTAACGCTTTGGGGGAAATTAGCATCTGGGGCAAATCATCATAAAGGTAAGAAATTCTGTTTTATTATATTGTTATATCTCAGCCTTTAGTCAGCAAATTCAGAAGTGTCTACTTTATAGGACCTTTTTTTTTCTTCTCTAATAAGTATTTGTGTGTCATTGTACTGGTTCACAAATCAAAACCCAAGGGATTTTTATTAATTCTGGTGGAATTTAAGTATTTCTGTTCCATTTTCAATAGTCTCTAATTTTGGCATCTTCTTCTTGGTCCATTTCTAATCAGGGTGTAGTTTAAAAGGTGGTGCAAGAAGATGGGCAAGTCAAGGAATCAAATAAATAACGAAAAAATGCTCATGTTATAAAATTGTTATATTGAGTAGTTTCCATATGTGCCTCTGATGAATTCCTGCAATGTACTTTGGAAACATTATGTTGCTATTGTGTACAGTTATGTATTAGGGCTAACTTCATGGATAACGTTTTCTGAGTGTGATTGTTTCTCCATTACTCTCTAGTATTGTCTGTCTCTTATGCTTCATTCCTAATATGGGACCAAAAGCTATACCAAAACTTTGACACTGTGAGTTTTTACTTCCTCCTAGTTGTTCCAGACCTTAAGAAGCAGACACACAAGGACAAGGAAAACTAACTTTCCTTTTTTATTTTTTCTTTGTCCTTAAGAAATGGAAAAAGTTATCTGGATCTATAATTTTGAAATCCACTTCTCATCTTCATATAGTGTCTGTTGGCTGTTTATTGTCTTATTAGAGATCAGTATATGCTCTAACAATTAGTGTAAAAGAAGAGTGAGATATAACCTACCAAGAACAAAGGAATTAAACATGCGGAACGATTCTAATAAAACAAACAAGATCATCTGACTTCATTTTATAACTTTCCTTCTGATAATAGAATTTTGTGAGCAAGTACTTTTATATATACGCTATATAGTTTTATAGTTTGTACATATGCTAGATAGCTTTCTGCTGCGTGAAGATAATTTTCTTCAAAATACTCACAGATTAAAGACTTCAGGACACAGAGGAACTTTCTGTAAAGTCTTCTGTGAATTTTGATTTAGGTGCAGTCTGATATGGTCCTGCGGGGCCGCCAAAGATGGGCATTGTGCCAGCCAGGAACCATGTCGACTCGTTTTGCTCAGCCTTTCTTCTCTCTCCAAACTAGAATGTGGATTTGTGTTCTGGCTTGCTAGAAAACAGTTTATTGGAAAACAGCCAAGGTATCCTAGCATATATTCAGAAATCTTTTGTCTTTGATTATCTTTCTTTAGAAATCAAAAAGCCCATATCCAGATCATTTTTATTTTATCCACAAAAGGCTGATCAAGCTGTGTTTGCCTCTGTCCAACTGAAACTTTATCAAAGCGTGTTTACCACTCTTTTTGAAAAACTCATGAATGAAACCTGTCAGCAGGTACTTCCTGGGAAAAAAATAAATTTGAATCCTGAGGACTATTTGGGCTTCAGAATTGCGAATCAAACAATCTCCAATAAGTTTTATCTTTTCAGATATATTCATACAAAGGAAAATGTAGAAGAGCTATACCATTTGTTATCTGGACAGTACTTGGTGTTTTGAACCCTAGCTGTAGAATAAAAATAACGTGAAAAATATTAACCTTGTTCATGGAATCATAGAATCACCAACGTTGGAACATACCTCAAAGGTCATCCATTCCACCTGTTCACCTACCACCAATGTAACCCCACTGAACCATGTCTTTTAGTATCACACCTACACATTTCTTGAAAACCTCCAGTGGCAGGGACTCAGCCACCTCCCTGGGCAGCCCATTCCAGTGCAGAGTACAGAGAGACAATCACTTCCTTGCTCCTTCTGGCTACACTGTTCCTGATACAAGCCAGGATGCCATTGTTCTTCCTGCACATCTGGGCACATTGCTGACTCATGTTTAGCTGAGCACTGACCAACACCCCCAGGTCCATTTCTACCACACAGTCTTCCATCCACTCTGCGCCAAGCCTGTAATGTTGCCAGGGTTGTTGATACTGATTCCTGGGGAACGCCAGTCATGAACAGATGCCAGCTGGATGTTTTTAGGTAAAAAACATATGAACATGAGCCCCCTCCCCCCCCCTCCACTTCTTGTGAAGTCAGCTTGTTAACTTTAGAGAATTCTGTACATTTCAACAAGTTGAAAAAAAGCTTTGTTTCTTCTTTAAGTTAGAACTTGTCATATAACTTATTATTTAACAAAATATATGAAACAGAGAACCATAAAAAGAAGAAACATGACTTGTGTGTTTAATTTAGAAAAGCAACTATTATACATGTCCAGATTATTTTAGAAGGGAAAAGAATATTCAGGAGGATTTTGTCATAGATGTAGTAGATTTCCAAAGCAGCTGCACTCAACTTATATAGGGGCTATTTTTATTTAAAAATAAAGACAGACAATTCAACTACCATTGACAAGGAAACCAGTAGTTTAATTTGCATTCTGCCAAAAATGTTCTTCCCCCCACTCTAATAACAGAAAAGGAACTAAAGTGCGCTCAGGGAGAACTTGGCACTGCTCACCTTCACCAAAAGTGTCCAAATACTGAGAGAAGTGTGAGTTTCTTCAGTGATAATTATCCCTAGCATCATTAATCTTCATTTATAGAAGTCCTTACTAACATATTGACGTGACAAACCCTAATGACTTCGAAGGAGCCCCTACAGTTTCACAGATCAATAATCTACATTTTAAAAAATCTTTACTTTCCTCTATTGATTTAGTCATATGATGCATCAGTTGCACCAGCTCTTAAACCTATATCTTTTTCTGAAGGCTATTGTCAAAAAAAGAGAAAGAAAAAGAAGGAAAGATCATCAAAGTGTGAAAAATTGTTTAATGAGCATTCTGCTCTCCAGGCAGACTTCAGCAGTGATACAAACATCTGATTCTGACAAGCCATCTGTAGACTTGTTGCGTTTATTTCAGTGATATGGCACAAACAAGAAATTCCAGGTCAGCAGCAAGAGAAGCAAAGCTTCAAGCAGGAACCAGGCCATAAGGCCCAGTTGAGGCTGCAACCACCAAAGCTGTCACCTGGGATTTCAGATTACAACTTTTTGTTGTCAGGTAATTAAGTAGCAAGTCATACCTTCCTTCCCTTGGGAAGACTGGTTTGGAGATACTTCTGTTCCCTTGTTGTCTTGGCTGATTGTTAAAGGTTCGTCAGTCTGGAAGGAAAGACTGGGATCTAAAAGAAGTATGCCCTCATGGTGTTTAAAAGAAAACACCTTTTTATCTTCAGAAAAGAAGAAGAAACTCAACTTTTTCCTTTTAATTTCACTAGGAACTCATGCTATGAAGATGTATGTCTTACCTAGCAAGTGTGACTATGAATCAGCTTGCAGTACCTTATATGCTTGTACTGCAGTAGCTATGTATGAGAACACAAGTAAAATGTGGAATGTCAGTATCCAAAAGGATGCTGTCAGCATTTTAAGTCTTAAGACTGATATGCTTTCAGGGTGGCCAAAATATTTTTACTTCAAGAAATCCATAAGAGTTTTATATTATGAGACTGGTCATGATCCTCCTACTCATTTCTTGCCCTTGGAAAGCAAATAAACCTGTGCAAACACACCGTCTTTGCTGACAGATGTGGCAGGGAGCCATCAGTTCAGCATCACTGCCTCCTTGCTCTTTCTGTCACAGGGAACATGAATTTATTTGTTGACCATTGAATCTTAACCTGTTTTAAAGATTTCAAATATAGGACTGGACCTTTTGAGAAGGAAATATACCAGTACGTCCCTTACAAGCCCTCTTTCATAAATAAGAAGCAAAATTGTGACACAGTTTCTACCTTTAAACAAAACTCTCTCAGAATTTGGATTTCTTTGAGCTTTCCATAATGATTTTTTTTTTTTTTTACATTGATAACAGAATAAAATCATGTGAACAAATTAAGGATGCTTTTCAGTCTGAGCCTACTTGTCCAAATTACAAAAAATAAAATAAATTTATTTCTCCAGGCAAAAATGAACTTGCTCCAGCAGAGGTGACCTGTGGTCACTGTTACCTCTGCTGAAATGCACCACCCATCACCTCACTGTAATCACAACCACTCTTTGGTCTCAATAATGTTCAGCAAGTGGTAATGAATGAAATGGGTGCAATTATTACCTTTGCTTTATACACACTTCAGTGTCAGATGCCATTCTGCCCCTATACTGCCATCTGTCACATGGCAACAAGTAACATAATATTGGTGGGAAGGTTCAACCTCTGCTGCCATACTGAACACCCACCTCTGGTGTCATGAGACAACATAACAAAACAGGAGGCATTACTTATGAGCAGCTCTCATATATACTGTAGTTAATGTATCTAAGTAACAAAAATTATTTTAACTTCTAAAATTTTGATTAAAACATTGAAAAAAAAAAGAGCAACAAAAACATAAACCTCGTGGGATATTTGACCTTGCATCAGTCTGGATCTATGGCAGTGGTTTCAATTCTTAGTCTGAATCTGCTTGTGAGAGGTTTTTGATAGTAAACTGTTTACAAAGCTACATACTGCCAAAAAGTCATGGCACGAACAAAGTGTGATTGTGAAATCAAGGGATACTTTTCTCTGGTAAGATATAGAGATTATAAAAGTCTAGTAGATAGACATGATAAATTTTTTGAGTTGAATGTCTGATGGCAACTGTGTGTTCCATTTGAAAATCTGTAGTTAATGTACTTGTGTTGATGGGAAATGGAATTACAAACATAACGACGATTTTTTCATCAACCTTGAAACATATTCTCAAATTTCCTTAGCAAAACAAAAAGCATGGCAATGTATTTTTTGCTATTGACAGGACTGTGTTTGGACAGTGCATCAAAATGCAAAAATTATTTGCCATCACTTGAGTTAGCACTGCACTGTGCTCTCCTGGTGCCCTGGTTTCAGCCCAGGAAGCATTGATGGCACAAGGTTTGGTTGCTGCTGAGAGATGGGGGCAGAACTGCTGCTATGATGGCATGGCAGTAGGGATCAGGTCACATTATGAACTCTACTGGGACACATGCTGTCTGTGGTCTGTGGGTTGGACATGCCTGACTTAGGACAATATGGTCAGTACTACTTCTGATTCTGCATAGCCAGTGGAATGACCCCCAGCCCCCATGGGCAGATGATGTTGTACAGGTTTGTTCTTTTGGCTTCTAATGTTCATTGGGGCTCTCTCTGCAAGTGCAATAATGCTAACACTGCACTGAGTCAGCGTGTGACAGACTCCTGGCTCTGCCTGACCCCTGGAGTGTGGAATTGATCTGTTCTAAGCACAGATAATATAACACTTAGTTAAAATGTGTGCTAATGGCCTGTGTGCATTACCTCTACCCTTGTACTCATTCTATGCACAAGGAGTAAAATTCAGTGGTGAGTTAGGATATCTTTTTTGGCTTAAAGGGTGATTTATGTCATATTTGTTGTTCCTTTGTACGATAAGAGAAGCGTGTGGGAACTGAGGCACGATGGTGAATCTTGTGCAAACTCAGGGTTGTGAATTGCACCTTAAAGATACCATTGATTGTCTGACCCTTGTGCTAGATTTTCTTGCAGACAGTCTCTCTTTTTTTAGTTATCCATCGACTGACATTTATCTAATTGCCTATGCGTAAATCTAATGCTATACATGTGATCCCACGCTCAGCATAGTTGTTGGTGTTTCAATTCTAGTACCAGCTTGCACTCACTAGGCTTCCAGGACAAATCTTTGCCATGGTACCTCTAGCTTTGAAGTTTAGTAGAGGTGATGCCTAAAAGTGGAGATGCTTCTGGGCGCTGATGTTTCATTCTGCTTATTTTTCTTCCGGATTTACTGTTTGCTGTGTGTTTAAATATGAAGCCACAGAGCAGAAGACACTGCCTCATACTGATTCCTTGCCACAGGCCAAATGGTACTGCTCTGGTGGCTCTGGGAGAAAGCCTCCAGAGGACATGGGTGGTCAGATTGAAAAGGACAGACAGGATGCCTACAACTGGAGCAAAGACTAGGGCATGACTATGAAGATCAATGAACAAGCACACAGCCTTTTGAGGTGATGGAAAAAAAGGACTTACAGAGCTTTATGAGCCTATGTTGAAGGTTTCAGCTCCAAGGTCAGACCTGGATTGAGGAACCCATATGACTAAGGGCAGATTTATTTATAAGCTCTTTTATTTCTGTTCAGCTTTCTGTTCAGAACCACTGTGATTTCTCTGTTCTAAGATATATTTTTGTCTGCTTTTTTATAAGTCCTCCTGAAGTTTTAGAGTACTCTTAGAAAAGGTCCACCACAGACCCGCGACTGACTTTGGTCTTCCTGTATTTTGTATGCAAAATCATGTAAAAAAATCTTGAATGCTATATAAACTTGAACACTGCATAGTATGTATTACAGGTTCTATTGCTGGGCATCATGGTGGGAGTTACAGTCATTCAGAAAAGTGGGTGAAGGACTCTATCAGTCCTTTGCCCTAGTGTCTTATTCTTGCATTAACATACAAGTTATTGACAGTCATGTTTGGAAGCTGAGGTGAATATGTATAACTAATTTCAGCTAAACAATGCTGTCTATTTTGCTTTATTTTGGCATATAGGGGGTTGCCTATCATTTTGGTGTTTGAGATATACATTTCTATTGTTTAAAGTCTCAGTGTCTAAATAAGAACAGCCTTAATGGAAACACTGGAGACCTCCCAAGTATTCAAACTTCGTATTTTTGTAGAAAGAATCGTGAGGCTGTAGAGCTTTGATATGTATGTACCCATTCTGTTGAGAATTTTACACTGTGTGGAAGACAGCATTCATAATGAAGACTGCATTCAATTTTAAAATCATTAGCTAGTGCAGAGGACATAAACCAGACCAAAGACATCCATCCATCCAGCTATGTAAACACAAGACAGCTACGTGCTCCTTCCTGAAAGAGTCCTACTGGGGTTAATGGCATTCTTTGAGGACATAAGAAGTTTGAACAGCTTTGAGCTAAAGAGTGACCTGACTGCAGATCTCACCAGCTACACAAGACAGGCTCTAACATAAAGGATTAGCAGCAGTAATACCATATCTCTCTCTGCACTTCTTTGAAGTGCCTGCACTATAGCATTTTGTGTGCGATCAGATCCCACTGTATGTGTCTAATATGTCATTTTGGTATGTGTGGGCCTTTCAAAGGATGTAAGAGTTGTTCTGTATATTCTCAGGTTCTTGATGGGGATTAGGTGGGAGAAAACTGAATTTTTAGAAAAGGGAAATTGCAAACACACAGATATGTGTGTCGATGTCTTAGGAGTTTTCAGGTGATGCTGGAGAATGTTACTGGGGACTGTCAAAATATTGGATGACGGCAATCCACTCCTATATTGTTGATCTGTCAGTACTAGTTCATCAAATTCTTTTGTCAAATATGCCAAATGTGCTCAAACGTGGATAATCTTATCTCTTGTGAGAGTTTGTCCCAGAGATAGATTCTCTTAAATGAGAATGCTTTGTGTGCAGCTTTCACTAACTTAATTCTGAGTGTAATTAATGTTTAAATATAGAAACAAAGGAATACCATAGCCATTTTAGCAGACACGAGAAAGAAAGCTATTAGATGTTCTTATCTGGCTTCAGCATTAATTGAAAGTTTTAGGTATATCAGGATAAGAACCTGATCTCAAAATTGCCATTTGCTTGAAGATAAAATAGAACACAGTCAGACAAACACTTTCATATCAGTATCTGTCAATGCAATCTAAAATGTTAATACAATATCTGTTAGAGTTCAGTAGATAGTACTTCTTGGCATTCTACCAGGACATAAAAGAAAATAATTTTCTCTGGTCACTAAAATGACAGTAGTTCTGGTGGTTTACTGGGATGTAGGTACAGAAGACAACAGCAGAACTGTGCCAATTTATTATCTGTGCTACCAGCTCCATCACACTAAATGACTGCCTTCATTTTTGCCCTCCTTTACACCATCACCACCACCACCACAACCACTTTGAGGACTAAATTTGGGCTGTCCTTGTGGTACCCATGGAGAGAGAAGTTGGAAAGTTGCAAGAGATATTGTACATCTTCCTTTACACTGATTACTTTGATTTTTTTTCTGTTATTTTTGGCTAGTGTTATGGTTTCTTTACGTTTTTCTAAGACGGCTAAAATGGAAACACATGGTGGTTCTTAATTTTGGGCCTGATCCTGTAATTCCAATGTCAAATTATTATTAGCTTTTCATGAGTTATATGATAGTATTTATCCTTAAATACATTCAGATTTTGTGTTACAGTGGAAAGGAGATGATTGCAGAAAAGATTATAATCTTGTGAAAGTTACATACTTGGTTGATTTTACAGCTAGAAATGCCAGACTTCTTAACATTTTTCAGCAATTTCACTTATTAGTAATGTTGTCTCTCCTTGAATAGCTTCCCATCAGTCAGCTGATTTTTTTAATCTGATTTCCATTTTTTGAAGACTAATCTTTCTCTTATTTTTTTGTTAGGAAAATACTGTATGATGCTAAGAATGAAAAAAAGAACAAAAACCCCACAGATTCTTTACTTACCTCGCTGTTACTTGACCTATCTATACTGAACACTGACATTTCCCAAATACTGGAATACTATCTACTTTTTCAGTTTTGTAATCTTGGTTTCACATTAGCCTTGCTAATTTATTATGTACACCAAGTAATATGTTGTGCTCTATTTCTTTAATGTATGAAACAAAGAGCTTATGTTTTCATGTACCATTTTTACTAGACCCATAAAAATAGTATGAAAGGACTTTTTAGCTTCCTTGATATTTACCTTTCTTCAATTAGTGTTGTTTTAATAGCAACATTCTCTTGGGTTTGTTGTTCAGAATTTTTCCTTATTGTTTCATTAACTTGTTAAGTGCTCAATTAATATAGCACATAGCACTATGTTATTTAAATCTATGTTTTTTTTCTAGCATTTCCAGGTTTAAAATGCAACCTTCTGTATCTACAGAACTATTTAGTGACTGAGAAATTCCTATCATGCACCGTGAGGTAGTGTGATACACTGCACTGAGCTAATGGGAACACTGCAGCCACTTACGCTGACTTCCCAGTCTTGTCTCCCTTCCTGGAAACATTCTTATTTGTTGTGATTATACTGGTTGTACTGTCTTTAAAGAGGATCCTTCCAGTATAGATGGATAGTGTAGGAGCTGTAAATAGGAAAATTATTTACATCTTTTGTGGCTAAGACCATAAGATTGTCTTTTTTTGGTAGAGAAACCAATTAGTTATTTCTCTACTAGCACGATAACTTTGTTTTTTCCCTTTTTCCTCAGGGAAACTCTCATAAAATTTTATTAATGTTTGAGAATATCAAACAAGAATACAATTGAAAAGAAAATCTGAATAGTTTGCAGTTTCCCTTATGTTTTGTCCAAATTAAATGTGTTAAGATTGAATTCTTTTTATAGGTTCAACATAATGGATCAACATCAGAATATAATTAGAGTCTGATCCTTAACATTAACCAGATATGTAAAACTGTTATGTGAAGAATAGGTCAAATTCTAACATTGAATTCTAGTCTAGTCTTAAGTTCTTTTGCACTACTTCTCAGGTTTTCAACTCGTATTCCATACACGCAGTGATGACTACCCTGTATGTATCTATTGCACACACCTGTCATTCTGCTCAGGGGATATCATGTATTCAGGTTTGGAGGTTTGTGCTTAGAAAGTTTCATCCCATGTGGAGATTATTTCTATAGCATCCAGGGGATATGTTAATCTGTCTTTCATCTGCATTAATTTTCTGCTGATGATGTCTAAAGACTCTGCCCTTCTCTCTTGACACTCTTCACTGAATTTAGTCTATGGCAGCGTTAAGTGATTGCTTGTACAAAGTCATATTTTAGAACAGCTGTTCTTTAGTCATGCAAGTGCCAAGAAAATGTTAGGAATCAGTCAGCTATTCTGCAGAATTATGGGAGAAAAATCCTTTATGTGTTGTTGTTTTTATTTATTTATTTGTTTGTTTGTTTTTGTTGCAATTTGTGAAGTTTCCTCCTGCAACAGTTCCTTTTAGTTTTCTTCTTTGGGGGGTTGGGAAAGATTTACTACTTTAATGCTCACTGGAAGTCTTCACTGTAGTGGAGGTTTGTAAAAGGGTCTCATTTATTCTGAAGATCGGTGTGTTGATCTGAGCCCAAGCTGCACATATGAGCAACTCCAAAGCAGCAAAGTCTGTGTCTGCCTGTGCCTATGCGCACAGAGACAGGAGGCATGAGTAAAAGAGAAAAACGTAAGGTCATCACTGATGGAAGAGCTTATGTGGCCCATTTCAGTGTTTTTAAAATGCTTATCATTTATTTATAGTAGCTCTGCAAAACACTTAGTGCTTTTCAAATATAACCAAAGACTCAGAGAATTATTCACCTCATGCCTAAGAGAGGCATCTCTCTTCAGTTCTCTGAAACACCTGTCAGAGCTCATTTCTTTCACGAAGTGGGAATTCAAACCTCCAGTCTAGTTGTGAATACTTCCCTGAATTGGTATACCAAAGAGTATGCAAACTAATGCAAACCTGGGACTTTCAGGAAATCTCAGCAGAAAGTCTCAGTTTGAGTGTAGTTCCTTTATATGCCTAAAAATTATTCTTGTGTTCCAGAGTAATAATGTTCAAATACAATTGTAAAGGTCTTGTTATATTTCTGGTGCTCAATTAGAGTCTTGTGTTACAGGTCAGAAGCTGACAAAATTTTGTTTGTGACAGATTCATGTATATCTATCTGCACATCCTACTGCAAATGTTTTGTTCTGTTAAGAAAGACTTCATTCTAAAATTTGGATTTGTCATTTGCTCCATATCTCCTTATTATGATAAAACATGCAGAAACACGGGAAGAATTCTTGAAATTTGCAGAGAGATAATACTAAAAATCTGACCTCCTAATTAAGGTCTGACAGTACCTTTTGACAGAGAGGTTACTGCAACTGAGAAAACCTCACTTCTCCACATAGGTGGGAACAAAGCTGTAGCATTCTGACTGGAGAAGGGAGGCTGGCTTGGGGGTTTGGATGTCAGGAAGCAGGAAAATCATAAAAGAGCAGTCTGCTTTGTGCAGCTTTCTTTTACCAGACTGAGCAAGAATTCTGTCTGTAGTGATGAGGAGGCTGAGGCAGGAGCTGCCAAGTCTGTCTTGTTCTTTTTTTCCCCAAAGATTTGTATAACTCTTGTACTGAAATTGTTCTCAAGTAAATGCAATAGACTTGGAATTCTTCTTGCAAAATACTTATGGCTTTGCTATCAGATGTCCTTGAGTGACTGAAGTATAAAGCTGAATGTATGGGTTATTCTGGGTGAATGCAGAGCTGTGGGAAAGATATGCCTGAGAAAAGTGTTGTGTTAAGACCAACACACATCCCAGGTGCACTGTGCCATTAGATTTTAAGGTGTAGTCATTAGGATTGTTTCACATGAGTCTCTCTGCTCCAGAACTGTGTGCTGGAGGAGAGGTAGGGCTCATAGAAGGCTGGCTGAGTACTGAGTCCAGAATTTGAACCCGGGTCTATGTATGTGTCTAGTGAAAGGGGAAAAAGATAAAAGCAGGTGCAAGTCTAATTCTATCTCAGTGAAAAAGGTGAATCTTAGAAAAGACTGAAGTCAACATTAAATTTCTTCTGTGAGCTGGAAGGTTAAGCAAAGCCATAGTTAAAAAAATGACAGCAGAAAGTGTTGCGCTTATAAACAACAAAATCAAAGGATTTTTTAAAGTGAATTCCATATTCAAAACTTTGGTCTGTTTTGGTATGATATGTAAATTTACTATCAGTAAAAAAAAAAAAAAGATTACTGGTGCTAAACATTCATCTAAGATGCATTGGCATGTGTCAGATTAACTGTGCAAATTTTCTGAAATGGAACCCAGAAGGTGTGCTAACTGCGAGACACCACAGAGTGGAAAGTAAATATATTTCCAGTGAGTGAATATTGAGAAAATAAGCATCTGGAAGAAATGGGAATTTTAGATTCTTAATTGCATCATTCACCCCAGAACATCTGCTAGAGATATTAAGAACAAATATAACTGTATCTGTGAGAAGATACAAGTTTAAATAAGGAAGGAAGAAGAGTAATACTGTGCCATCTTGTTACACTGCAGCATTCTGCGCATATGAAGACTGTGTAAATCTCCTCCCTCTTCCTTTTGGATCAAATGCACCTAAGAAAAATAAAAATAGAGTTTCCATGCCTATGTTTAACTTTTCAGAAAACTGGAAAATCCAGAAATGCTCATGTATGATAAGTAAATAATCTCCCCCCCACACTTTTTCCTTCCTTCCTTCCTT
>VXAB01011376.1:0-133734 GCA_013399175.1 Odontophorus gujanensis | reverse complement strand
TTATTATTATTATTATTATAGTTATCCAACATCATCATTTTTCCAATGGTTTTAAGTCATCAGTAAGCATGTATAGACCAGTTTCTAATTACTTCTTCTCGGAATCACTGTCATATCTGATAATTAGCCTGATCAGCAACTGAACATTTCAACATTGGTTTGTTTGTTTTATTTCATTCACATAGCTATTTTCAGATGAAGATATGACACTCACTTAAAAGTTATTCTAATGCTTTCTCATCAGTAACTCGGACCAAAGGATTAAATAAGTAAGATTTTGAAAATGTTCAGTCTAATTGTAATCTTCCTTCTCTATAGATCTTTCAGTTTCACATACTTGAAACTTCTAGGTAGTCTTGTTTCTCTGTAATGACTGCCAGGATTATGTGATGGCAGCATTTAAGGACATCAGTGAGTGATTATGACCCACTGAGGAAGTTTGAAGAAACATGCTCTCCAAAGAGATTATGAATGATGGATTTTGAAACTAAAGAGTGGTGCAACAAGGAGGGAAACCCAAAGAAATGGTGGGGAGCTCTTTGCAAACACCTTAAGGAAGAGGGGTTTAGTGTCATGGGCTTAGGTCTTGCTGAATGTTTCATTGATACCTGATGTGAGTTATGAGGATATTCTTGCAACAAGCAAAATCTCTTTAATCTTCACATGTCATTTTCAAGACTAGTAGTTTATGGTGAAACTCATCACAGAGGCACTGACATTTATATCCCATGGGCTGACTTCTTTGCTCGCATTAATATAAAGATACACTTAAAATCATAGAATGATAGAATGGCTTGGATTAGAAGGAACTCCTAGGATTATCAGCTTCCAAACCCCTTGCCACAGGCAGGACTACCAACCTCCAGATCTGGTGCTAGACCAGGTTGTCCAGGGCCCCATCCACCTTGGTCTTCAACACCAACAGTGATGGGGCACCCACAGCCTGTGGATGGGGACCCAAGACCTGAACAAAGTACTCCAGATGGGACCTCATGAGGACAGAGTAGAGATGGACAGTCTCCTCTTTGTCCCTGCTGTCCACACCTCTTCTGATGGAGCCCGGGATACTGTTGGCCTTCTAAGCTGCAAGAGCAAGGTAAAAGACATGAATGGTCTATTGACTCGGATTAGTGCATTTTTGCATCTGTACAAAGAGTAATCAACATTAAAACGAGAGATCATCACTGGTACATTGTTGATAATCTGAATAAGTAAATAAAAATAAATAAATAAAGCCAGACTGGGATTTAACTATGGCATTATTTATCTGTGGAGATGCAAATATATAGCCTAAGGTATGGTATATTAGAAAAATCATAGAACAGAATCATAGAATCACCAAGGTTGAAAAACACCTCCAAGATCATCCAGTCCAACTGTTCACCTACCACCAAGATTTCCCACTAAACCACATTCCTTAGTATCACGTTTATGCAGTTCTTGAACACCTCCAGGGACGGTGACTCCACCACCTCCTGGGTAGCCTGTGAAAATACACAACAGCTCTTTTTGAGAAGAATTTTATCCTAACCAATGAATGAGTTGGTGAGAATTACTGCCACTCTTCAGATAAAAGACTAGAAAAAGTGGTGACCAAAAAATTACAGATCTTACACGATAAACAGGGTTTCATAGCATTTTTTGCAAGCAAATTAAATTAGACAAACTTTTCATTGATTGTCTGTCATATTTACTTCAGCATTTTGAGAAGGAAAGTGTTGTTTTCTAATGGATATTACAAAAAAAATACCTTAACAGTTTTCTTTTCTTTACAGATTTTCTGTCAACATTATTATGAAAGGAGAAAATTAAAAACATCATTTCTATTTTACAAGCATAACTTTAGTTAAGTTGATTCTTTAAAACTGACTCTTAATTTGAAAACTAATAACCGACCACCAAGATTGTATCACTTCTTGATGTCTGCAAAAGAATCAGATCTTTTTCTGCTGTAATTACTTTAATAAGAAATATAATACACATCATTTACGTGTATTTTTCACAAAGACTTAATACACTCAACTTTACACTTCATCAATCGGGGAATATGGGTTTGTTATTAAGAGAGATGAGAGTCCACAGCAGAATAGACATTGTACAATAATATCTATTCATCTAGCAGCCAGTTACAATGACTGTTTGTCCTCTGCACATACACTGCCATGTTCAGAAGTTAAGAAGAAGCAATTATCTTTGCTACCAAAGGTCTAAGTCCCATTTATGATATTAATTGAAGCTTCTCAAAATTTCTACATGCTTTCCAAAAACATGAGATAGCTTTGGATCAACTCATTTTGGTCAATTGCTCTGGCATTAAACTCATGGGTTTTGATGAAGATGTTTACTTTTGACTCTCATAAAAAATGTCTAGCATCTTAAATCCTATATTCATGATAATTATGTATAATGGACAGGAAATTGCTCTAGGAAATGCTGACAGTATTGCAGAATTAGAATCTACAAATTCAGGGTATACTTACATGGTTCAATTTGCTTTAATTATCTTTAAATCAGTTGTATAACATTTTCTCATTTTCCACATCTGATATTGGCATACTGTAGAAAAGATTACTGCAGCTGATGAATAACAGCAGATATTGCTTTCTTGTACTGTAATTTTTGCTTTAGTATTTTTTAAAATCCAAGGATGAATAAATTAGGAAAACAATTTGCTTAGTCACTGAATGTTCATTACCTTTAAAAACATAAAACCTTAGGAATCTAAATACATTTATATAGCTTATCCTGTTCTGTTTTATCAGCTATTTGATTGATCAGACAGTGGATGAGTAATACTGAATTTTATGCTTGATTGCTGTTGGTTTTTTTCCGTCCGTTTCTACTTCAACAAATAAAAAGTAATAAAAAATACATCTTTATGTCTTCTGGATTTTTTTTTTTTTTGCTTGGAGCCAATTTCCAATGTGAAATATTTCCCCTCACTTAAAAGTAGGGGAAATACATCTTTTGCCCTTATTTAGTCAGTACACAAATGACAAAAACAAAAATAAAAGTTTGTGTTCCAAAGGAAACATTCTGAGGTATCTTGTTGCTTATAATTAAAAGGTGAAGTAACACTAAAATTAATATCTTTACCTCATTTCAGATTTGCATTTTTTTGTAATTAGATCAAGTGTCACAAAAAAAAAGATCAATCTATCTTATATATAAATCCCATTAAACATCATTGAGAAAACTGTCACAGTAGGTCACAATCAAAGCTCATTTCTGAATATCCTTAATACAGTGAAAAAATCAGTTTCAGACTATATTTTATTTTTCAATCTCACTTTTAGAAGTCTGTCAGAAAGGGAACATACAGGTTTGACAATGGATGTACCGAGACACTTTGGGTCTGAATATATGTAGGATTCTTTTGATTCCTCTTTGGAAAATCTACCAAGGAACTATAGTTGGGTTTATATGTTGAACTTCTTATGCTAATGGAAGGGGAGTGGCTGGCACAACAGTGAAAGAAAGGTTTAAGATGGAAAAAAAAGGGAAAGATTTTAAGGCTGTGTGGATTCATTAGAAAATGTTTATTTTCAGTGTCAGTTTGCACTAAGAAACTAAAGTTTCAGTGGAGAAAACAGGTTTTCAGGTGATGGTTTTAAAGTTATTCACCTCAATTTTATGAGGATCCCCTAACAAACTCAACCACGCCCATGGAAAACAGTGTAATATTTGCAGTGTAGGAGGAGCAGAACTTCTAGGCATTCCTAAAGAAAGTCGGATTAAACATTTGTGTGCACTATGCCACAGTACTTTTTATAAAAAAAAGGTTATGGGGTGGGTTTTTGTGGTGTTTTTTTCCCTAATTTTAATCTCAGCACCCAACCTCTCTCTGGGGCAGAGCCTTTCCCTAACCCTCACCTTGCCCTCCCCTGACGCAGCTCACAATCCTACTACAAGATGCTTGGTCCCATTTAAATGGATCATTAGAAATTGTGCTGTATGTCCTACACTACAGTTCATGAGCAGAGGGACAGCGAAAGTCTCCTGCACCAGTGAACACATTCTCAAAAGCTGCAGCTGTGCTACTGAATACAAAAGGGCCTTGCACTCGTGTTTTTTATCCTCTGTGCTGCTGGATTTTCAGAAAAGTCCCTCAATTGTTTGGCACAGATTCAGTCCCATGCAGTTCCTAGGCAGTGACACCTGTCCTGGTGTAAGCACACAGTTAGAAACAGCATTCCTCTTTCAGAGTACAAATGTGGCAGACTGTGGTGGTTGATTTCATGGCACCAGAATAGGAGCTAACAATGTTTAGCTTACCCAGATAATCTTCCAGTAATGAGGGATCTGTTGGCTTGTCCTTGCCATCTGTAGATGTGATAGAACACATCTACAGATAGAAGGTCCCAGTTCAGGAGTATTCATGAAATGTCTTAAGTGTCTCAAGTACTACATTCAAGAAAAGCCCATGGTAACACATTTTTAAATAATAATCTAATGACTTTGCATCCCATTTTTTCCTAATATGTTTTCAGGTCAGTACAAATGAGTCATGCTTACCTCAGCTAGTATATTTTTAACCAAGTTTCCATGCAATCATGATCTCTACTCAACTTTCATCCATCTGCCTTTGACGGTCACTATTCCCCTTCACAACACTTGAGCTCCCTTTCCAACCTACTGATCTTGATAGAAATGAAGAATTTCAATGGTTTAACACGGTGCCTATGGACACAAGCATGATGTCAAGCTATGACATACTGTTAAATTTTGTTTACTTCCAAAAACCAGGCAGTCACAACAAAATGTTACTTGGGAATGGTCTTTGATCCATGTTGATCACACCCAGGAGCCGTTCAGGAGAGTTCATGCAGGTAGCAGGCCAGGGTTCATGCCAACACATCATCAAGTACCAGAGCCTAGGACCATTCCCTACTACTACTTTGCTTACTGACACCAAATTTTTTGCAGGTCTTAAACTTCTTACGCTATATGAAAATTATCAATCATATAGAGAACTAAAATGGAAATTTGTCCATCTAATAAGAGAAAGCTGATGATAGCCTTTCAGTTATGCAGATATCTGGTCAGCTGGACAGCTGTGCCTTTTCTTGTCCTGACTGAGCTCCGCTGGCTGCAATGCAATTTGGAAAGCCTAGTGAACATCTGCACGTAATCCCTTATGTATAGATGTGTTAATTTGCCATTCACAGTTTCAGTACTTCCAATATTCACATAACTAACTATTGTTTAGCTGTGAGACTGTTGAAATACAAAGTTGTGATAACGCACCAGCCAACACAACATCTCACATCTCAGTTTTCAGAGATAATACAAAGGTGACAAAAACTACCATCAGTCGCTAATAGCGTTCACCTTTTCAACCACACAATCTCCTTGCCAACCACAAACAAGAAAAAGCTAGCTCAGCCATTGCTTTATTCAGCAATAGAGCTGCAATTAATATGTTTCATGTTCACTGTTATAGTGCATTTATAATAATTAGCACAGTAGGTTGACTTATAATTAAACACATTCTGATCATGCAGCTGTGCAGGATTCCAGAACTGTTGGTTAATGAAGCTCAGTGTGACACTGCCAATAATGAATCTGATAATTTTTTACATAGTAAAGGCAAATTCAACAAATGCTCCTTCATGCAGGCAGTGGGTAGAAATTGCTTTCAGTTATGCCTTCAATTACTTTGGATGAATGAGGCAGGAACCTCTAGCTTAATATAAGCCCAAATCCATCATAAGTAGGTAAATATTTTGACACAGTGTTGAAACTGGCTTCTGTAAAAGCACCTGTAAAATTTATAAGCCTTGAAAAGGTCACATATTGTATAATCATAATTCAGTGCCAGCTACAGGAAATCCACAATGAATCACTGCAGTAATATTTTAATACAGGGAGTAGTCAGTAGTTTTCTGAAATATTGTTGGAGATGATGTGACTGATAAATACTTGTGTCTTGTATTACCTCTAAGAAAAGGAGTAGTTAAAAAAAGGAAAAATATGTATATTGATCATGGAATATAGTGTATAAATATAGATACCATACTGGAAAAGACAAGACTTTGTTTTTTGTAGCAGAATTTTATATCGTATTATATAAGAGATCAGTCTGAACAACTAGAAAATCCACTGTTTTGTCCTTCTGAAGGAGGAAGGATCCTTTCATTGGTCTGCAGACTCATTTCAGATGGAAAAAGCGATTTTTGTTTCACCTTCCTGTCCATCAGGAAGAAATGCAAATTTGAGATTACTCACTTCCAGGAGAACGCGCCTGTAAAAACAGCACTGTCAGGTCATGAAAGGGACTGTTTTCAGGGGGGCAATCACATATGACAATCTGGTGACAGCATAGTTTCTATGGAAGTTAGGTTTACCCTGTGCAACATTTTAGTTTCTCTGATTTCCATACTTTATTTGTCCTCAAAGTGGGAAATTCTTCAGCATGCTTAGTAAGAAAATAGACCAGAAAAAAAGTTGTCTCAGTCAAAAAAATATTTTTGAGTGTCCCACTCTCTGTGAAAAGAGATTTTATTAAGTTTATTTTGATTGTAAACTGTGTGCACAATGAATTTGTCCTAAGAAAAAAACGACCTCTTCAATACCACTAGATCTGATTATCTGAATGCCAATTAAAGTCTACGACATTTTAGTCACATTCCATTTAAAAATTATAATGATCAAATGGCAAATCCTTGAAGTATTTTTGTAACTGCAACAGAGCAACTAAGGTAGATTTTTTTTCCCTCTTCCTTCTAGGGAACTAATTGAAGAGAGAAGAGTCTTCCTTTAGGTACTTTTCCTTTTAAAATGAAGGCAAGTTAACCACGTGCTTTGGAATTATACTTTATTATGCATTGTGTATTATCTCTTAGCTGGAGAGGAAAGTAGAACATCATCTTTAAATATTAATGTAATGCATATGGTATATGAGCATTATATTGAAACCTTTATAGTTAAACTGTGAATATTAAATAATACTTCTTCATGAATACAAATATTTGCTTTACTGATTTCTGTTCTTAAAATGCAAGATTAAAACAATATACCATGCAATTAAAACACAAAATGTAAATGCTGAGTCCTTAAGGTTCAACAAATCCAACAAGCTGACCTTGTTTACACTAAGTGCACAGAGAATAATAGAATTGTTAAGACTGGAAAAGACTTCTAAGATCATCCAGTCCACCCATCAACCCATCCCTACTGTGCCCACTAACAACGTCCATCAGTGTCATGTCTTCATGGTTCTTGAACACCTGCAGGTAGCTCCACCACCTCCCTGGGCAGCCTGTGCTTATGTCAGACTACTCTTTCTGAGAAGAAATTTTTCCAAGTATCTAACTTGAACTCCCCCACTCTGTCACAGCTTAAGGCCATTACTTCTTGTCTTATCACTGCTACCTGGAAGAAGAGGCCGATCCCCACATTGCTACAATCCTCCATAGTCTTATTATTTTGTCATTTCTTTACCATTTGCTGCAGATGCGTTACTTCCAAAGTGGTACCCTGTGTTTGGAGGTCCTTTGAGCTAAACAGGCAGAGAATACATGATCTATTTACAATCCTCGGACTAAACTTCGAACTTCAGCATAAGGTAATGCTGTCTTACCCTTATATGGTGACCCATGCTACCTGTGGTCTCTGAATTACTTCTACTGTTTCCAAAAAAATGTGGTGATGGAGTCTGTTGTCTTTGTATTCACTCCTTACTGACCTGCATCAGAAGTAAAGTCAATTTTAAAAAAAAAAACAACCTGTGAAGTCCTACCTTTTCAGGAACCTGATATCACACCTGAGTAAAATGTTCTACAGTGTTGCAGACATGTATAAACTTATTTGGGGATATCTACATATATGGCTGGGATATGTATTACAAAACTTTCTTAAAGCCTTGATGCTGTTTGGAAACTTGCAGGATGAAAAATTAAAAACTCAAGACTTAACAGCCTACCTTATTAGAACAGTTAGTGACATTACTGTAACTATTGTAGTTCAGTTTTCAACAGAGTACTTTCTGTATCTATTGTCCCCAGTGGAACCATCAGTATCTATGAGTTTTACCTTCATAGAATCACAGAAACATAGAGTCATAGAACGGTTTGGGTTGGAAGGGACCTTTAAGATCACCTAGCTCCAACCCCTCTGCTATAGACAGGGACACCTCCCTCTAGACAGGGATGCTCACATCCTCATCCAACCTGGTCTTGAATGCTTCCAGAGTGAGAGCATCCACAACCACACTGGGCAACCTGTTCCAGTGTCTCGTCACCCTCACAGTAAAGAATTTCCTCCTGATATCTAGTCTAAATCTGCCCTCTTCCAGTTTAAAACCATTTTTCCTCTGTGGCTTCATGTAGTTCCATTTGCCATTATGGATGTGCATATAAATTGCTCAGTATTTCTCAAGACTTAAGTAAAGTTTTACTCCATAAACCTGATTTTCAGCAACATTGTCCTTTGCAATTACTATTCCTAACCACAAGAAATGAATATAATCTACCAGAAATGATACTGTCATTCTGTGTATGTTCTGTAATGGTATCAGTAAAGGTGAATGTAGCTGAACAAGACACTGCCATGCAAAAATCATTGAATGTTTTTCTATAATTCTCCTTCATGGATTGAATACTGGATAACTCCGGTCAGTGTCGTTTGTAGACGTTAATGACTTCACATTTACTTGTTCTCTGGGTGATGTGGCATGTTTATTTTCCACAGAAAACATTCTTCCTCTGCAATAAGATCTCATTAAAAAGAAAAACTCTAATATCTCACAGACACCAAAATAACATAGCTGTTTCCTCTCAGATCATCCCATGCCAATACCTTAGCTAATCTAGAGTTCTCATCAAGTTGCTAGTTAATATCAAGAGCATAACTCAAAGGAAATTACTTAACTAATAAAAAAATAACAACGTATTTCTGTAGGAAATCAAATCATCAAATTCATTTTTAGTCTATTGGAAGGATATATAATCCCTTTGAAAAAGAAAGGGTGATGTTTGGGCATCATTTTTTAGGAGCAAATAGACATTTTCAGATTGTTTTGATTAGATCTTCTGACATATGATTGTTGCTTGGCAAGATGCTCTACACATTGCTTTTTATTTTTTAATTTAAATCAACACGAATAGTTCACCAAAGCCCCAAGTATGTATGCTTAAATAAATGCCAACCATGTAAGAAAAAGGACAAAGACAGTCTTGTCATTAAAAAATACATGTTTTTACTTATAAACAACTCTCAGGTTCAGTCACTGATTTTTGCATCGTTATCTCTCTTGCAGATAGCATGTCCACTGCATGTCCACTGTATCTGGAACTCTCACATATAGCTCCTTGATTTTTTTCTGCCGACTTCATATCCCTAAAAATATTGTATATTTTTCTTCACTAACATCTTCCTTCAAGCCACAAATATCAGATGCCTTTTCAACCAGAAAACCTAATTGATTCCTATTTCTACTCATTCCTCTTTTCTTATCTCTTCTCCAGCCTGTTCTACATTTGGTCCCTGACCATCTAAACTTCTGTCTGCTGTCATCTAAAAACCTGCATTAAATACTTCAGAGACCCAGTACATAACATGTTGCCTGAAAACACTATTGAGACCTAACTGGAGAATGTTACTGAAGATGGGAACATCCATATAGAGTGTCCCCAGCTGGTAAGCAGCAAACGTGGCCAAACTCAGCTCATCCTACAACAAGCACATAGTATCAGAGAAAATATAGTTGCTGTGCTCCCCAGCAGGTAGAGAGATACTAAGGCTAAAATTGTTTTTCTACACTTTTGTGTGGGCCGTTTGTATAATCTGTCATAATGTTGGGAGAATGACTAGCACAGAAAGGCTCCAACATCAAGAACCAAATTACTGCTGTTTGTTCTGCAAACTTCACATCAGTACTCTATGTAGAATTTGTTTGTCCAGGACAACTTAATACTTAGTTGATTTTTAATCCTATAAAAGATAAAGGTAAAGCTGCTTTTAATCCATTTCTATTTGTCCATTAAAATATACATTAAACATTAGGATTATTTAAATATGACACTCCCTTGGGAGTTGCTGGGAGCTATTCTGCAGCAAACCAGGCTGAGCTGATTGTGAATGTTGATAGGAGATGTATATCTGATTTTGAAAGACTGGCAGTGCCTAAGTAAATGGCAGGGGTCAGCTAGAGCTTGTCACAGGTGTCAGGCAGAGAGGTTGTGGATCTGCCCCTGATGGTGTTCAACACTAGATTGAATGTGACCCTGGACAACCTGGTCTAGTAGCAGATCTGGAGGTTGGTGGCCCTGCCTGTGGCAGGGGGGTTGGAATTTGGTAATCCTTGGGGTCCCTTCCAACCCAAACCAGTCTACAATGCTAAGATTCTATGATGTTATGATGCTATGATTCTATGATTCCATGACAATATACCGTAAAAGTGATGTCTTCAGACTATACATGATACTTCTCAGACCTAAAGGCTGTGACATGTTGTCTACCACTATAACTTACTGTAATATCAGCAGGTAAATTAACCTAGAGACAACTTCTTATTCTAATTGCATTTCTCGCATTGCATGTAACTTGTGCCTAAAATAACAGCCAGGAAAAAAATAAAACCCTAAATATTGCTTATACTACTTAGGAAGGCAGAAGACAAAGAATCACAGATAACAGAATTTCAGGGGTTGGAAGGGATCTGAAGAGGTCATAGAGTCCAACCCCCTGCTAAAGCAGGTACCCTACAATAGGTCTCACAGATAGACACACTGAATATCTCCATAGAAGGAGACTCTACCACCTCTCTGTCATCCTTACCATATCAAAGTTTTTTTCCACGTTAGAAAGGAACTTCCTGTGTTCAAGGACAGAAGTTATCTCAGTTTAGATGTCTTCAGATACTTCTTAAAATATAATGCCAAAACAAGTTGAAAGAAAGGTGAGTGTCATGAATGGCACCCATCATTTCTACCAAATTCCTGTAAAGTCTGAAGATGAATTTTCACTCCTTTCAATTAAAATTCATTGATTTATATTTCCTTAAATGAACACATTAATAAAAAGATTTTTTCACTTGTCAAAATGACTGGAAGATTTTTTTTCCTGTATCAGTTTCCAAAGAGAGAATATTATGAACTTCTCTCATACTATTGTAATATATTCAGTAAAAATTTAGTATCGATTATCTTGGCTATTTTGAATAATCTTCAACTGTAGAATCATCAAAAGACCAAAATATTTCAAGCTATTTTTCTGTTTCTTATACAAAATTGCAAAAGAATGAACTCATCAGGTTCACAATTGCATTGTTGTACAAGTTGATTCATCCTTATGCCTATGTAAGCTTTTAACTGTCTGCATTTTATGAACAGAGGTGACAGTGATGTGGTTTACCAGTTCTAAATGAGGCTGGATTTTGTATCCTTACACATAGGTTTCAAGTCCTGTGAGTGATGGGCAGTTTGGTTCCTAGAGTGCTTTGTGATGGGGATAGAAAATGAACAGCATAAAAACGGAACCATCCACCATCATATTCGCTTCAGCATTCAGCCCCTTTATAGGAGCTCGTACAGTAGGACTGGTTCCAATGTAGGATTGAGACAGCTTGTGTAATGTTCTAATTGTCTAATAATTTGGACATCAGGATAGCTCTGGTCCACCCATCTCAACAATTATCATTTTAATAATGATTTGAACTCTTATTTGAAAAGTAATTCATATTCAAAACAATATTTAAACAATTGCCTGAGATAATGCATGAATTAAAATCCCATTATGGTCAAAAGAATGTGGGTAAAGTTGTTAAAGTATCCCTTTTAGCACTTTGTCATGAATGGGAATGAAGTGGAACATATATTTCAAGGGTATTTGGACACTTGTCATGACTGTTCATTCTGGGAAATTGCAATTGCCAAAGGAAATTGTACTGGTCTCTAATTGTAATGAACCATAAAGAAACACTGAATTCTATTGTCAACTTGAGCCTTTCCTCACATTTCAGCACACTGAATTCAGGAGTAAATGTGACCTCTATGAAATAGTACATCTACTGAAAATGTTGGGATATTTTGAAGTAGTAATATTCAACTTATGGTTTATAAATCCATCAATATCTATTCACTAAGCCTGAAAACAGCTAATAATCTCTATATATACCACTCCAGCAATTAATCCCACTGTCAATGTGAAATGCAGAGCATGAATTCCTCTAAAAAAAAAACAAAACAAAACATGGTAGCAAGATCTGTGCTACTTCCACAAGAAATGATTGCCTAGCCTCCAGTGTACTCTGCCTACAGGTGAGCTGCCCCATGATACACTGCAGTGAAGAGGAAGCAGGGATGTTTTTGTGTACACACTGTGTAGTACCTGCAATATTAAGTCATAGAATCCTAGAATGTCCAAAACAGTGGGTTAACACTGACTACTTCATTTCCAGTGATGCCAACAGGAAGCACCTACCTGTTTCCTTTGCTGGATTTTACAATACTGTAAGGATGAAGTAGCTTATTGTACTTATATAGGCTACAGCAAATAGACCTTCAATGCTACAAGTGAGACTACGTACATACATATTTTTGCCTTTCAAGGTGAGGCTGGATCAGGCCCTGGATAACTTGATCTAGCTGTGGATGTCCATGTTCACTGCAAGGGAGTTGATCACCTTTAGAGGTCCTTTCCAAGTCTAAGGATTCAATGATTTTATGATTCTATGACGTTTCAAAAGTTGCCAGGCTGGTTTCCAAATCTTGACTACATGTTATTGGGCCCAACTACACTGTCACAGTCCAGACTGTAGGACTGGATCCCATACTACATGTTGAAGATGGTCCTTGTTCCAAAGTAAGTCCTGTATTATATCCTGGAATTGTCTAGAGAAAGCTGATCTACCTGAAATCAAGACATGGCATGTGCTTACAGTTTATGTAATAAGCATTTGATTGCACTGCTGTGCTTGAGATCATGTGCTTACCTATATAATTTACAACTGTAACTACAGAAGCAGATACTAACTGTCCAAAAAGTTTCAGACTCTGGAGATGATGGAAAATGAAAGCATTCCACAATGTAGGAGTCAGGTGGAATTGGGTCAAAACACTTCTCAAACAGAACTGTGCGGCACATTTTTTGATTTTTCTTATAGAGGTGAAATCCAGCAAAATTCAGATTTTGTGTTGAAGTCTGGTAAATCAGATGATACCTTTGGCTGGAGTATTTTAAAATTACCATACACAGTCAATGTTTACTGTCAAGATTAAGATGATCCCTTCCTATATCCTATATTTGCATACATTTTAGTCATTCAATAAAGTCACACCCTTTGATCCTTCAATTATGTCTTTTGCAAGATGGTTTTATGGAAACACTCCAGATGATTCAGGGAATTCGTAATTATGTTTTTGTTTTTGTTTTTTTCTAGAGATGAGTCTACTAATTGTGCTCACCTGGATAGTTGCCCTTTTTTTTTTTTTTTTTTTTAAGAATAGAAACTTTGAGAAATCCAGATGTGACCAACATAAGCATTTCTCATTGCCCTGGAAAATTTCTGGTATTCCTGGAAAACATCTGTCTCTCTTAAACGAATATTGTGTAAGTTCTGACAATACCAATAAGTATCAGTTTAAATAGTTTAAATATCAATTGCATCTTAGGATTCTGATGCAGTTTTTATGCTGCTTTCTGTTCTGACTTGCAAGAGTCACAAGATGAGGTCACTGGCAAACACACTGACCTACTATGGTGAATAATTCCAACAGCTAGCAACATGCTGAAGATAATACATATGTTAAAGATGTTGCTTGTGTTCCTGAAGCAGTAGTTCACAAATATTTTAACACCAGAAGCCTTGCAGACTCAGTTTTGTTGAGTCTGGATGCAAGCAAAATGTTGCAACAGTTTTGACTGAAATCTCTTGACATCTCATCCTTGTCACCAGGTAAACAATTCTTGTCAATGAAATGATGTGGCTGATCATTTTTATTGGATTTTATTACATTATAAAGTGGAAAAAAAACCTGTTATAATTGTGTGAAATCTGGCTCACCACTGTCTAATTAAATGTTGAGCAGTTTGACTATAAAAAGAGATATTCTTTACATCCTCTGGCAGAAGGAAACCTCTGCAGAGGATGATTTAGTAGAATTATCTTATGCCCACTTAATGTAAATATCATTCTCTTAATGTAAATATATACTTCCATCAATGTGAACAAAGGGAGTAGATGTAAACTGTATTGATTACTCCACTTGGAGGTCAGTGTACTTCAGGAGTTCTGCCAAGTTGTGTCACACAGGCATTTGTAGATGAGATTACCAGGTCATATCCTCATTAGACAGACAGACTGGAAACCCTCTCACAGGGTGTAATTTATCATGACTAAGCAGGATTTTCAACTCTTCCCTTGAAGGAAGTGGAAGAATGTAATATTAAGGGGATCTGAAGCAGAGGAGACAGAAGCCAATCTAAGGCAATTGCAGAATCACAGAATCATCAAATCACCATGGTTGGAAAAGATTGCCAGGATCATCCAACCAATCTGTCCACCTACGACCAATATTTCCCCACTAAACCAGGTCCATTAGAAAAACATCAAAGTGTCTCTTGAATACCTCCAGGAATGATGACTTCACCACAGGTTGTTCCTGTGCCTGTCCACACTTTTGGAGAGGACTTTTTTTTCTAACATACCCAACTTGATTCTCCCCTGGTACAACCTGAGTCCATTCCCTCTCATCATATTTTGCAGGAAAACAGATTTACACAGACTTACTCCAGTAACCTTAATTTCTACCTTGTAAAAGTGAGACTGCAGAAATCTAAGATCTAGGTAGGATTTAGGCTGTTTGGTTCTACATATCTATGTAATAAGTTGTAGAGTTGAAAGAGATCGAGAAGTTGGATATTATAAATTGTCATTCACCCTTTTAATCAGAATACTAAACAGTAATTATGACAGAGAGCGATGTAGAACAGATGGAGAAAAAATAATTATAGGAGAACAAATACAGGGAAGAATATTTGAAGTTATTGTTGCCTCTTGAACAACATGACAGAAGTGGCAAAAGAAATGCCCATTTTTTGAATCAATAAAAACAGGTTGTTTTTTGAGCTATCAGAAAAATTCTAGTATTTCTTGCACATCATGTGCTATTTACCTTGGGAATATTTTTCTTTGCAATGTACTGAATATGTGTGTTAGTCAAAGGCTCAATTTACTCCTAAGTACTTCTGCCATGAAAGCAAGAACTTGTCAGAAAGAAAGACTCAAAAAATCTGTGCATAAAAGAAGTGCACCATCTCCACACTGTGAATTTAATATATTCTGCTAAATATGATGTCTCTGTCATTAATATCTTGAACCATGGTCTTCATGACATTGCACAGAGAATATCTCAGCTGATGTTGATGAGAAACTCTGAATCGTCTGCAATAAACATCCCCACTCCCAAAAGACTGCAAAGCATGTAACTGATGCATCATATTACCTGTTTGAGGGCTAAAATGAATCACAGGTTCCCTTTTGTTGTACAAATTTCAATCTTTCACTAATTAATTCTGGAGTGTTTGCCTAATTCTGAGATTCTCTGTACTTACGAGTGGCAAAAAAAGAAAATATAGAGGATTTGTAGGAACAGCAGGAAGTTAAAACCAGTGAATTGTGGGATTGCAGCTGATTGACTTCTAGAGTTACAGATTGTGTGCCCAGATAATTTCAAAGCACATGGCATTAAGGGGTCAGATCAGCCTCATGCCAAAAATTTTTTCAGCATCAGGCAAGATTGTCACTTAAGACCTAGCCAAAAGATTTACAATGTAAATGGTTAGTGCATATGGGCACAAGATTGCCTAAAGTCCCCAGCTGCCAGTGTAGACAAAGCTTTAATTAGCCAGTGATGCTGGAAATTTGTGCAAGTACGGAAGTTTCTTTATGCAGTAGCAACTCCCCAAGTTGTACTGAACTGAAATCAACAACCTGCTTGACAAGTAACGGTGGCACATGGCTTTAGCTCAGTATTTATTAACCAACTATTCAAACAGTTAGCTAAAGGTAAGAGTTTATTGCTGTATCTCATGAGGCATTTAAAACACTAAAGTGAGAACAAGTTTTCTTTGAAAGAAAGATTAGATACATATATTTAAAGATCTAATTCTCTAGGGACAATCTGATTATGTGGCCAGATTTAAGAGTCAAAGAAATACGGTATCCATGAGAGGCATAAGCAGTTTTAAGCAATTGATCTGCAGAGAATGGACCACTTGATCTCACTGGGCTGAGATATTCAAGGAGTCCCAGGAGTTTAGGCACACAGCTCTCACTAAATGGTACTAAAAATCTCAGTTTATATTTTCAATTTAATGAAAAGTCACCAAACAGACACCCCCCCACCCCCTGTTCAGTAGTTTATTTTATCCTTTCCATTCTTTGTTTGCCTTATCCCTTACTTCCTTGATGTGTGAAATGAAATGAGGAAGCTGCAAAGAATGCTAAAACTGAGACAGCCAGCTACACTTTATTTCATAATCCTAACTATGTAAGACAATGCAAAAAGAAGATTTTTTGCAGCAGTTTTCAAGTATTCTCTAATTGATGAGAGCTTCTTGTCAATCTTCTGTGTATAAGGGAAAGAGATGTAGTGTGTGCTTCTGAGCACAGTGAGGAGTTGATGTTGTTAGCGAAGAACTGGGATGGAATTAAATATATGCATATAAAGTCATTTTCAGCACTAAGAATTGTCCTAATCCAGCTCCTCCTTCAGAAGTTTGTGGATCTTCTTTAGATATCCTTTCTTTGACAATACCAGGGCGATCTTGGATGCCTGGTGGCATCTCAGATGCCTCTAGATCTCTGTCTATGGACAAGAGCCTGTGTTCACAGTGCTGATGTCTTCACCTGAGAGTTCTAACTGCAGCTAAAGCTAAAGGTTATGAAGAACAATAGGTACATCTCACCTATTAAGTCACCTATTAAGTTAATGAATTGTCTCTCCTTAAATCACTGTTATAATCTGTTGTCTATAAAGGGTGAATGAGGCTCACCAGATGAGGTGTGGGGGTCTCTTTGCCAGTCCACCAAACATATGCAAATGGACCCTATTCTACTCCTGGAAGCTGCAAAAGAAGCAACTCTGTTTATATCCAATGTTAGATATAACACCTAAAGCCAGTGTGAAAACACCCATCCTACTGAACTGCAGTTAGGTAAGGAGTCTCTGTAGTCTCATCAAGCTTACAGCGGAGGTATAGGAGCTATCAGAGAACAGCTTGGATATTAGATGGGACAAATCACACTAGAGAAATACCTTTTTCTTTCCATTATTCATAGAGGGTGATTACTGGAAATACCCAAGGCATCTTTGTTGGGTATTCCTACAGATATACATGACTTTGAGTGAATATCCTGATACAATCCACATAATCAGGCTACAAATTAAATCATCTCTATGTAGCCAGCAAAAAATAAAAGTAGAACATATAGAAAATATATATCAAAATTGCAGAAATTATTCATATGAAAAAAATATATATTACAATCACGCTGTAAACAATGATAGAAGGTGGACAGCTTGAACAAATTTTAGCCTAGCCTACTGTGGGAGTGGTAAAGTTAAGACGTATCAACACAGGATTCAGGGAGAGACAGCCAGTTGTGCAAACCTACACGTTTCTGAGGGAACCCATCCTACACTAGGATATGCTCCTCAACATCAAAACCATGACTGTAACCCTAACTAAACAAAGGAAAATAATCTCAGGTATTTCTACCCGTGTTATAAATGCACCATAGGTTTCAGAAAAGACACAGCCTCCGAGTCTTAGATGTCATTCCTAATGCTAACTGCAGAGTTATCCACGCTGTGTCCTTTCCTTAAAGCCATTTTTTGCAATGGTTGATGAGACTTGGTCACAATACAAGATGGGATATTCTTGCGATCACCCTTAGGTTCCTATATACTTAATTTTCAAAATAATTATTTAACTGACATAAGAAAGATTAATCCTTATGGTGGAATAAAAGATATCTGCAATATGAACACATTTTCAAAATGCTTATATTCTATATTAAAAATAATATTATATTCTGCCTACCATAGTCTGCAACCATAGCAGCTTTGTTTTACAGTTTATCTACAATTCATCTCTCTTCCAGTTACCCTTCACTTTCAATTATCTTGCTAACTGTTAAGAATCTTACCCTTCTTGAGTCTCCCTGCTTGTCAGTTAAATTCCCTATTGAAATAGCTTTACTTTCAAAGGCTTGCTATTCTTGTTGTTCCTTGCCTCAGCACAGTCTGACATAACTCAAGAAAGACACTGTTCTTGCATTTTTTTTCTCATCACCAATGCAATTGTCAGAGAATCTGCAAAATTTCTTATCCTATGTGTTTGAAATCCTTAAAAAAAAAAAGAAGAAGAAGAAGAATAAAAATAAAAACGGATGAAAGTATCTTGCCTAACTGCAAAACTCTGAACTTTAAGGATGGGATCCTATCCAGTCTGTCCATGACCACCGAATAAAATGAAGACCTTCCAGAGAACATCTCACCCCACTTTTCAGAGACAAACCTTTCACAATAATGTGATGAATATCCCTCTACCTGGTCTCTCTCTTTCTCTGTATACTGTACTACACAGGAAACCTATACAAACCATTAGAGTAGATCCTTTAGGTGTGGAGATAAAAGTAGTTCAGGTGAGTTCTACCCTCTATGAACTAATTCATGATTTCTTTTCCAATGATGTAAATTTAAGATGAAAGGGAAGAAAAAAAAAAAGAGAGAGAAATGAGAAATGAGATACAACTTCTCAAACAGTCTCTTTTTACATGCGACCTCCATTTTCATTCTAAAAGCATCAAATTAAGGAGTTTTCTCATCATATGGGAAAGTGTTATGTGGAAGAGTATTCTTAAATTTCGCTCAGCAAAGGTTCAAGGATTTGAAGTACAGTGGGAAAAAGACCAAACCAGCCTCATGTTGAAGCCAAATTTCTTGAGTTTCATGAGTTTCTTGAGTTTCATTCACAGCCAACCTGGATAATTTGGTTCGATGTGTAAAAGTTTTTTGTCACAATTCTGCAAAGTGAAGATGCTGTTTAATTGGGCCCAGCAGAGCACAGTCCCTTAACTCTGGTACTTTTTCCTCACTGCATTAAGCAACACAAACAATTTTATGAACACCTGGAAGCACTGCAGTGGATTCACAATAGCAACCAGTTGTACTCTGCACACATTAAATCGTTTCACATGCGTAAAGGAAAAAATGTTGGGGGAAATAATCAGAAGAAAAGGCTGCCATTTGGAAAATTCATATTAATTTCCTGTGACCAATGTCAGCTGACTCAGCAGTGAGTACTTAACATTAAAGTTTGAGCAGTCCCCAGAGTATCAGCTTCCCTACTTCTCAGTCTCACACTTTAACAACTGGCAGAATAGTTTTTCAGTAAGTAATTTATCCTACTGATTTGACAATGAGAAGACTTAGGACATATATTTACCTAAGATAGAAGTGAAGACAGCTTAGAAAATTTAACAGTATGGAGGAATTTTCAGCAACGTAGACCTGCACTTTCCGTCGTGACCTATATTTGCACCACCAATGGCCACTGCCGGATATATTATCCTGCTAATTGAAGTGACTGCAGACAAGCAGTAGGCAAGGCAGAAAAATGGGGATGGGGAGAGGGTTTTAAGAAGGAAAGCAAAGCATTTATTCAAGCAAATAATGTTTTTTGTTGTTGTTGTTTTTTGAAGCAGAAAAGTTAAGTAGGTGCTGGAGCATACGGCCCAGGGAGGTGGTGGGGACACTGACCCTGGAGGTGATCAGGAAATGTGGAGATGTGGTACTGAGGGACACGGTTTAGTGGGGAAATATGGGTGGGGAGTGAATGGTTGGACTGGATGATCTTGGAGGTCTTTTCCAACTTTGGTGATTTTGTGATTCTATGATTCTCCAGTGTTAATGCTGATAAGTTCTTGTTTGGCTTGCACATTCTCACAGTGTAATAACTGTAAAAAGTGTCTTTCTCTTAACCTCACCTCATTATCCCACCTTGATTTACAACCCATGCCAATTCCCTTTCTTGTTTTTGCAGTACACATCTGAGAATAGTCTGGATCTATTTTTTCTACATCCACCGATGAAATAGTAATTAGATCCTCCTCATGAGCCTTCTCTTCTCTAGGTTGAACAAATGAAGCATCTTTACTTTTGTCATGCATTCCAGTTGCCAGTCATCTTCTTGGCCTTCTGCTGAACTTACTCCAATTTATAAATATCTTTTTTCTACTGCACACAGCAACAAGCAGAATACAGATGAGACACAAATCCAGTGCTAAGAAATATGAGATGAAAACTCCTGTGCACACCAGCACACGTGCGTGTAGATATATATAGTGGTGCCTATTTGTTCTTCATGCCGTACCTGAAAATACTTGCTCTTATGTTTGACATTTTAAGAAGCAGAAATCAGACATATTACGCACACATCTCTGTCATTCTTCCTGTTGCACCATTTGCAGGATGAGTCAGCAAAAACCTTCCGTCAGTACCTGGCATTCTAGTTACACATTAATTTTCTGTATGAATATCTTAAAGTTTTATACTCATGAGAACATGATGATCATGAACACAGATGCTTATGGTCATAGTCTTTGACTATTTTTATAAGTCATTCTGAGTCTTGGCTTGTTTGTTTTTGGTGAACAATGTTTTATGCAAATAAAAGTCCAAATAGCTGGAAGCCTTCAGGTTTTCCTTCATAAGTCCCTCTGTCTTCAGCATCTTAAAAGTAAGGTCAAGTATTTCCCAGTTGCTTCAGTGTGGATTTTATATACACTATATAGAGTAATGAATGTATCCTAATCATGTTTATAGTGTAATACACACATCATCAAGTATATATTCACATATATTTTTATGAATATTCACATGCACAGGTATATGCTTATTTGCATAGAGGGCTTCATGTGCACTATCTGCTTGGATAGCGTTCATCCTTGTAAAGCAGAGTGCAGTTTTCTAAACAAAAGTTGCCTCTTGGCAAAAAGAATTCTGGGAGAATCTAAAAAACTGAAAATTTCTGAAGTTCTATTTGTTGAACATAGCTCTAACATCTGCCTTCCTAGGCCTCATAACTTAGAAACATTGAATGTACATCTAGGTTTTGCCTTTTCTTAGCAAAGAGTAAAACCACACAAGTAAATGAGAAAGACATCTGCATAGGTCATGGCAATTTCCTATAAAAATGTCAAAGATAAAAGTTCACATTTAAGCAGTGTGCTGTAAAAAGGTATTATTGTTATTAAAGCAGAAATTTGTATATGAAACAGCATGCTGAACAGCATGTTTGGAAAGTGGACTGGATGATCTTTAAAAATTCCCTTCCAACTCAACTATGACTCTACAAACAGACCTGCTAGACTCAGTTCTCTGCTATGAATGGGAAGAAATAATGTTCAATTTAAGCAGGACTTCTAAAATAGATGCAGATGGTCTCTATATAATTTAAGTTATAGACTATGAAGATTACCACGTCCAGATTAGGTACACAAAGTCAGTCGATGTATGGCCCCCAAATTAGTGCTGATTTATAGTAAAATAGGAGAGGGCTGTTACTGTGTGTGTATTAAAATCAACAGCAGCCTTCACTGTTGCAGGATGAGCAGCACAAGAAGTGATTTTAAAAGTACAGCATTACCTTTGGGTTTTGGAAGGTGCTGCTTCCTTTGTTTGGGGACTTTTTTATTGTCCTTTAAGATTTTCATATTATTAGAAAACATTCTACTACTCTGCTAAAGCTTTTGTTTTTCCAAAGGAAGTTACAGAAGAAAAATAATCATTTAGAAAACTCTTTACATGTCTGAGCAAATCTTGCCAACTTTTAAAGTTGTGTTGAAAGCACTACAATGAAATTCAACCTCCTTGTCTTCAAGCATGCATATAGAAATATGTATTACTGGGTTAAGTACCTAGGTTTACATTGCAGCCGGTGGAGATCAAGCAGATACGGCCAAAATGAATAGCCCAGCAGATTGCTGATGCACTCAGTACTCTGTTTTATAATTATGGATATCACTGATCTTCCTTGGAAATATTCAAAAGCCACCTGGATGTTGACCTGAGTACCCTGCTCTAGGTGTCCCTGCTTGAAGAAGAGGTTACACCCAATGACGTCCAGAGGTCCCTTCTAGCCTCACCCACTCTGCACCTCTGTAATCCATTGACAATGTTGACCTTTTCAGGCACTATTACTTCATGAGTTCAAAAGGATTACTTTTAGAGCTTAGGAAGACTTAGAAACATGTCTACGCAGTAAACAATGCCAGGGGATAGGCACTGGGAACAGTTTGTCTATGCCTTTTAATAGGTGGTGAAATATCTGCCTAACACTCCTTCAAACAGTGTCCAGGCATGGTTCAAGAGTCAGCATGTGTCAGAGGTCATCTCCAAATAACAATTTCAATGCAGTCGTCCAGCCTGGAGTCTGAACAAGCCACTGACTTGTCTCAGAATCAGAGACCAGGCCCTGGCACAGGTGAGTTTGCCACACATGTATATGTATAGACATATTTACATATTTTTGCATACATAAATGACAGTGTAGTGGAGTAGACAGTTTATATGTGCTTTTATATGTAAATCCGTAATAGGTAGTTGTAGTAGATAAAGCCTTTGAGGATAGACAGATGAAACTTTAACTCCAGCATTTCTATTTTAAAATTTCTGTTTACCTGGCTATCTTGCAACATCCTGATGCTGGATTTGGCACACAAGAATTGCTACTTACCAAGCTGAGAACAATGAAGCTAAACTGGCCCATGAACTGAAATAACCCCTTATACTTTCCATCTCATAAGATTTCAGTTTACATTTCACTTAGGTGACAAGTGAAATCCATCTGGCCATGCTAATCTATGGATGAAATATTTGTTCATAAAAAGCATCTCAGAGCTAAGTACAACTGGTAATCTCAATAGCAAGCAAAGATATTCTAAATTAGAAATGTGTGGATTATGTATCTCCTGTGATCCATCTTCTAACATTTTGTTTGTTGGTTTGTTTCATTATTCTTAGGGGAAAATCTAAGCACCATACTCTAGGTGGATCTGCTGGAGCAGGGGTTGGGCCAGATGGCCTCTAGTGGTCCTTTCCAATCTCAGCCATACTCTGATTATATGGTCCTGTAAACACATAACAACATAATGTATTTGGAAGCATTTAAGGTTTGTATTTGCCTGTTTAGAATACTTAAGTATTGAAGTGCCTTTCTTTTGGGATTACTGTGCAAATTCAAAATCTGAAAATTACATTTAGCATTTGTTCTGCTTTTAAACCCGAACTAGCTGTTTCAGAAGATGAAAATACTGTATATGAAGCTAGTATGTAAATCACAAATCTATGAACTAAATTACCAATACTTTCTCCAGATTATTCTTTCCAGGCTCCATTTGAGTTCCCCGAAGTGTCCTTTACGTGAAGTCTGAAAGAATCCCAGGTGATGTGGAAATGAATAATTCTTGAGATTTGGCTGGATATCCAGAAAATTACCCATCTGGAGATGGTGTAGCACCAAACATGCTCCCCTGACATATCAAATCTTGTGTAGATCTGTCATACTGACACAATAAACTACTTCTTAGCAGAGTCATTTCTTCCAAACTGAACCTTGAAACAGTGCATAGCCATTATTATTTCACTGTAGAGTGATACAAGGATATGCATACAGGAAAGTGTCAAGGGGCTCAGAAGAAAATAGGATGCTTAACAGCCTTAGCTCTTTGTGAAATTGAGTGAAGACTGTGCCCAGCAAAATGATGAAAGTGAAGTGTAAAATCTCACCTGTACATAACTATAAACAAATAAACAAAAACTTAGCTGCTAATATTTTATATGGGTTTAGGAACCTATTTTATTTTCTGATTTGTTTCCCTGGTTTCATATAGCCTTGAAGTTGTATTGATTACTCAGAGTTGACCACCAGTAGGTGTAAAAATCAACATCTTAATTAAAAATGAAAAGATCTGTGAGTGTTCAGAAGAAATAAAGCTCTTTTCTTTTAGTGATTTATAAGGTAGAGGTCTGTGTCTAACCTCTAATCAATGCAGTGATACAAGCTCTTCCAGAATGCAAGGCAGCCTGTCCTAAGACACCCAGCTTGGATAAATCATTCTGCATTGATATCTTTTACTCTTTAATCACTACAGGGTGTATACAGGATAAGATTATAATAGATATCATACATGAAAACTGTTAAAAACTAATCTCAGCATTCAAATCTAAACTCAGATATGTAAAAAAAAAAGAATGTCATTTGCTTTCTATAATCCTGATCAGTAATAGGCCATAGTTCTTTTAGCAACTGAGTGAGAACTAATAGAAGGAATCCTTTTCAATACAATTTAACTTCCTTTGAGGAAGGTGAGTTTGGGCTTTGCAGACCTATGGAATATAAAAGAGCTATTGAACAGTGAGACAATGGCATCTTCTTGGGATTACAAGAAATAACAGAGAGAACCCACCTTTGTCTAACATTTAATTCTCAGATGTACAGCTTGGTAGGAGCATTAGGACAAAATGAATCTACTCTGCTATTTGCTTGGCTGTGGCTGGGAGCCAGGGAGTCATTCTGCCCGAAATACAAAAGACACTCTGTCTGCACAGAGATCCCTGCATCTTCTCAACGCGTTTCCTCATACATTTTGTGAACCATCCTTCCCCTCCCCTCTCCCTCTGTTATGTTAGCTGCGAACTGCAGTGAAAATCTGTCTGTGACAGACACTCTTGGTACTTGGTCAGCTGTCACGCAAGCATGAGGTGAAAGACTTCAAATATGGCATTGGTATCACAGATACACACACAGACACACACAGCTCACACACAGAGAAACAGCCATCCCTGGCTGCTGCTCTGATCCAAGCAGGGGAAAAAGGAGAGTGCTCCTACATATATCTGAGCTCCGACAGACAAAGAAGGCATAGTTAATGGTTTCTTTAAAATCAACTGCACAAGTTCTCAACTCAAAGGGATGCTGCTTAATCTCTTATCTCTAAATAAAATGCTAGCAGCATCTCTGTGCTATACCCTGAATTCATTTCTGGCAGTATTTACTGGAGGGTGTCTCAATTTTAGAAGATTTTTCCATTAATGCCACTGCCAAGACAGCTATAAAGGAAGAAGACTAGATCATAGAGTTATAGAACATCTGAGGTTGGAAGAGACCCACATGGATCCCCTAGACCAACCCCTGGCTCCACGCATGACCCCCAGACCCAAACCCTATGGCTAAGAGTGGTGACCCAGCGCTCCTTGAGCTCCGGCAGCGTGGGGTCATGCTCGCTGCTCTGGGGAGCTGTGCCATGCCCACTTCCCTCTGGGGCAGAACCTTCCACTAATCCTCCCCTCACACTGCTCCATGCCATTCCCTTGGGCTCTGCTGTTGTCACCAGAGACCAGAGCTCAACATTGTCCCTCTGCTCCCTGTGAGCAGCCTCTGCTCCCTTGTATCCGCCATCAGGCCTCACATCAGCTTCCTCTTTTCTGGGCCCAAAAGTTGAAAGGGGCCTTGGCTTCTCCTCATAAACCTTGTTTCTAGATGCTTTCCCATCTTCATAGCCCTTCTTTGGCTGCTCCCTAAGAGTTTTGTAGATGAGAAGACTGAAAGATGAGTGGCACAGTCTGACTTGCAGAACATGAACTGTAAATCATGCCATGGTAATCCTCCTCATTCAAGCCCTTATGTGGCACCCGGCAATGCACTGTCATAACTTCAGCATGGCTAGCATCATGTCATTGGTATGTTGCAACCTTACCATATTAGTCTCGGACGCTTTGCTACGAAGTCACAGTGTTTATCCAACATGTTGATTATCCGGGTGAAATATCCTCTTGGAGTCTTGAACCACGACAGAAAGCTGTTACCTTCGGCCTGCCAACACAACGCGACATACAGGGAAACTGGTGGAAGCATCTCAGCTGGCCCAGTCCAAGATCAGTTCTGGATAAGTTTTGCTGATTCTAAGAATCACAGAATCACAGAATTCTAGGAGTTGGAAGGGACCTCTAGACATCATCTAGTCCAACCTCCCTGCCAAAGCAGCTCTGATAGCTAGACTGTAGTATGCAAATTACAAGAGCAACTTTGGTTTTCTACTGATTCTGAGGACTGTTCTAGATAAACTAGGCTACATGATGTCCAACTGAATCCTACTGCCAGTAAACACAAGAGTCAAGACATTTTGGTTAAGTGTGGATACATACAATTATGTGTGTGAACTTGAATACTACAGAAGGATACAGAAGAAGTCGGACAGAAACTATAGAAATTCTGTGTAAAGGGATGAAAAAATAGGAAATAATACTTCTCCATAGGAGCACACCAAATTTAAATGTTATTCCCCTCTTTCACCTCTTTCCATGATAAAATTTCCTTTATCATGACAGCAAAGCTGCTACTATTTTTTATTAATCAGTTGAATAGACATATAAGTTAAAAAATAGGAAGTGAATGAGACTTCAGTGTGACCATCCAGTTATTGTAAGAGATATAAGCACTTCTAGGACAGAGTATGTTTTTGGTTAGGTGTCAGATTCAGGATGTAATTAAGCATATCCTAAGGATACATACTAATTTTGAAATTCTATAAATAAAAGGAGTCTTCCTCACATGTAGATGTGTCTGTGCATACTTAAGGGAATTCGATTTTTTGTACATAAATGCCTTGGTGAATGCAGTCTTAGTGGTCTTCATATTTTCTTAAGAACTGTTCAGCATCTTTCCTAATAAACACTGGTTTTAAGTTAATTCAAAAGGAGCGTAACTATATAACATTAGTATCAGAGTTGGTCACAGATATAAAGCTGTGCATCCTGCAGACACTTCTCAAAAAGAAGTGCAATGCATGAGTCAGTGACATCGTCTCTATTTCTCCTGTAGCCTGTCATCACATGACCTAGTTTTGGCATGGCAGTTCTTCAGATTTGCACCGTGCATGCTCTTTATCACTGAATACCTAGAAAAAAAAGAAGGCATGGCTTTATTACCTTTATTATGCATGGGATTTAGAGTGATGAGAGATAGTATTACTAGAAGCCATTTGGAATCATGCCCAGGTTCTTGATGGTATTATATTTTTAACCCATAAGAGGAAAATAAATTATTCCCAAGGGTTTTGATAATTCTCAATAAAACTTGAAGAACATTACATATAAAAATTATAGATTTTATGACTATTCTAAGTATGCACTTGAATATTGCCTATGCAGAGTATTAAGACAGCCTATTTGTGAGATGCAGGTAATAAAGATTTGGGATTCTCCTTTTCTGTGAAAGGCCAGGGGGCATAACTGCATTGCCAATAGCAAGGGTATGTAGCCTGACAGAGGCTTCAAAAAGGACCACAGAGGATCCGTTGTCTCCTGGAGCCATCTCTTTCTTCAATGAACACATGAAGAACGTAATGAAGAATGCTTAGGATGTTTGGGTTCAGGTTTGAATGACTTTGACTGTGATGTACTCTTGATCACAGATCCCTCAACAAGAAAATATGTTTGCCACCACAGCTAGTGAAATAATGACTGACATTCCAATCAAGCTGTCTTGAGTGAATGCAAAAAACCTGTAATAGACACTTCAGACAACCTCAGCATTTTATTGAGCTCAAGATTTCTGGGGAAAAAGGAAACGTGAGTTCAACTAGTCCAGACATGCAACATTCTGGGAAGATACTGAATTTTGGAGCAATTCTTTGAACATAAAACTTCCTTGAAAGATCTAATGTTCAGCAAAGAGTAAGAAATATTTTTAAAACATAAAAATCCAAAGAATGCTTCTTTTCTGTCACCATTTCCAAGTCCAAAGTAGATATACCAAATGTTCCCTTCCCCTAAGTTCTTTTCACAACCTGGATATTTGATTTCATTTTAAGTTGCATTTTTCTCAGTAAATGTCTAATAGAAATACAATCTTTCTAAATAAATGTACTGCTGCCAAATGCTTTTGGTATGCCAGAGCTTTGGAGTTACCAAATAAAAGAGCTGTTTGACTTTCTTCTAAGTTAAACTTAAAGTTATTGACTTTGGTATTCTATGAAAAGGTATAGAAGAGCCTGTTTCTCCATACAGAAATTAGGAATGATGAAGTATAAAGACATTTTGACACATAAAAAAACTAGTATCTTCTCTAGATTGGAATCATTGTGTCTTGGTGATTGATTTTGCAACTAGCCTGTTCTAGAGATACAAAGCTGTTTTCCAAAGTTTATGCTTAATGGCACCATATTGCCAACAGTCTACTGTTAAAACTGAGACCTGGGGAAGTGAGGAGGAAACAAAAGTTAAGGTGTCATGTTTCTTCCAGGAGTATTAATATACTTCGCAATCTCAGTCATGGACTCAAAAAGCGTATCTGGCATATGATCTGAATTACCTCCCTGAGATAAACGCAGATGATACGTAGAAAAGAGCACACTTTTGTTCAGGGTAATAAAAAAATGATATCCTCAGATAATTGAGAACATTTTAGAAATGAATGTGACTAATTGTGTCTAATATACCAGTGGGAAAGCTGCCAGAATATCTCTTTGGTCTTTCAGACCAATACATTAATTGACTGCTCCATTTGCGTAATAGGCATGAAACTCCAGATGGGCATTTGGGCTCTCACTTTGTGTTGGGCAAAAAAATGAAACAACTCTACCCATTCATAATGCAGGATTGGAATAAATTCTTTCCTATGAGAATGGTGAGGAACTGGAACAAATTGCCCAGAGAGGTTGGGGGTTCTTCATCCCTGTGTATTCAGCTTATAAGGCAAGGTTTTGGTAGTTGGGGGGATGAAGAGGTGAGAAGAGTCCAGCAGCTGACCCACTGGGACAGTGCTTGGAGAGCTACAGCCTGTAGGATTCCCACATGGGATCAGTACTGGGGAAGAACAATCTATGGGAGCCCACATGGAACAGAGGCAAAGTGTCCACGGAGGAGTAGCATAGTCAAAGCATTATGACTGACCCCCATTCCCTGTTCCCCAGTTCCCTGTTCCCCTGCACAAATTGTTTGGAGAAGGTAGAAGGTGGATAGTGGGAATGGTGGTTTCCATGTGCTTTTTGCTCTCGTTATTTTACTCTGTTATTAGCAATAGGTAATAATTAAATTAATATTCCTGTAATTAATGTTTTGCTAGTGACAGTAGTTGGAGAATGATCATTCTGCCCTGATTTCAACCCACGAGTCTTCTTCTATCATATTTTCTCCTGTTGCTCTTTTGAGGGGCGGAAAAGGACTGCGGTGCTTTCACACTGACAGCTAGCTAATTTTTAACACACTGCCCTCACACTCTCCTGGAAAAGAAAAGAAAGAAAACATTTATTTACGTCATGGGCAAGAGATACTCTGTCACATCTTAGGAAGCAGAATATGATTTTATGATTCTGTGATGGCCTCTAAGTTTGGTCTCTAAGTAGAATAAAAGTGAAGGCACATATGTCTTTAAAGATTAAAACTAATTTTTAGGTTGATAAATCTAAAAGAAGGCATAGACAACCTGATCTAATGGAAGGTGTCTCCTGCCTATACAGGAGGATTAGAACTAGATGATCTGAAGTGTCTCTTCCAACCTAAACCATTCTATATTATTCTATATTAGTATTCATATCCTTAAATGAGATCAATCCTGATCTATGGTAACAATGACTTGTTTTTTTTTTCCTTCACTGAGTCCTCATCTAATTCTTTCTAGAGTCATTAAGTGGTGCAGTAACAGAAACAATCAGACATTTGGAGTCTGTCTTCTACACACAGGAATATTCTGGTGTCAAGTGGGGTTTGGAGGTTTTTGTGTTTATTCCTACATTCTTATCTCAGATCTTTTTCCTCAATTGCCATCCGTGTGATATGACTGAAATATGTGACCTTCATGTCCTAAAATGATAACTTCAGTCCACGTTTGGTGACTATGCTCCCTTTCAATATTTATGCTCACTGTCCTAGTGAAAATAAAATAGTCACTTGGAAAAATGCAATTCTCCACAGAAGAGAGAACTGCAGTAATTTTGGGAACATGTTGCAAATACATGTATTTCCCTGGTTTCTACACTCACTGTAACTGCTCTCAGTTTGTCCCAATAGCTATGATGTGCACATGCAATGCATGCGGTGCCAAAAAATACCAACCCAGCCTGCAGACACTCTGAATTAAGAGCTGTTGAATGTTTCATAAACTGTAACCTCCCATTATATATTGCGCAGATAGGAATGTGTAAGCACAGGAAATAGAGCTCCAGTTCACAGATTTGCCACAAATTATTGCTTTGGGAAAATTACTACGAAATTACTAAATTAATAAGAAATTTTGCAATACTTCTGCATCTAGACCAGGTCAGGCTCTCTCTGTAACCAAGAGGAAGAGAACTGTACTTTCAGAACTTAATTTGGTTAAGGTAGGTTTGTAATATGGCAAAAGAGGACAGCCTCAATGTTGACTATTGAGATACTCTAGGTACTTCAGTGCTAGATATGCATCATCTGGGTATCTAAATACATAATCACAACATTCTGTAAAAATGAGAACAAAAGATTTATCTTCATCCTAGAGGAAATATATAGCAAGGAGACACAACACAACAGAGGCACAGAAAAATACAGATAACAAATGGTGACAATAAAGACCCATCTGTAAGACACTATCTGTAGACTAGAGATACTTTACTGCAATGAATTATATTGTAGGCATCAGAACAAAGAAGAGATAGCATAGAAGATCCAAAAATAGCTCTGCAAGTGTTTACTGATGACTTTCCTGCAAAAATAAACAGAAGATACTGAAAATTTACCAACTAAAAGGTGAAAGTCAGTGCTAGAGGCAGGCAAAGTTGAAAGTTGAAAGGCTGAGAGACTTGATCACATCTATAAATATCTAAAGAGCAGCAGGAAAAGGGACAAGGCCAGACTCTTCTCAGCAGTGTGTGGTGATAGGATGAGGGGAAATGGAGACAAAATGATGCATAGGAAGTTCCACACAAGCGTGCATGGGAACTTCTTCACAATGAGGGTGGTGGAGCACTGGAACAGGCTGCCCAGAGAGGTGGTGGAGTCTCCTCCTCTGGCCTGGATGCCTACCTGTGCAACCTGGTCTAGGGAGCTACTTTGGCAGGGGGGGTTGGACTTATATCTAGAGGTCTCTTCCAATCCCTACAATTCTGTGATTCTGTGATTCTGTGAAGCTGAATTCCGAAACTGAAATGTCAGGAGGCAGACAGGGGCTCTCCATACTTAAAAATAAACAAACAAAAAAAAAGAAATAAGTAGCCTTTGACTGATACGATAAATTGGACATGAAAACTAAGTAATCTAAGAAATTGTATGTCTACTAGCAGTGCTTAACATGCAGATCCTTCATAAGTGCCAGAGACTTCATGAGATTTACTAGATAAGTGAGGTTTAGATAATCATGTTTTCTGAGTGCATAAGCAGTTTGCTTTTTCAGTGGATGTGATTAATTTCACCGACCTTTAGGCATTTTCAGTATAGAAGTCTACAGCTGAGTTAGTTGCTCTAGGTTTTATGTAGAGAAAATGAAGTACAACAGGCATTTTTATGTTTTTGTGGGCATAATCTATTTTGGATTAGTAACACAGGATGGAATGATTTACATTTTGGATGTGTCCGTTTTTCTGTGTATACCATCAAGAGAGCAGCACCTGACTAGTTTAGATAACATCAGAGAAGTTAATTTCCCCAATTTTAATGAAAATATCCAGTCAAGCATATTAAAAAAAAAAAAAAGAAAAAAGAAAAAACCTGAAGATATATTCAGGGGAATGAGGCAAGAGGTTAGTAGACCTACTTTTATTAAACATTCAAGAATTCACATGTCTTTCCCAGATCTTTTTGTAACAGTACTCCTAATATCGAATTTTCTGATTAGGAATAACAAGGCATCTTAGTTTGGTGAACTAAACATAAGTACCAAAAACAAAGCAGCACAAAGAAGTGATATGCTAGAAGACTCAGGTACCCATCATGTTACAGACTGAAGTACTAAAATTAAAAAGCTGTTGCCAACATTATCTCGTACAATAATGAAAATCCAATAGTTTAACTAAGAAGTAAAAAAAAAAGAGCTTGTGGAAGAAGAGACTTGTAGAGATCAATTTGCTAACTCTAGCAGAATGAGGCAGTCTGTTAAGATTTTGCTAGTTCTAAAGTACATCATCTCCCGTATGTAGTGAATATGAGGAACTTATAGAAAGACATGATTTATGGTCATCCTGCACTCCATGAGTGCTCCATGAGATAAGGATATAAAAGTCACTGCAGGAACTGTAGTAATACAGATGCAATCCTTATCCTATTCTTCGTTTTTTCCCCCATGTTCTCTGGTCCAGGAGTACAAGAGTAGGGCAACATGGAGCACACTGGAAAAAATAAATTCACAAAAAAAAAGGCCAGTGGATTAATCCCATGGCTCAATAGTAGGGCTATCACTGTGAAACAGCCTCATTAATATAGGTGATGGGGATTAATCTGGGTTTGCACATGGTACAAATTTGGAGGGGAGTGGTTTGTGCACTAGCTGGTTGTGCTGCCATTCACAGGGACATCAAAAGGTTGCAGAAATGAACCAACAGGAACCATATGAATTTATGCAAAGAAAAATACAAAGTTGATAAAAAACCTTGTATATGAGTACCTACTGGGAACCATGTGTCTGGAAAGTAGGTTTGCAATGAAAGACTGGGAGGACTTGGTGGACAACAAGCTGAACATGAGATAACATATGCCCTTGTTGCAAACATCCTGGGCTGCAGTAAGTTGAGAGCTGCAAGCTGGTCAAGCAAGGTGATCTTTCCCTTCTGCTCAGCACTGAGTGCTGAGTCCAATTCTGAACTTAAAAGTACAAGAAAATGTGGATACACTGGAACAAGTCTGGTGAATGTCCAAAAAGATTTTTAAGGGTCTTCAGCTTTTCTCATACGATGAAAGGATGAGAGAACTGGAAGTGTTCAGTTTGGAGATGAGAAGGCCTCCACGAAGAATGAGGTGCTCTGAGAAGGAAAAAAAATCAGCAGAAGACAAATGAGAAATATGATTTGAAAATGGAAGGAATGGAAATTGAAACTGGAATTCTTTTATGAAAATAAATGTATAATACAAATGTCTCTATTAAGAGATGGAACTATAGAACAAGAAAACTGATTTCTAAGTCTATAATTATGCATGTATGTTTTGGACCGTCAAGTTAAAAGTTTATAGGAATACATGAAGTGTCATGGCAGAAATTCTATTCAGAAAAATATTACAATAGTCTGGGAAGCTGTTCTGAATCGTTTATAGATCTTACACTTGAATGTACACGCAGGAGTTCTCTGTGCTTTAGGCAGAGAGATGAATGTCATGAACAAAACAGTCTTAGTCTGTTCACAGTTCACTGAGTGCCTAAGTGTAACTACAGTTTCCTTACCAAGAGGGTGGTAAACACTGGAAAAGGTTTCCTAGAGAGATAACTTATACCCCATGCCTGTCAGTGTCTAAGACACATTTGGATAATGCCTTCAAAAGTAGTTTTTAACTCTTGGTTAACCCTGAAGTGAATAGGTAGTAGCACCTAAGTGATTCCATCCCATCCCATCCCATCCCATCCAATCCCATCCCATCCCATCCTATCCTATCCTATCCTATCCTATCCTATCCTATCCTATCCTATCCTATCCTATCCTATCCTATCCTATCCTATCCTATCCTATCCTATCCTATCCTATCCTATCCTATCCTATCCTATCCTATCCTATCCTATCCTATCCTATCCTATCCTATCCTATCCTATCCTATCCTATCCTATCCTATCCTATCCTATCCTATCCTATCCTATCCTATCCTATCCTATCCTATCCTATCCTATCCTATCCTATCCTATCCTATCCTATCCTATCCTATCCTATCCTATCCTATCCTATCCTATCCTATCCTATCCTATCCTATCCTATCCTATCCTATCCTATCCTATCCTATCCTATCCTATCCTATCCTATCCTATCCTATCCTATCCTATCCTATCCTATCCTATCCTATCCTATCCTATCCTATCCTATCCTATCCTATCCTATCCTATCCTATCCTATCCTATCCTATCCTATCCTATCCTATCCTATCCTATCCTATCCTATCCTATCCTATCCTATCCTATCCTATCCTATCCTATCCTATCCTATCCTATCCTATCCTATCCTATCCTATCCTATCCTATCCTATCCTATCCTATCCTATCCTATCCTATCCTATCCTATCCTATCCTATCCTATCCTATCCTATCCTATCCTATCCTATCCTATCCTATCCTATCCTATCCTATCCTATCCTATCCTATCCTATCCTATCCTATCCTTATTCTTTTCAAATGACTGTGCTAATAACAGTTGTTTTCTCATAAAATAATTAGAAGTTTCTGCTATAATTAATTAAATTATCATGCTTGTTAACGAGTAAAATAAGTTTACACTGGCACCTTTCCAGTATAAACAAGATCAAATTACACAATCATAGAATATTTTTGGTTGTACAGGACCCCTGAATCACTATTCTACACCCATATTGAAAACATCATCATTTTGAAGGTTAGATTAATTTAATCAGTACTTCATTCTAGTTTTGAATATCTCCAGGTCTACAAAATCTACCGTATCTCTAGGTAATCCAATTCAAAGCTTAACAAGCTCCACTTTAAAAATCTTTATTCTTATTCTCTATTTCTAGTCAGAGATCTTTACTTTGCCCATGACATAAAAGAGTCGGGATCCATTTTTCCTTTGCCAACATAACGGCCCTTTTCTAGACTTCCATTTGCCAATGTCTTCCTCACAATTAACAGTACAATACTAAATGCATAAGTGTTCAGAAGTTGGATTTAATCAATGTTCTCAGTACTCTTGCTATGTAGTAGCTAAGTCTATGCAGAACATGCTTACCACTCACTGTCACAAGTGCATGCTTTTGACTCACACGCAATTTGTCACTCACAAGCAACCCTCAATAACATTTTGTTAGTGTTGGTCCATAGCAAATTGGTCCCTCCCAATTGTTTACTTTCAGATCATCTTTGTGAGATCACTTCTCCAGTTCACTGAGGTCCCTCTGAATGACAACCTTATTGTCCATCATGTTGACAGCTCCCTCCGATTTGTTGTCATCACAAACTTGTTGAAAGCATGTTCCTTCCTATGTTATTGCTTGGCATCAAATCACACATAACTATTTTCTGGTATAGAAAATAAATTGTGATCCCAGGTCAAGTAAAGTAAAACAATTTTTTGAAGGCATAGTTCACAAGTGACTGGTGTGGAAGTTTAGTGATTATGTGGAAAACGTGAATTTAAACAGAAAAATAACAACATTTTATATAAACCCCTACAATGGCAGGTGCAGTGGTCAATAATCTCTTCATGGGGATTGTGGGTTGAAACAGTCAATGTGCACACAAATGCTCTTCTGAACAGTGGCATTTTTACCTGTCCTCATCTTACCTAATGTACAAGGAAATGCCAAGTCAACCTACAATGTGTGCTTTAATATTAGTTCACAGAGTAATCTGTTAATCTTTATCCAGTACTGGGTGAAAGTATAATTTACAGTAGTATCTTTCTTTCTTTGATTTTTATGCTATGGGATTGATATAAAGAAGCCAAAGCATGAACAGAAACTTGGCCCAAGATGTCTTTACTCCCACGGAAAAATCAACGGACAAGATTTCATCTTGGTTACAACAATGTCAATCTGAAGACATCTCAGCAGCCAGCTGAATTTATTTGTATTACTGAAGATTAAGATCAAGCATTACTACAAATGGAAGTTTTAATCATTAGCAGTAATCTTTTGTATCTGGTGTTCCTACTGACTTCAAATTTCAAATGCATTGAGCAATGCACACAAAACTCATTTCTGAGTGTTTCATCTCATCCAGGACAAGAAGGAGGAAGAAATAAATCCCAAACAGCCAAACTTCTCCTTGGAAGAATGTGCACAGGATAAATGTGCTGTTCCATCTGGTCACTATTTCAATTTTTTAATACCTGTGACACTGAGTCACCTGGTCCTATCAGGAAACAGAACAGCTATAAATCATGCTCCAGTGAAGAGCTCCAGCCACTTCCACAACCACCTGCAGAAGGACAGACGAAACTTCCAATCTTTCTGGAAGCAAAAGGTAAGATTTATAATGATTTGTTTGCTTAAATTACTGCAATTCTAATCATCTACTGCAGGGAAACAATACAATCATCAGAAAGCTTCTGTTCTCTTCAACAGTTTAGAGGACAGTCACAGAAAAAGAATTTTATTTGTTAAGAAGTGAGGATTCAGTAGTCAGTACTCTAATGCAAGATGAAAAACAAAGAAGACAAAATGGATGAGTAAAGTAGATGTAGCTATCACTGTTCATTTTCAGAGTGTGGAAAATACATCTTTGTACAAATTACCATTCCTGTACAAAGTGTCTGATAGTCATGCAGTCACAGAGTATCCCAATTTGAAGGGAACCTACTGCAGTCACTAAGTCCAACTCCTGACTTCAAGCCAGGCACGCTAATTATTTCACTATATGTCTAGGAGTGCTGTTTAAATGCTTATTGAACACCATTAGCATAAGAACCATGATCAGTGTCCCAGGGCCTTTCTTCCAGCACTGTCTGAGTGAAGAACTATTTATTATTTTTCATGTTTGCATTTTGTAATAGAAATTCAGCCGTATGAATAATTTAGGAAATTGTATACATATATAAACATATATATTAGAAGTGAGCACTGAGAGAAGTGATGGGAAAAACATATCCACAGCAGTTTCTTTCAGTGTCAGCTCTCTGCACACAGATGGAGTTTCAGGAAAGTCAGTAAGACTTGGCACAATTCCTGATTTATGTTTGACTGAGGGGAGCAGGGGACGGGGGGTGGAGAGACTGATTTTAGGACCAGTGCCTAGAAATTAATGCAGAGCAATTAAATTTACATCTTTCAAACTGTAAGCATTTGGTTGAAATCAGTGGGATTGCCAAAAGTATGCTCATATCTTGGAGCAATAAATCCACTTGTTCTTAAAAAGCATTCCAATTGTATTTTTTAAATCGTATCATGTTTTAAATTAGCAATTCTCTTTAATTGCAACTAAATTCGTTGAAAATATTACAGTAAATGAATACTTTGGCTGTGTATTTTAGCTAGTTTCTTCAATTTATTTGCAAAATAGGCTCACATTTAAATGAATGGTTATCTTTTCATTGGAACAAGTGATTTTTATTTGTATGTCTTAAGTGCAAGAACGGTTGTTTTCTATCTGCTTATCAGCACATTTTGCACTAAAAAATGTAATTTTGCTGGTAACTTAATTACAGGAAAAAAAAAATCCCCATCTCTACATACTTTTAGTTAGTAATGAAGTGAAAAGAATAATTCCTCACATCGTTGGGACTATAATCTTCCATTGTTCAGCACATAGGTCAGAAATACTGCAAAGTTTTGTGAAGGTTCAGAAAAAAAGGTAGGAGAGTTAGTGACAACTTCTGTGATCCTAATGCACATCAAGGAATCATAGGTCATGTCAAAATTAAATAGTGCAGTAAACCAATACCAAAAATAGGAAATCAATTATTTAAGCAGTTAATTTTCAAACGTTTACCAATCTATCTTTTGCTCAGATCAGCTCAAACTTTTTCCTTCAGTGCTAGGTAAGCAAGCCTTGTCATACCATTTGAAAAAGGGCAGTGTATTCTTACCCACATGCTCTCCATGAGCAGGAGCACCTTGCATTTTATACAAAGTGCTTGCATAGGGATAAAGAGGTTTGACTGAATATGGAAATACCTACTGGCCTTTCCACAGAGATAAATTTAAACTAAGATCAGCATCCCTCAAGACCAAGAGGTTAAGACATCTTTGCAGCAACGTGCACTTAAATTCCCTTGTAGTTAGAGGCTGGGGAAACAGACAAAATAAATAGATTCCAATCTAGTCACTTGCTTTGCCCAAGGTAGCTAAGCAGAAACAAACTAAATTTAGCACTTACTTATTATTGATTGCAATCAGAAGACAAAAATTTTAAGTGACCTTAATTACACTCTGGATCACTGTAATGGGACAGTATGAAGTGGCTTTGGGCAGACTGGTCTAGTGACTGGAGACTCTGCCCATGGCAGGAGGGTTGAAACTAGATGATATTTGAGGTCCTTTTCAACCCAACCCATCCTATGATTCCATGATTCTATGATTCTTCAGCTTCCTAAGCAAATATTCTTGGTCAATCCAAAGCAATTGCTTCATTGCTAGAGAAGGCTCCCATTTCTGTTGTTAAGTCCACACTGTTCATAGATTAAAAATAATAATAATAATAATAATTTTTCTGAAACATTGCTGCTCCATTTCTTAATCCTCCAGTTTTGTCTTGGCTCATGTGTGAGTTTTTGAGATGCTGACCATTTCAGAAAGGCTTTGACTCCAGCCCTGAATGTAGAGATCTGTACATGAGTTCAATGCCCCCTTCAAGAAATGCAGTCCAGTCTAAGCAGGCACCAGGAAGAAGGTAAAGTTTCATGGTAACACAGGCACAGAAACATGCTATACAGCAGCATCTATCCTTGTGCTTCACATAAGAGCAATTTTTAGAACTCTTTGTACAGGAAGGAAACAGGAATATCCTGAATTAATCAAGTAGGAACAGGCCAGGAAGAATGAGACCCAAAGAAGTTGATTCACAGAAATTTTGAAATGCCACACTGCAATAAACTTTATTTAGTTACTCCTAAAAATAGAATGAAGAGAGAAGGAGGAAACAAAGAAATCATAACCTTGCTGATTAAAGAAAAGCCTGGGAATATGCAAGGAAGAGATGTTACATGTTTAGAGTAGTGAAAGCTCCATGAAGGGGAAAAATGTTATGCTCTTTTTTTTACAGAGATGATTCTGCCAGTAGTATTCCTGTGCCTTGCAGCTGTGCTGTGTCCATCCTCTGGAGAGGTAGGAGCTGCACTTTGTATAGAGGAAGTCAGGATGGGGCATGAGGGACTCGTGCTCTGACTGAATATGGATTTCTTCCTATACACACCAATTGTACTAAGAAAAAAATCAGCTATCTGGGATATGGAAAGCATTTATCCTCAAAATCCGACAGATGTTCAAAGCAGCAGACTGCCTGCACTCTGGCACTGAAGACCATCTGTAGGCTCAGTGTTACCTAAGAGTTGGATTTGCAGGAACAGCATGTCCTAGTATCTCCCATTCACTTTCCATAGACCCAACACTCCCCCCATGAAATCTCTACCATTTTAAAGACAACAGCTACCTAATGATTTGCCTTTCTCATCCCACAGGACCTCAGTTATGTTCCTCTACCTTTACTCACAGCCTCATCTTCTCAACAGGTACCACCAATTTCCCTCCAGTAGCTAAACAAACTAACATACTCACCATCCACCTTGTGGTTCTTCTCAACACAGATTTGGTCTGAAGTTGCTGTTCTTGTTTCCAATATACTGATGTGCATAAAAGCTTGACTATGTTTTTCCCCTTTATAGCATCTTGACTAAAACTATTACTTTTTTTTACAAATCTTACTTTTCTGTACTAAAGCTTATCTGAGTACACAAAGAGGCCAAGTGGTGTACTTGACTATCAGTCCCACTGAGATTACAGAAAAAAATATGTCGTCATCAAAATACTGTGGCTGAATGGTGTTTAATGGCATATAATTAAAAATAGAATATACATTTTAAGTCAAAAAAATCATAGAACACACCTAGTTGAGAGGGACCTGTAGTTATCACTAATTCCAGCTCCTAACTCCACACAAAACCTCCCAAAAATCAGACCATATGTCTGAGAGCATTGTCCAGATGCTTCTTGAGCTCCAGCAGCTCGGTGCCGTACTGGTGTCTAGAAGAACCATTAGAAGATATTCAATGTGACTGAATCATAATGCTCTACGAAAATAAATACATACAAATAAGATATTCTTAAAATTTTTAGCAGTGCTATTATACTGCTAAAAATGTCATCGTTAATAAATGCATTGTGGAGGTACAGCCTTATGTATGGGCTCTGTTTACTAATCATCTCATCAAGTTAATCAGAGCTGAGTATGAAGTGCAGTATGACGGAAATAACAGTAACAAATACATTAGGAGACATAATAGAGAACAGCAGTCTGAAAATATGATGGGATTTTTAAATTTCTTCTCTCCATGGTGCCCTTGGAAGACTAGGGAGAATTATAGTAATGAGGAAACTGAGTTCTTCATAGAGTCCTTTCTTAATCAGAAAAGGTATTTTAAAACATCACCAATAACAGTGGGAGTGAGAGAAAATCTATGACAAAAAACAACGACATTTTTTTGTGCAGTGGGGTCTCCTGATGAATGGCAGTGGTGATCCTGTAGTCAAATAAAATGTTAATTTAGTAGAACAAAACAGAATCTCAATTAAAATTCTGAAGAACACATTATAGTCCTAATGATGCATTCACCTGTTTTTTAAATCTGGTTTCTACAAAATATCATGAGGGAAATTAGAATAACAATAAATCAGATCTGATTTTGGTGCCTAAATTTTCAAGTCCAGTAGCACATGTAGTCTTCCAGGATGTTCCAGTTGTCCATAGAGGCTGGCAGATAGCATCCAGGAGCCAGTGGTATCTTTGTTACTGCTAACTAGGAGACAAAGCATGTCACAGTACCTACTCCATCACAAGGATCATCTCCTTCACTCACATCAGTCTTCTGGCACTTCGATATTTCTTAGACATTATTCAGCATTAGAGACATTCACATTATAAATTAGTAAATAAATATCTTTGCCCTTCAATCTAGATACCTGAAGCTTCCCTTGCTCTGTCAACTAACAGAACTGATCAACAGAAGTTGATTGTTGACAAACACAATGACCTCAGGAGAAGAGTCAGCCCACCTGCCAGTAATATGTTGAAAATGGTAAGCTGTGTGCTATTAATCTCTCTGCAATGAGCAGTGGACACCCTGCGAGATTAGAACTGTATGACATGTCACTTGGTTTTATTTAGCCATAAATACACCTTCCAAAATCTTCCCAAGGACCTGGCATAGCCACTACTGTGAGAAATATAAAGTTGTGTAGGTGGAAAAGTAATTCTGGAAAATGTTGTGCATAAACAACGAAAAGGAGTCACAACATTGTTCATTCCTTTCTGATATACTCTTAGCCAGTCTTGCCAGTTTCTAGTTGTTTCCTGGGTTCACAGTAATTTTGACCCAACTCCCACCACAATTCTCCAACTCAAAGTGTAGTTTCCAAGTTTGATTCGATCATGAGGGGTCAGTACATGATTAATGCCTCAATGATTAATACTCTCTTCTTTTGTTCTTTCTACTTTCCTGTAGGAATGGAATCCTCAGGCTGCAGCTAATGCTCAAAAATGGGCAAATCAATGTTCTTTACATCACAGCCCTCCAAGCCAGAGGGAAATTGGTAAGTTGAGTACCAGTTGAGTAAAGTTACTTATGGCATTGCAGTGAGCAGTTCTGGGGCATGAGAGTAGCTAAACTAGTTGATATAAAAAGGAAGCCAAAAAATTCCATTTATATATTTTCAACAGTGTGGATTCATACCTTCTAAGATGAGACTATACACTTTGCAAAATGCATNTTTTATTTTTATGAAGCAAGGATGAGACTCATATAACTTCAAATGTCTGCTAGGTAAAAATATAAATGATAATTGATAACTATACATTCCTGTATATTAAATATAAGTAAATGGAAGGAAATACTATTCAGATATGTCTCATTTGTCCTAGTCTTTAGTATAAAATCTGTCTCCGAAAGCTGATTGTTTGTTTTCTATATGAATTAGCTCGGAAAACAAACTTTGAAGCTAGGAATCTTATCCAAGATGCTCATAACAAAGACTGTGTTAAAGGAAATGATATGGTCTGTTATCACTGATACATTCAATTACCAAATGAAATTCACAACTACTGAAAAGAAGGGAAATATTTTCAAATAGCTGTTTTTACTTTTCTCACTAATCCCATTCCTCAAACAGTAGTTTCTCTACATATCATTTCAGATGATTGAAAGCACTGAAGTATTTAGGAGGTTTTCTGTTTTGGATTTGTTGTGATTTATCTTTAAAGTTTTCTAGTTTTATGGGACTGTGACTTGCATCATGGTTCAGGTTGCCATCCACCTTCCAAAAATCAAAATGACAGTCATTAATCTGTGTGTACAGGTGTATCTATAGATACACAGAACTCTGTCACCAACCAGACTACCAGCTGAACAGGTTGGCCATGCTGCATACTGGTCGAGTGACAACATCAGCATTGATTAGAGTTGGTGTCGTGGAGCCAGAAAAAAAATCCCTGTCATCTCAATGGAGATGAGAGTGGCCAAGAAAATTGCAGCAACTTTGACTGGCTCTTACACATCTGTGTTTTCTGCATTTCTCAGTACCTTTCTTTTTTCAGGTGAACAATGTGGTGAAAATCTCTATATGTCAACTGCCCCTTCCACATGGTCAAATGTTATTCAGACCTGGTATGATGAAGAGAAAGATTTCAAATATGGAATTGGAGCAACAAAAGAAGGTGCTGTGATTGGCCATTACACTCAGGTAGAAGCAGCTTCTTTGTATTCCATTCTTAAAAAGTAAATATTTCTATGTCTGACAAGAAATATTTATGCTTTCATTATCTTTAAAGGCTGTAAGTACTCTAGAAACATGAGAGTTATAGCAACAAAACATGAAAGCTTCCACAATAACAGAATTTAAAATAGAATATTAGATTAATTGTAATTTGTTTTTTTTTTGTTTTTTGTTTTTTTTTCTAAGTAAGTATACTTAACAAGAGAAGTTACTATGCTTTCATTTAAGAAAGCTGCTAGATAACACCAAATCCAGCTATGTACTAATGTGAGTTCATAATGCGATCCCCCATCCACTCTGATGTCAGACCCTGAGCAGTCTGTCCACAGGGAGAAGGCCCAATAATTTTGCCCTTTTGAAATTTTTTGTTATTTCTTGTGCTTTCTGCTCTATTGTCTGTTCTGCCACAACACCTTTGGTTTTGGTTTTTTTTCAGCAAACTCTCCAACCACAGCACACACTTACTTGTGTGTATGATATGACTCACAATTATCCTTGCACACAGAGAGTAAATAAATTTCAAAGATACAGAAAGAAAAATTGGGAAGAATAAATTATTTGTATTACACTTGAAAATGTCTCAGACAAAAGAAGAAAAAGATTATTAAAGGGTCAGGAAGGAAATATACGTAGTGTAGTTACCATCAACAAAGTTGCATTGCTTCAGGAAGTTTCAAGTTAGAAAATGGCTTACAATAACCTCTGTTCACATGCATGTAGCACAGGGCACAAAATTTTATACCATGGTTCAGTTATCTTCCTTGATACTTTTACCTGAATGAAAATTTACTTTATGAAGGCAATTTAATTTAGAAGTTATACAAATGTGTTAAATTATTACCATTATGCCCAGATGACCTTTGATTCAGGGATGAGAGCAGGAAAACATGTTTTTCCAGAATAATGGGACTAATATTTTAATGTAAAAGTAAATAAAGCGACTTATTTGCAACTGTTCCTTTAATGCATAACCTATTTCTGTGATTTTCAAATGTGTTTGTTTTTCATTCTCCCATTATTTGTTTTTTTTTTATATCTGCAGACAGTTTGGTACAATTCTTACCAACTTGGATGTGCAGTTGCTTATTGTCCTGAAAGGACATTCAAGTACTTTTATGTGTGCCATTACTGCCCTGCGTATGTATTGACTCTGCTACTGGAACTTCTTATTACATCATCTAAATAAGTCAGGAGATGGCGAAATCTGTAACACAGTGCATCACTTGCAGCTGAGGAACAGGCCTAGGGAGCATATTAAGAATATGCACAGAAATATGCCTGTCAGAAAAATCCTCAAACAACAAAAAACATAAAACACGTAATGCAGACAGTGATTTTCTGAGTGAATTTAGTTTGCCCCAGATCCCTAATTCTCATGATAACAGATCATAAAGAAGTAATTTCCACACTTTTCTTGAAATTTTGGTTCACAAAGGCCTATAAATATATATACTATCAATGACACCAAGAACACCAGTGGGGGCATTAAGGCAGAGTGAGATTTCAAAAACTTTGTCAAAAATTAATTTTCACATTCATGTTGCAACATACAAAAATTATATTATCTATAGTTACAGCTAACTGATAACACATTAAAATACGTATAGATCTAAATGTTACTCTCAGACATTACAGTGAGTTTTAAGTTTATACTGCTAATGTTTATGTTCCAGAGGGAATATAATGGGCTCAATTGAAACACCTTACAAAGAAGGACAACCCTGTGGTGACTGCCCTAATGTTTGTGACAATGGATTATGCAGTAAGTTTTAAGTGCTTTAATTGTAAGGTAAAGTTGCAAAAAATACCAGTTAGATTATCCAAATGGGAAGTTTTAAGGTGATATGATAAAATACCAGCCCAAAAGAGACATTATGATTCTTGTGCTGTGTAAGTTGCTGTGTTATTATAATTCTTCTGCAATTTCTTGAAAAGCAATTGCAGTCTAAGGCTTCACCATGTCGGGTGCTTTGCCAAAGTGGGACAATCTGTAAGGTAAAACCAAAAAAGGAGTCTGTGAGTGGGGTAGACAAATGCAAGACATTAACTGGTGTTATGAACAATGGGATGCAGAGACACCCAGTTTCTTAGACCCATGAGAACAGATTAAGTTATTCGTATGATCCAGATACCTCCATTAAAGATGACAGTGTCTGAGCCTCCATATGGAAACTGTCATGTATAAGTCCTAGTGAATGAGGATTCATTGACTGCAATGAGGTCAGAGATAAATTTATATCAACAGTAGCATCAAAATCTGAGCTCCAGATTTCCTGCTGTTGTCTTTCTGCTTTTCCATAGCCAGAAGAGGATGTACTCATCCTTGAATCTATGAAATACAAGAGAAGGAGGGAGATTCTTTGTTTTTTCTTCCCTTTCAAACAATGGTGGCAGATCAGGTAGCAATAACAACAAGCTTGAAGAGATACCAGCAAGTAGCAAATCTGAGTTTAAAGAATTGCATTAGAAAACAAAAGCAGATGTTTTGAGTCATTAATATAAGATAACTTGAAGTCTAACTTTTGCTGTGTAAATGGCCTAATTCTCATCATGAGCTGTAGTATAAAAGAAGAAAGAAGGAGACAGGGTCTGACAGGCAGAAATGGTTTCAAGATAAAAGAGGGTAGATTTAGGTTATAAATGAGGAACAAGTCTTTCACAGCAAGGGTGGTGAAGTTCTTGAATAGACTGCCCAGTGATGTGGTTGATGCTCCATCCCTGGAGACTTTCAAGGCAAGGCTGGATCAGGCCCTAGGCAACCTGATGGAGCTGTTGTTTCCCTGTGCATTGCAGGGGAGTTGGACTAGATGGCCCTCAGAGGTTCCTTCCAATTCTAAGGATTCTATGATTCATGCTTCTATGACAAAGTTCCAAAATACTTTGAAAGTTCAGTGACAAACTTTCTTGGAAACAGTTAGGAATACTGTATATCAAAAATTTGGGATTCTGCTGTGGAATAAATGGCAGCAAAGAGGAAGAACTGAAGGATACAGAAATACCAATGAAAAAAAGTATTCTGAAAGGAAGTACTGTAGATTCTCGTCTCCAAAGTATGATTAATTTTGTACATTATTCATTTTCAGCCAACCCTTGCAAGTTTCGTGATGTTTACTACAACTGCCCTACATTGGCAAAGGATTATGGATGTGACCATAGATTTATCAAGGAGAACTGCCTTGCTTCCTGCAGATGCAAAAATGAAATAATATGATCAACTCTCCCCTTCACAGGCACCTATCTCCTTAGTATTTTCTTTCACAGAATCAGAGTCCACTCTACCTTTCCCACGTATGCACAAAGACTGATTTCTGTCCTGTGATACTCACAAGGAAGATTTGAAGGCCAAGGCTTGTATTTTATTCACATCATGCTGTGGAAGTGTGGTGGAGGTGCTAAGTGAAATTTGGCAGTTGGGTATTGGACATACACAGAGATCAGCTTCTCACACCTTTATTTTCCCAAACTGTTATCTAAGGAGTACAAGTGAAATGTCTGTTCCAGAAAGTTCCATATGTTTCATATGTTCTTAGTGTACTAATGTAACTAATCGTAATCTGATAAACTTTGTAAACTATGCTACTGTTAACTGGATGAGAAGGTAAATGGGATTACCTGAAAAATGTAATTCTCAAAAAAAAAAAAAAAAAAAAAAATTAGGAGAGCAAAGGATTTCCACTAGCACTATAGTACTATTTTGTTTTATAATCTGTGTCTATTGCTGACCTACATTCAACTCTAAAATACTCAGTTGCATATATATTCGTTAAAAAAAAAAAGGTGTCACTCATCTAAATTAATGATCCTCCTTATGGTATGATTACACTTAGGATAAATGGAGACAACTAAATCTGCTCTCTATTAAGAAAAAAAATAGCCTGAGAAGATGATTTAATTCACAAAAAATAAATTGACAAAGAGAATGGACCTTGTGTGTGGAAATTTTGCTTTTAAAATCGTATAGTTATGTTCCCTTTTTTTTTTTTTATTGACTACTTATAGTGTATCAGTCATCAGCATTCATTCCTTCCTCATCAATCCATTTCAGTTTTTATTCTTTCTTATTGTCATGAAAAACATCAGTTCCACCAACTTTTTTACTACATCAATGTGCCATTTTGAGGAGTCTGATTCCTTAGCAAGATTGACAGAAACAGATCAGGGGAGAAAGATTTCACAAAAACAGCAGTCAGGCAAATAACTTCCCTTCAGAATCTCTTTCAGAGAGGACAGTCATCAGCACAAATAACATGCAGTACTCACTTCTGTCACCTCTGAGAAGCAAATATTCTGCCATGCAGCCAGCAGCAGGACAACATGTTATTTTAGTTTTTACCTTAGAGTGGTTTCATCTTCCAGTGCTCTCTTAGTAAGGCAGCTATTTTCCTAATACAGACTTCAGTTCCTAAAGACTTCAGAATAATCATTTCAGCACACATTTCTGACTCACTTATTGCAGTGGCAATTTCAGTACCCATTTCTGACTCATTAATTTCAGTGGCATTCCTGCTAGCACTGAAAGGTGAGCTTAAACTTAGAAACAAGCTTTCACAATTCAAAGGGCTCACTGTTTAGTTGTTCAGCCTTCTATTTTGTGTTGTCTTTTTCTCATTCATCTCTTCCACTTCTTCCCTCCTTCTTGCCTGGTCACACCTCTACCTGAAAGTTAAACCATGCTGAGATATATGTGTGAGCACTGTACATGACTACCTGCACTCTCAGGCGGTTAGCATCGATACACATAAGAATGCTGACAGTACATTGGCTAATCCAGTGTAGTAATCATGGAAATGGGTAGACCAGCTACACCCCACTCCAACAGAAGGCAATTCACATTCTGCAATGTGTACAGAAATCTATTTCCTTCCATTATAATACACAGAACAATAAATGATTTCTCAGCTGCTCACAATAGGAAACAAAAGTAGGGCAGTGAGGCAAAAATCAGCCCTCATAAATTTCACATGTGATGACCCAGGAACAAAAGGTCAATAAACATAGTTTAGATATTCAAGAAGATAGTGGGGTAAATCTTTTACCAGTCATTTTGTAATCAGTAGAGTGTAAAATACCAGCATGGCTTTGTCCCAGGCTGATCTTGCAAAAACAATCTAACTTTCTTCTTCAAGAAGAAACTCAATCTAGTGGATGTTAACTTGAAGTCCATAGCATGCATGAAGGCCTCTGTGAGTTAGGTAGGTATGGTGCAGATGAAGGTAAGACACAGCACATGCTGTTGAATGCACACATCCATGGTGGTCCTGTACAGGGTGCTGAGACCAAGTCCTGTGGCAGCTGGGTGTCTTCACAGGCTGACAGTACCCACATCCAGAGCTAATTGCACAGTTCTCCCTAGCCTCAAGTCAAAATCACAGCTGCAGACAGCACTTACCCACAACAGGGAAAAACTATTCTGAGTGTCTTCCTAGGGTAAAGGAGATTCAGGCTCATGATCCCACTTATCATAAGCACAGAAGTCAACTCAGAGCCTTCTTTTCTCCAGGGTGAATAACCCCAGCTCTCTCAGTCTGTCCTCGTAAGGCAGTGTTCCATCCCTTGGGTCATTTGTGTGGTACTTCTGTGGATGGACCATTTTGAAAATTTATCTTTTGAGTATTACTGGATATCCTTAAAACATGGGCAGCCTTCTGCAAATTGTAAGAGGAGTGTGCATGCAGAAATGTGGGATGGGTTGAAAAATCCTTCATGAGACTGAGGATTGCCCCTCAACCTAGGATTTCCTCGGGCTGCTCAATGCAAAACTTCTTCCCCATGTTTGAGAAAACTGTATTGTGCATACATTAAAATAGCAAAGGTCCTCTGTGAAAAAGATGAAAGAAAGAAAATGTGTGTTCACCTGAACAAAATATCTGCAAAAAGGACCTCTAATTTTCAAATAATGCTTTCAACAAGGAGTTGAGTTTCCATAAACCAGCAGGTGTTAGGACAATACTATCTACAATGGACAATATATCTACAATGCACTCCAAAGACAGGCTAGATCAATTACATCTTTCAAAATGCATCAGGTGTGATAAACAACAGGATAAGCCTGATCCCACACTTTCTATTTGCAAGACAACTTATATGTGAGTATGTTTTAATGTATAATTAATTTACACATTTTACCTGCACCTTTTTAGTTATTTCCAGCTAGTTATTTCCAAGGAACAAACTGCAGAGGTTCCAAAAGAGTTAGAAAATTTACTTGATATAAGGACTTTTTATCTTGTAGCGTAGGCACAGTAAAACAGCAAATCCCATAAATTCTAAAATGTTGAGAAGAGAATTATGACAATGTAATTCCTTCAGGCCATTTCTTTCCATGCTTTCTCGAGGTATGATGAGAGTTCTATGTTTTTAATATGCCTGACAGCTTTCAGCAAAGCACAGTTCAGCACGTATCACAAACACAAAAACATGCTCAGTGCAAGAAAAATGTTGTCACTGAATAATACCATTCACAAATATTAATGTTTCAAATTATGTAAATGAAATTTTACACAGAGGACATTATTCTAAATATATCGATTTTCTCCTCTTTTTCAGACTAAGCATGTTATTAACATCTGAGTAAGCCAAGACGTGTAGGCTCTACAGTGACTACCAACATCATACTAAGCAAGCACACATGAATGTATTGTCAAATACATTGGCACGTTCCATAGCATTCAAATACAATCTTGAAGAAAATCTAATGCACAAAGTGGAAGGTCAGCTTGACTTTCTGAAATGCATTCACAAGCAGCTGAAATTGCATGGTAGATAAAACCTTCTGATCCCCAGCTAAACCTAATTGGTTTAGCTAATTAGAAAGGGAGGCTACAGTGAGTTTACAAAGATTGGAAATATAATACCATAATGAAGTTGCATTTTTAATTCTCAAACTTCTAATTTTGATCGCTACGTTAGGCAAATGCGTTGATCTCCAGTGCATTTTTGCCTGCAGTTTGGTAGGAATGTATACATTGTTTTAGTCTTCTTTCACATGCTTACGTAAACCAGGAAAAATTAGTTGGAATCATCAGTTTACTCAAGACCAATAAATTCCTGTGTTGTTTTTTTTTTCCCCATTCCAGTGTTAATACATCCAAATCCATTGCCAGTACATACTTGTTACTCCATAGCGTTTCTTTGCCTTTAACCTTGTCATACATAAAACTGCTTTTATCAAACAGATTTCCTCCAAGGCTGAGTCATCATCTTCTACATTCCCTGTTATATCTAGTACCAGATTGTCCACAGTTATGTTCTGCATTGGCCAGATTTTTGTTCTGCTCTGCAAGAATAAAGACACTGTAAAAGATGACAGTGGAATTTAAGTGTCCTTAAAAAAATTGGGACTGTTGTACTTTAAAATTTAATTATCTGAGTAGAAAGGTGCCTTCTACACCTGTGAGGAGATAATCTTCATTAATTTCCTGTGTAACAAATAGCTAGAGATAAGCTTATCGATGAATGATGAACAACTTATTAATGAATGTTGCTCCAACTCTTTGTTTGCCATTTTCAGGCAGATTTCCTGATTGTGCTTGTGTGTCCATCTGTTCTGCAGCATCAGTGTGCTGAAGAGGCAATAAAGAAAAACTTTAAAGAAAACAGAAACAACCTAATGATAGCTTTACACGTCTGTAGATTAGCATTTTGTCATTTTACAGCCATGAAAGAAAACAACGAGTGTGTTCTCTGGATCCTATCAGAGATTTCCTGTGACCTCAGCTGGCCCCAGAAGAGCTGCAGAACATGGTGGGTTGCTCCCTGAGATCCTTCCCTGGCACTCATAGCCCTCTGTCTGGCTCCCAGGCTCCTAACACACTGCCTCAGGTGAGAGGTGATGCTCTCCAAATTAGATGCAAGTTGCAAACAAAGAATAAGCAAGGAGTGGCCTGGATCTATTTAAGAGGAATCAAGGTCTGACTTGTTTCAGTCTTCCCACGTTTTCTGTGTTTTGGCATAAGCAAGAATTACAGACTTCTAAAGGCGTGGCAGAGAGAAATTGAAACCTTTTGTGAAGATCCTTTAATGTTTCTCAGCCTCTCCACAAACCTCTACTTGCTGTAATATGATAAGGACAAAACTTCTTTAAACTCCTTACTTGTTTTCACAGAATAAAGTATCAGAGACTGTCCCTTGAGGTCAATACATTTATTACTCTGCCTATTGTATAATATCTGGGAGCTGGTCTACAGTAAAAGTATACTCAACAAATGAACGTATTTTTAAGTTGGATCAGTGTCATGATTATACTTAGAAACTTCAGACATCAATATACTTATTAATATCAAATAGTGATGTGACACAGCTTAGTCATAAACAAGGCAATGACTTAATAAGATTCAGGATGGCAAGTTAAACTTGATTATTTACTGAACAGAGTTAAATGCATTTGTCCAGAAGACTCTGTTTTTGGGTCTCCAGGTTCAGAGTAAATACTTGTTTAAACAGAGAGGTGAGGAGCCCAGGTTCTGCCCAATCCACTTCGGGTCCCAGGCTTGGTCAGTGTTATAAATCTAAAGGATTGCACATGTACAATCAATCTAAGGTATAATTTTAACAGAGCTAACTAAGTTCAGTAAGGTTTAGTCACTTACTGAGGATCTGTAACAGCAAATACTCTCTTAACCTCAAGACATAATAAATCTCTGCAGAAAACGTAACCTCAAGAGGCATCCATACTCGAGGGGAGATCCTGTTGTGCAGCCTGCTGCCACACAAGAGAACTCAAAGGGCTCTTGGGGCTACTCACTATTAATGGAGTTAGAGGATTGATTCATAATCATATTTGCATATCTACTACAGAAGTTTGTTGATTGCATATTTGGCATGAGTTGAGCTTACATCCAGAATCGGTTTGAGTTGAACACTGACTGGTGCTATGGAGTGGTGGGCACAAAACCATAAATAAGCCTTTGGCTACTGCATTGTCACGTTTCCCAAAATCCACTTTGTACCAGATGCAGACAACATGTTCACCACCAGTGGTTATTGCTTGAGTAGTGGTACGGGAAATAAAGGTCAAGTTGAGTGGGGGGAGCACATCATCACAGTCAGGTCCTCAGCACAATTCACCATAAGACTCAACATAAAGTATTTTGGGGACAACTTAGAGGCTGCAAAGAGACAGAAATGAGCTTTGTGGAAGGGGGTTGTTAAACTCTGGTATGAATTAATGCATAACTCATGGGTAGGATTTCAGATGTAATCTAGGATTTCTTCTCATTCAGAGCCCTTGGAAACCAGAGGAATCTGAATCCTAACCACAGTGGATTTTTGCAATCTCATTTTACAGTGCTGGAGTGGTTTCTTCTGCTTTGGTTCCCTTCTTAGAGGAATCCCAGCCTCACAGCCTTTGTCACTCAGTCCTTGATTAATGAATTTCATTCAGCAGAACCAAAGTCTTCCACCATGCATCAGACAACTCCCTCCTTATCTTTTACATGCTCCCCGTGGATGATCTTGTGGGTCTTTTCCAACCTTGGTGATTCTATGATTGTGTGGTTCACCTAGTGAAGGAACTCTGGATAGTAGGCAAATGTCAGTGTAGCCCACCTAGGACCAAGCTCTTTTCCAGATTACTGTCACAGAATGATAGAATAGCTGGGGTTGGAAGGGTTTTTAGAGATTATCTAGTTCAAACCCCCTCTGCTTAAAGCCCATCCAACCTGGACTTGAGCACTTTTAGAGATGAGTACTCACAGCTCTTCAGGCAACAGTGCCCGGGCCTCATCAACCTCTGAGTAATATCTAATATCTAATCTACATCTACTACTTTTAGTTTAAATCTGTTACCCCTTATCCTATTACTGCACTTCCTGAAAAAGTCTCTTATATCTCCTGTAGGGCCCTATAGGTACAGGGAGGCTGCTGTGAGCTCTCCCCAGAGCCTCCTCTTCTGTTTTTGTCCCTTCAATTGGTGTGAGGTTCAGTACACCAACTCCGTAAGGATCAGAGTATCATATTCAATATAGCTCATATTCCAAAAATCAATTTCATAATCTATTGCAAATCATGACATGAACAGAGACTGAAGTACCACTGAGACTCTTTAAAAAGATCTTTAAAGTAATCTGATGGAAAGCAAATATCCTTTAAAGATTTAAATAGAAATATTTAGATATATCAGTTCTGGTAGACGGTTGAAAACATTACAGGATCTCATTCTCCATTCAGGCTTTTCTTTTCAAGAGTCATTTCTCACGGCGCCTACACCTCACGAATGCAGTTGCTTCTCACTATGAATAAAAAGCTGAGCAAATAAAAGCTGGGGAAACCTGTTGCAACATGAGGTAACAAAATCCATAATGAAAAAAGTACATATTTCCTCCTATTTTTTTTTTCCAGATATATGAATAAAGATTGGACACCGGAGGAATAGCAGGGGGCATCTAGGTGTTGCCAGCTCTGGTGCATACTGGGATGACTGGGTTCTTGTACCTGCTTGGGATCTAGATTTTTTGATGCTCTTTTTTTTGATTGCATCCTTTTAACTTTACAATAACTATGTCTTGCTGTGAAGACCTTTTAGTGTCAACCACAGAAGGTTCTGATGGGTAACCACTATTTCCACCGGCAAGGCCTTCTGCTCTCTCTGTTTCCAGGGTCAAAACTCATGAGACATATTTAATAAACCCACAAGTTTTGTTACAAACAATGACTTTTGGAAAATGAATATACTCAAGAGGCTTTTTTCTCTCTTCTCTCTTCTCGTCTTTCTCAAGGTCTTTAAGAATTTCAAAAGAACTGCACAGGCTAGAAGCAAACCAAAAATTGCAGCTCCTTCTTAGCCAACAGATGGTGCCTGAAGAACAGCAGAAGAAACTAAGTGCCTCCTAGCAATATATTAAAGAGCATAAATGTGTAAGTGAAAGAGCAATAAAAGTGTAATCCCTCATTCTCAGCTGCTGAAATCAGGCAGACACAAACTTTTAAAGGTTTCATTTCCCAGATCCATATTTGATATGGGGGAAAAAGTTGAAGAAAGGCTTACACTCAGAAAAATGCATGAAACATGAGTTTTAATTAGTTCCTTCCTAGAGGCTGACTGACTTTGGGAAGGTATTTCTTGTGAGATTTAGGCAGAGGTTTGCACCCCTTGCCCAGTTGACACTGACCTGTCCTACTGTCATTTGGATAGGGTTAATTTCCCTCATAGTAGCTCACAAAGTACTATGCTTTGGATTTGTAATGAAAATAGTGCTGAAAACACAGCAGAAGCTATCTTCAAATTGCATCCCTGCTGCTATTATTTTAACGATAGAAGCTTTCACAGCTGTAATTTTTCTGACTTTTGGGGTGTTTTTGGAAATGATTTTATCCAGCTTATAATTCAAGCAATAAGATCAGCCTCTGCAGAGCTGTTCTGCTGTTTACCACCAATTTAAAACTTTGGTAGTCTGTGCAAGAGCTCTGGGCTGCCCTCAGGATCAGACACAGCCTCGTGGGGACCATACATGCACTTATTCAGTAGACTCTCCCCATAGTCATAGTACTGGCCAGGACTAATAAGGAGCCACATCTCTCTAATCCCTCCATTCTACTTCTTCCCCATCAAATCAACATCTGGTTTCTAGTGACAGCAACTAAAAGAGTCTTTCACTGTCTTCAGTGAAATCATCCCCATGTCTCAGCATCTGATGGAGCTGTAGGTGTCCCTGTGCATTGCAGAGCGGGACTAGATGTCCTTTAAGGGTCCCTTCCAACTCATATGTTTCTATGATTCTGTGATTAACCCCTGCAAATATAATTAAGCACAGAAATTAATATAATTCCAAACAGAAAACTGCTTATTTTATCTTCTGTGTTAGTGTTCTGTTAGAGAGGATCACTCTTCTCCTCTAACACAACCTCAAAGCTAATACAAAACAGGACCTTAAACAATGGAATGGATCCCACATTCACAGAAGGACAGAAAATGTCCCGAGGTGTGGGGGAATGGATAAGCAGGAATCTGTTTCTTGTTTAAATATGTCTTAAAACCTGCAGCTTCAACTCTCTAACAAAACAAAGAAGAGGTCAAAGAAAGCACTCATTAGATGAATGAATGAATGCACCGTTGCTGCTAAGATTTTACTGCCGGGGGAATGTATTGCAGAGTCTGTTTTGTATTTATCTCTCAGTTTATCAGAGGACTGTGTCAAAGGAAATGCTGAGTGGAAGATAAGCTACTTCAAGACTGACAAGACCGTGCCATCTCTGTTGCTTGAACAGCAACACACATGTTAACCAGCATCGTTAACGAAATTGTGAATCAGAATTGCATGTCTGAAGGCACTTGTAAGGAGCAGCCACAACCTAATGAGTGCCAGAGCTCTTTGGTTATTACCATGTACTGCCAGTTACGTCTGTGAAACAAGGTGAAGATAAAAGATAGAGAATAATAAAGTAGGATGTCATTAATCGGCTCCTACAAAAGTAGCATATCAGTAGATAGCATTTAATAATGCATTGCCCCGAGCAGCGCAATGTCTGAGCCTGATCTCATCTTCTGCATAAAGCATCTCCCTGGAGCCCCAGCTGCTTTTGTTCACATTGTGAACTGTAGGATCGGACCTGTCTTGTTGTCAGAGGGTGTTAGCAGGACACTTATCCTGCCAGGAGGAGCTACACAATAGATGGGTTACCTTTTCACTGCATTTAAGGAACCGAAAACAAAAATAAAGCCATTTATGTTAACACACCACCTAATGAGCCACAGTATTATCATCCAGGCCATTAACAGTTAACAAGAAGCAAGATTGCACATGCTGGGCACTGAAGATACCTGTAAGCCAAGAGGCACCACACAGTACCTGCGTCAACCAGAGCAAACAAGCTCACACATTAAAACATCAGGAACGTCAATGTGGGGATTGGGATCTGTCTTGAATTACTTTAGGCATCTGCAGCCAGTTCAGTCACATCGAGGGCCTTTTACTGAAAGTTGAGTAATTGCTAAGGTTGGGGAACAATTCATGGGAAATTCAATACTGTTTCTCAAACAGAGACGTCGCTATTATATGAAAATCTGGGTTGACAAAGATCTATACGTGGGACTGATGGGTGCTGTATAGGACATACTGGAAAACAGGAGACCAGCAGGGCACTCTAGTGCACCCAAATCAGTACTAGATGTTTCTGAGTGAGCAACAGAATTCACACCTTGTTCTGTTTATTCTGGGCTCCTACAAGCTCAGAAGGCTTCACTGACAGCATTGACCAACGCTCATCATAGATTGGGATAGGAGATTAGACACTCAGATCACATCCACATATAGACATTTATATTTAGGTATTTTAATCTGCAAGCCAAATTCCACTTTACGAGGTCCTATAGTAAATCCTTAGATTTAGCTGCACAGGTAATTTGACTCTTACCTTAGCTGTAGTTATACGCCCACTCTCATACTTTGAGGACAAATCTTTCTCATATTTTGAAAAACCTGAATTTTCTTTGGACAAGGGACAGGAGTGCTAGATTCTAGAGATTCCCATTAATTCTGGTTACTGCCCATCCACTTCTCAGTAAGAAGGCAAATCACTAACTTGCTTCATCAGTTTTCAGAGCCTGCTCTGAAATTCCTCAGAGAACAGACGCGTGACCCAGGCATACGAAGACTACAGTATCACAAACCGTAGAATAATCCATCTGGAAATGATCCAGAGAGTGATTCTGAATTCCAAACGATGATTTAAACACCAGTTCATGTGGGAACAGAACTATCCACAACCCTGCAGTGCACAAGTTCAGGTTGTTACCCTCACCCTGTATACACTGCTGAGCATATAAGCTAACACCGTGAGACACGGTTGTATGCATACGACTGTGTTGTCCAGGCACACATCCAGCTTAAGCCACCTTGAAGATTCGTGTTCAGTCTTAATTGCTCAGAAGAACTGGGAAATATAGAAATATCTCTCGTGTAATTGGCACAGAACACAGTTAGGAGAAGCTGGTGACTTGGAAATGGTCAATGAATTTTGGATTAGACGACAAATTTTCAGTGCGTAACAGTAAAGTGTGTTTGTGGTTTTCTGGACAAACTGTCCATAACTCATTAACAACAGCTTATTCCTCAAGAGAGTTCTTGACTGACTTTCTCTAAGCATCCTGTGGAAGGATTCAATTTATTTTTCTCAGAAAAGCCCACCTGTATGCATATTTGCCTTTAACCAGCAGGTAATAATCATGCTCAGATGGTCACTACTGAATAACAGCAATTCCCCTACTGAAGATGTAAGATGATTTGCATTGCCACCAAATTATATACGAATGATATAACTTCCCAAATAATCCTCTACCACAGAAATTATTTTTGTTACCTGAGAATTGGAAGATCGTAATTCATACTGAAAATTCATGTTGAGCACAAGAAGAGGAAGAATGCAACAGCTGATACACAGGAGCATTATGGAGGCAGTATAGATGGGATTTGCTCCTGTTCGACTTATCAAAATAAGATAAAATTTAAGCAGTACCACTTAAGTTCTGTCTTTCTTCAATGAAGAGCAAGAGAAGGTGACCAGAATATAACTTCTCTACCCGTTGAAGACAGGTGAAATGAATCATGCGCTGAATAAGCCCCAATTCACCAGACAACCGGGTCAGAGGATTAATTTTAGACAGTCTTCATTTTGAACAACAATTTAGTTCTTTGTCAGACAGGTGATGACATCTGTCATATGCAAGACAACTGGCGTAGAGCAAAGGTTGCGTGCCATTGCTCCTGGCAGGTGTGTTATGTGAGTCAGCTGGGTAGGTGTACCAGTGCACAAAGTCAATGCTAGGGAAGCAACATGTGCTCTTCGAAGACAATACAGCTGTTACACAGCATGCCTGGATATTCCTTGGAATTAGCATGTGTAGTGTTGCTCATTCACATGGACAGATGGTGTGTGACTGTGTAACTGAGAAACAATGTCTGCAACAGCACGGCACTGAGGTCTAGGGAAGGAATGGGTGATGTGTCCATACCAGGAGTATGAGTTAGCTAAGTTGAAGGGTGAATGGAGAGCTGCAATTTTGTGCTGCTATGCATAGAAGAAACATAGCATGTGTAATCATGCCTGAAAAGCCCTACAGATATATAGAGCAAGCTTGGAGCTGCTTAGCTGGCTACGAAAGCAATACAGTAATGAGAGGAATCAGATGAAAGTGGGTTTTCCCTCAGGTGACTTTACACTGCTGTTTTCCATAAACACATAAACAGTCCAGCTACCTCTTCCTCACACATCTGTTGTTGTCTCTCACATTCCTTTCATGTTTTAGAGGACTCCCACACACTACAGGCCAATAACTGATGACATTTAAAAGGCAAAGAATGAATACTCTCTCCATGATGCAAGGGGTAAATACTGAATCTATTCTTAGTGTTAGACTTTTTTCCCAGATGTTGCTCTAAATCTTGGTCCTTTCACCTTGTCTCCATTTCTACTGATATGCTACAGAGAGTCAGAACACTGGCTTGATCCATATGATACCAATGTCAGTGTGGCAGTCATTTATCTTTGCTGGTCATCCATCCTCAGACATCCACTAACAGTAATAAGAGGAGAGACAATACGGTGGATCACCTGCAGAACACATAAACCAGCTGTTGTGTCATACTTCCAATCTCTGCTGACTCTTTATGTATGTATTTCAGCCTATTTCCTCTTTAAACTACCTTTGCCAACTATTTTAGTAACCATAGAATGAAATTATATTTAATTAAACCATAGGAAGTAACTCATTCTTGAAAGTATCTGTCAGGAACTGACAGATGACTGCCAGCATGTTCCCTCTGAAAGCTCTGACATCCTTATGTAGAAGCCCTAAAAACTACCCTTTCTCCTTTTGCTATCAAAAAGCAAAATGCCTAGATTGTGTGCATCCAAGTGTATTACCTTAAATACAGTAGAATCTTTCTAAAAATGAGTCAAAAAGTTTAATAACGTCAAAGAAAAGGCCTCAGAGTGCTAAAACCTCCTTACAGGGATGAAGCCTAGCTAAACAAACAGGTTCTCCATTATCTCCAGTGCAGCTATTTGCCTTTTGTTCTATGTTGATATTAATTCTCAAGCACCCAAGCTCAATCCAAGCTACATCAATTTCCTGTACGGTTTGATATTTATAAAAACATGTCTTTCTGTACACTAAGACAGAACCAGCAGGCAGTCCTGAAGGCATTTTCAATATAGAGGTGGCTTCCTTTCTCCCTGCTCAAAAACAGATGCCTCCAATCCTGGGCTAACTCAGTCATATCCTGGCCATGTCCATGATGTAGGGTCCTATTGACTACTCATTCCACATGCATAAAGCCAGCACAAGTGCCATGCTAGAGGCTTGCTGTGCACAACCAGCTGGGCAGGGGGAGTGCAACAGGTGATGTGTTGCAGTGACAAATGTGTGCTGAGGTGCAGTTATTCCTGTACTTCTTTGCTTGCTGCATTGCAGTTAGAACTGTACAATACGCTCCCAACTGTGCAAACCTGACCATGCTGTTCAGAAAGTTGCCTTCATTAAAAATAGACGAGTGCCCTCTGGTGGAAAACTGAACATTAGAAGTTGAAATGTTGATGTCACTAAATACTACCGCATTACTCAGCTCCAAAAAGATGCAGTTTGCTGATAAACCAAAAGAAACCCTAGGGCTCAGGTCACTTTTCAGAAATACCAGTAGTTATTTTCATAGACAAATAAGAGAGTTTATTAAAATTGCATTTGGTCAGACAACTATCAGAGGGTATTTTATTCCTAAAAAAGCTTGGTTTAGATTTCATCGTTTTCCTTATTTAATAAAAGACTTGGGATAGAGTTCACCTTGGTATATTCAGGATCCACACTTATTCTCCCAGAACACAAAAGTTTAAACACTAAAGTTTAAAGTTTAAACATGCTTTACCAGGAATATAGAGGGTATGCCCTGAATTCAGAGGGGACTGTGGGATGTGGAGCCCTGTGTTAGATAATGAAACTTGCTCTGTAGGCATGGGAGAGTTAAGCACCATCAGAAAGGCATCCTTTCTTGCCAACTCACCACAGAAACTATTCTTGCAGTCAGGGATATCTCCCATGTACCTCTCCATGTGTTTTGGACTTTAGTGAACATCCTGTGTAAGTATGTCTGTATAATCACATCCAACTTTCAGATTTCACTGATAGAAGGATATCACCTACCAACAATTTTGGGATCAGAGGTGGTCTGTGAATTTGTCACACTGAACAAGAGCAATGTAAGGACAGAAAAACCTCCTCCACCCACCTCAACACTAAACATGAGTAGCTTAGCTTTGTGATGGAGAAATCTTTCTCATCTTTTTATTAAAATCATATGTTCAACACTCACAGACACATAAAAGTGCAAAGTTTGGCTCTCCAAGATGTTGAATTCTTTGGGTTGAACATAAAGCCACTTGGGTTTAAAATTACATAAGTACTTAAGTATTTGTCTGGATCAGGGCACAATGCTATCAACTATTTGTGCTGTCAAATCTGCAACCAAAAGACTGGGTTAGACACGTCAAGGAGCTTTGCACACTGATGGTCCTTCCCTAAGTCTTAGTCATCATTTCTGTAGAATAGCAAAGTACTCCAGTGTGTGATATCATAGAGCATGAAATAGTTAATAAATACACTGCTAATGTACCCAGAACAGAGTCAACTCCATACAAGAAAGAGCACCTCCCTTTGAATATCCTATACAAACACGTAATCATAGAATCAGAAAATGAGAAAATCAATTGAGTTGGTAAGGACTCTGAAAGGTCATCTGTTCCCACTCCCCTGCAATGAATCTTCAACTCCATCAGTGCTCAAAAGTCTTTCCAGCTTGGCCTTGGGTGTGTCCAGGGATGGGGCACCCACTACTTCTCTGGGCAGCCTGAACCAGTGCCTCACCACCCTTATTGTAAACAATTTCTGTAATGGGGTTTTCTGCATTTGGAGGGAGAGGTATGGCCATGAGCAGAGTTTAGAAAAGTACAGCACAATACAGAGTGAAACAGGAACTTGTTTCCTATCTGTGTTACTCTCTACTGAAAAGCACATTTCTCTCCCTGCAAAAGCACAGTGACTGATTTCAAGAGCAGAAAGGCTGTACAACATGGTTCTTGGGTAAGGTGTCTGCAGCTCTGCTTTCAGAAGAGCTCACCCTATCTTACTGTCATGTGAAATGTGCTTCCTAAAACTCATTGTCTTGTGTTTTTGGGGAAAAGAAATGTCTGCCCTCTTCAGTTTTAAATCATTTCAAAACTGAGCTTTCCCTGTGGCCAGGACAGTGCAGGCCTTCCAGGTTGGAGGAGCAGGACAGGAAGAAAGACACCTTTCTCTTGAAGTGAACCTATGTGTTTTATCAAATAAGTAATAGACATGGTATTATAAATAGGAGGTGAGTATAAGCAACAAACTGCAGGCAGTATATGTTCAGTGCAGCTTTTAGAATGTTTAAGGGGAATACCATAACCAGAAATAACAGACAAGAAAACTCAGAAGAAATGAGTCAAGGGTTCTCATGATGATTACGATCCAGCTATAAATCAGTTGCTGTTTGTATAGAATAAGATAACTGCATATTATCAGCAAACACTCTGTAGTACCAGTGATATCCAATCAACTTCCACAAATGAAAACAACCTTCTATCAGTGATTAGAAAAAAAAACAACCTACAAATACACTGCGATAAGACTTTTTCTTCTGGCACCGAGTCTCACTTGAGGCAGAGATTTCCATTCTCACATCTGGGAGATTTCATCTCTGCTGTAACAATCTTAAACATCTTTTCCACATATTTATATAAGATTGTGTGGATAAAGGGTGACATAGAGAAGATCATATGGTTTATCATACAGTAATAAATGGATGCCTGGCACCATGCTGTTTTTTATTTAATATGTGGTAATGTGTTTAAAGTTGCACTTTATGTTCCTTTGTTTCTTGGCAGGACCAACCTCTGGGCAGGTGGAGCAGGTTGCTATATTCAGTTGGTTCCCAAAGCCAATTCTGCAGGGGATAAATTCAATATATACAAAATCATCTCAAGCAAATACTTTAGGTCTGTGTGTTTCGAATTTGGACTTTGAAAAGTTCCCTCCAGTTCTAATCTTGATCTAAGCAAGTATTTTGAAAAGGAAGTGTAAACTACTCTTCATTCCTCATCATTTGTTTATCAACCTTAAAGAAAAATGAAAATAGTCATCGATAAGGAAAAAATAAAATGAAGTAGGGCACTTCAGCTTGGACATTGTCAAGAATTTCTTTCCCAAAGAGCAGTCAGGCACTGAAATGTGCTGCCCATGGAGGTGGTGGAGTCACCATCCCTGGTGGTGTTCAAGAGATGTTTAGATGTTGTACTGAGGGATGTGGTTTAGTAGGAAATATTGGTGGAAGGTAGAGGGTTGGGCTGAGCGATACTGGAGATCTTTTCCAACTATGGTGATTCTATGATTCAAATTAAAATGATAAATCTCCAGAGGCTGCTAAAAGTGGTAGCATCACTTCATGAAAAAGAAAATAGCAGAAGCCAAGACTGGGATTTTAGTTGCAACACCAGGAATTTATCCTATAGTGATACAGCTGCTCATGCTGGAAGGCAGGTCTGCATTAATATAATAAACCTTGGTTCATATAATAAATCTGTTGATATAAATTTCTACCTGGATGTCAGTGTATACACATTTGAAGCTGCAATGAGGTGTCACATTGTGAGCAAACTGATTGCACTATCGCAAAATCCTTTAGGGTTGGGCTTACAAAGAAGTGGGGTTACTTCTGTAATGACACCTCCTTGTCTTATCCCAGGGATGGCCATCCTTACGGGATCTGGGGACAGGGCTGTGTGTGCAGAGTGCAGCTCAAGCAATTCTGCTCTGCAAGGTATGGTTGCTGTCCATTAGAGGGCAACATGATACTTTGCTCTTGGAAAAATTACCACCTGAATCTGCTTTTGCAATGGGAACACTCAGCACTGCATCTGATGGCCTCTGCTCCATGCTACGAGGTGAAATCTGGGTTTCACCCTGTTACCTGGAGATAACATCCCACCCACTGTACCATGAATGATCCATGCAGAATCTCTGGAACCAGTTCACTAAGTCTTTCTAGGATAGTCCTCTGCCTGGAGCAGAGGCAGCTGGTTCAACTGGTTACACTTTTGGACAGGGTGATCTATCAAGGAAGGAACTCTGTGTGATGCTACGTGGTGCACTGGTGAACAGTTTCTCTCTGTAGAAAAAAAACGTAGGATGATTCACAGTGTGTTTAAGATACAGATGGTGTGAATAACCCCTCTGGTTTCACAGAATCACTGAATGGCTGAGGATGGAAGGGACCTCTGGAGGTAATTTTGCTCAAGTCCACAAGCAGGGAAGCCCAGTGCAGGTTGCCCATGACCGTGCCTAGGAAATGAACACTCCATCAATTTGAGCAGGGGAAAGACATAAGACCTTAAAAAGACATATAGGAGTTCACTGGGCAGAGATTGCACTGAACCACTCACCTAAACTTTCTGGATCTCCATGTTTACCAAGGCAGCTTCCTCTTTCACTTCATGGGAGATTTTGGCTGGCTAAACTGTCCTTGAACATTTGACCTGATGTACAGAGAGCTAACTAATGAGATGCACCCACTGCAAATGTGAACGTGATAGGAAGAGAAAAACAGTGCATAGAGCTTCATTCATCTGTTCAACTTATCACCTGTGGATACCACTGAGCCAATGAGCTCAGCACACTTGCAACAGGAAAGTATGAATACAAATTTACATGAAAATAGCTTGAACTCTGAATTTCACACTCAGAATGAATATAATCCTCTCCCTCTGCAATCCCAGCTGCCAGCTTCCCCCAGACATGCTCCAGCATACAGCTGCCTGTCTCTGAGTTCTTTGGCATCACCCTGAGATGGCCCGAGTGCATACATCTGCTACTGCTGGGAAAGAGCAGAGCAAAAGTCTTCAGAAAGACAGCAAAGTATGAACTGAGACAGGGGAAGAGCTGAGATAGAGCTCTTGGTAGCTCAAGTGTTCAAGTAGGAAAACACCTAAATGGAAATGCATCATAGAAATAAATTAAAAAAAAATTAAAAAAAAAAAAGGAAAAAAAAAGGTAGTCCAGAAGCCAGAAGGGAATCTCTGAGCCTTTGGATGAGTCATCACAGTCATTGGCTTCCAAAGAGGTGCTAGAAATCGACATCTCACCACCACTGAGGATTCACTACAAGAAACCCCAGATACCAACTCACCTCCCCCATGCCTACTCCACCAGCAGACACTGCAGGGGAGCAGTTGTGGGACTACAAGCAGTCCAAATGCTTGCTGAATCCTAGCTGCATGTGATAAAAGTCATAAAAAGCAATACATAATTATTTAATGATTTAAAGTCCTGTATATCCTGCTTGAACAGTTTACACCTTTGACAGAAGTAAGGGTTTAAGAGAAAAAAAAAAAAGATTTCAGAAGAGAAATTGAGGAAAGCAGCCACAGTTTACTCTTAAAATTAGGCTTTCAGATGGTGACGTGATTTAAAGGTAAATATACATTAACTGTTTATTTGATAAGCTGAAGAGGGTTTGCAATTTATTTTTTGGCACTAAAAGTATTCTTGTGAAGCAAGTGCTTTAGCTGTACAATAGGGAATGTAAAAGAAAAATTGCTTTGACAAACAGAATGTTTCCTGGTAAACACTTTCTAGGTCCATGGGAGTGGTACTTCACTGATCCAAAGCGTTTGCTTTTTGAAAAGCAAAGGACAAGCAAGAAAAATGTCTGAGAGCATAAGAGCTTTCCATCACTCAGTATAAGAAATAAAGCAGAGGAGACAGGAAACCAGCATGGCTGAACAAGGACCTGCTGGTCAGGCTGAGAGAAAAGAAGGAAACACATAGACAGTGGAAGCAGGGATGTCTGGCATGGGAGGAATACAGGGAAGCCAAATGGACGTGTAGAGGTGGGATCAGACAAGGAGCAGTTGGAGCTGAACTTGTTCTGGATTTGAAAAATAACAGGAAGGGATTCTACAGGTACATTACTCAGAAGAAACGGGCCAAGGAGGATGCATCCCCTCTGAGAAATGAGAAGGGAGCAATGACAAATGCAGATATGGAGATGGGTGAGGTACTCAACAAGTTCTTCGCCTCTGTCTTCACTGGCAGTCAGACTACCTACATCTCTCTGTTCCTGAACCTCTAGGTGGGTGTTGGTGTGGGAAAAATCCTTCCCACTGTAAGCAAAGAGTCAGTTTGAGACTGCCTCGTGAGACTGAATATGTACGAGTCTCTGGGGACAGAGGACATGCATTCCAGGATGCTGAAGGAGCTGGCTGATGTGGTTACCAAGGTATGATTCATCACATTTGAAAAGCTGTGGACTGGAAAAAGGAAAACATCACTCCCTTGATTAAGAAAGGAAGAACGGAAGACCAGGGGAACTACAGGCTGGTGAGCCTTACATCTGTGCCTGGGAAGGTCATGGAGCAGAGCCTCTTGGAGGAAATGTTAAAGCACACGAAAGAGAAAGATGTGAACCAAGGCAGACTGAATGGCTTTACCAAGGGCAGGTCATGCCTCACCAATATGGTGCCCTTAGATCTGCCTGGACTGCTGCAAGGCCTTAGACACGATCCCACATCACACTCTTATTTCCAAATTGTAAAGATACATATTTGAAGGGTGGATTATTCAGTGGATAAGGAATTGTTTGGATGTCTGCAGCCAGAGTGTTGAGGTCAGTGTTGTGGTTCTATGTCCAGGTGGAGACCAGTGACAAGTGGTGTCCTCCAGGTGTCCATCTTGGGACAGGTACTCTTTGACATCTTTGTCAGTGACCTACATACACAGGAGAAATGCAATAAATCTCCATGCAGATTATCTTTCTTTTAACAGAAGTTAGGACAAATGCAAGATTAAAGATTGCAGTGAGATGGCAGACAGTACTTAATTTAGATGAAAATCACCACCAATATTCATGGAACTAATAAAATAAATCTTTGAATCATGAATGACCGAATTCATGAAGATAATCACCTCATTACAAAGGCAATTTAGACTTTTTGAAAGAATGAATATAGAACTTCAACCTAAAAAGGGAACAGAAGGAGCATTTGAATCATCAGAACTTCAGATTACATCAGTCTGTTTCAGTACAAGGAAAAATCCTGGATCCAATTTTTGGGGAAAAGTATATAAGGCTATAAAAGCTTTCTTGAGAGCAAAACACATTCTACACTTTAAAGTTCCAGCCAGTCATAAAGAGGACTTGCCAGATGGTGAGGCCACACAATAGTTAAGTCCTTAAAAGGGAACCACAAGTGCACAAAGTAGAGGTATGAAAAACCAGTTACCCTGCTGCTGTGGTATGCAGCTCACCTGCACATGAGATAAGATCCTACTTGTGTTAACTTAACTTATGCAGAAGAAACAATTTGAAAGCAAAATAACAATGTTCAGTGACTCTATACAGTAAAGTACAACCTGTAAGAACTGGACAAAGATAGAGGTGATAGGAGTTGCAATGGTACTCATATCTACCTTATCAGGAAAAAGATATAAGACCAGAAATGTGTCTGAAATATTATGCTTTTGCTAAAACAACAGAAAACTAGAACCAATGAAAACTTGTAATTAGGCAAGGTCTGTTTATTTGAGAGACATTTAAGACCCACCTAGATGCTTACCTGGACAACCTGAGCTAGGGAGCCTCCTTTGACAGGGAGTTGGACTCGATGGTCTCTAGAGGTCCCTTCCAACCCCTACAATTCTGTGGAAAAAAAAAAAAGTCCAAGAAGAACAGTTAAATTGTCCCAAACTAAGAAAAATGGAAAATAATAATAAAAAAAAAAAACACAATCAAAGAAGAGTTGTAGGTAAAACAACAGTAAGAGAGTAGACACCTACAGACCAAGGTCACATGAAGCAGTGGAGCTGAATCCACAAGGATAGCAGAGAACCCTTTTAGGCCACTCACTACATTTTACACCAGGCCAACACCCAGAAATCTTAGTGCAGAGAGAATAGCATCATATCACAGTATGGAAAGAACTGTTATTTAACAGTTGCTCCAAGTGATTAGTTAGATTTAGGACCCATAATTAACAGTTTCACAGCTGCGAATAATCACTTGCATAGTTATGTAACAGTCAATTAATATTAGAAGCTTAATGATTGGTTAATTGGAGTACAGATTTTATTGGTTAGTTAGATTACTTGTTGCTTTTCTTATTACCTCAAGGAGTCTTCACTAATCAATAAACATTTTAATTAGTTTGCAGCAGGTATATCTCATGTTTCCAATCCAAGGGGGTGTATCAGCTGTCAGCTAACAGATGGATAATTGGCAAGATGAGTAAACTGAAAGTAACAGATAAGGTACACTTCATCTTTAATCAGACTTCTGATATTGTCCTATATGTTACCACATATAAACAAAGAAAAAATGCAGTTTGGATTAAATGTCTGCAAAGAGAACACACACTTAGCTGAAACTCAGAGTGTTTCAACTCACATCTCTCATGGATGTGAAGAATTCATATCAGGTAAGGGCCCCCAGGGCTCCCCTGTTGCAGGAGGCAATCACTGTTTTCATTGTTTACTTGCACAGTTGAATAGGGAGTCCAATTATAAAAAATTTCGCTGGCACCAAGCTGGTTGATGTTCCACATTGTGTAGAGGATGAGACTGGAATTCAAAAAGGGCCTAATAAACTGGAAATTCTGTCTGGGATGATTGAAGATGAAGCAAAAGAAAAACAAAGGACATAAATGCAAACAGGATGATAACAAGCTAGAACACAACATAGCAGGAAACAACCAGAAGTTTTAGAATGGATTAATGATAAAAAAATAAAAGGCACATTTTTTCTGGGATGCATTAGGTACTAATAGGATACTAATAGGATCCACCATCCTATTAGTAAGACCTGTGAGTTAGTTATTTCATTCTTTTCACTGTTACTTGTCCTAAGTTGGCATATTGATATTCCAAAGAGGTTTACCATATTTTGCTCTGTAAATATTAGTACAGAAATGACTCATAATGTAAAACCTATACTGCGCTTTGTGGAAATTCCTCGTGCACTTTTTGGAAGACAGATGTGCAAGCTCAACTTTACACTGGGCTAAGTAATTTGCTTGATATCTTAAAATACTGCATGAATGCAGTAAACAAGAAAGTGACATTTCCTGCAGATACTTGAAGTCTGCAGTTCTTTTCTACTGGAAATTTAGACCTCTGATATTCCCAGTAACTTCATTTCTCCATCGTAAGCAACATTAGCCCTTCAGCAATGGGACCTTTAGTGAGGGTACATTTGACCACACATGGTATCAAGGCCTTCCCCAGTTACTCAAGGTGGTTGTGGGGCCAATAACTTTCAGAAGAAAACAGACTGAGCAGCTAGAACAGAGGGATTTATTTATTCTCCCATTTTGAGCAAAAAGAAGGAACTAGTCCAAAACGAATACATGATCAGAGAAAAATGTAACCTGTAATGTAATAATAATAATAATAATCCAAGCCAGAGTGCTGGATGGCTCATAGGTTGTAGAGAATATTTCTTAAAGAGAGATCAGTATTTCTCCTTCATAATATTAAATCCTTAAAAAAAAAATGAGAGGAAAAATCAATAATCATCTATAGCAGAAATCTACAGCCGAAGTTTCAAGATTTTGTCAAAATGATTGGAATGACACTCAGAAATTCAACTGCATTTGAAGGAAGAACTGTGAGGAGCTCTTGTTAAGTGCTCCTAAAAAAAACAGCCCAGTGAGTTCCCTGTTTGTCATCTTGTACATTGTTTCCTCGAGGTTATGAGAAGGTTCTTTGACAATGTACTTAAAATAATTACCAGGAAGTTACTTTTCAGATCTGAGCAGAGGCTGTTCCTTTCTCCTACCAGATAAAATGATGGCAAATGTTTATATGAATCCTATTCCCAAAGGTCTCTCACCATAGCTGCCCAGGCTTGTACCTTAAGAAAGTATTCTCAAAGAGCAACCTGAATGTGAAGCATTCTTGAAAAAGGACTCTAGGATCTGTAATCATGTAGTAGCTGTTAAGAGTTCTGAACTCTGTAAAACCTAAATGAAGCACAGAAATAGGTCACTTCAAAAGTAATGTGGCCTCTTAATTTCCATGGAAACTACAACTGATACAAAGAGCACACCAACACTATTGGATAGAGCAAATTCTCAGCTGCAAAACACTATATTTCAGCACAGTCACCACCATTAGCTGTGAGCTGTCACCAGACTGCCCCTCAGCTGCCACCTGTCACACAGCAACAACATGGAAGGGGATTTTGGTGGGAAGGTTCAACCTCTACTGCTGTCTCACCAACATCCACTTCTGATGTTGCGGGGTAACGTAAATAAAATAGGAGGGGATACTTTTGGAGCAGCCCTCCTATTTATTGTAGAGTCCGCTTATGAAAGAGTTTTAAAAATATAGGCCCTGACATTGGAAAAAAAACTTTTTATTCTTCTTGGAAAAATGCTTAAAATAATTGCTACGTGTTGGTGCTCTTTTCCTGCAGTTGAAGCAGAGATATGGTGGTAGAATTTCATTATTGATAACTAAATATAACCTTTCTTTCCAATTTTCTGTACTAAATTAGAGAAAATATATATTTCACCCTGAATCACCCCAGTGACCTAGTACTAATATGCTTAATTCAGCATATTTAGAGGAAGAGACACAGATAAGTGCACAGCATGGTTAGATTTCTATCTCCTTCCCCTCTGAAAAATATTACCTCACTCATTATGTCAGAAATTTGGGTGGATCCCTGTTCTGCCTGAATATGCTGAAGCATGTATCCCTCCTGGATGAGTGCCCTGATCCTCACGTCACAGAGATTTGTGGTGGCTTGCACACTCTGTCTCTTCCCTGTTCTCTGTCTTCCCAGTGACTGATGGAAGTGGTTACGTGGCCCAGATAGAAATGTCTCACACCATATTAGGTGACTCAGTGACTATAGGACATCTGGCAGATGGCCTGTGAGAGACAAAGACCTGGCATCCCTCTATGGGGGAGAGCAGTGGGTGTTGTGTACCTTGACTTCAGCACAGTGTTAGATGGTGTCTCCCACAACAATCTCATAGGCAAGCTTAAGAATTTCAGGCAGATGAGCAGACAGTAAGGTGCAATGAAAACTTGCTGGCCAGCAGAGCTCAGGGGGCTGTGATCAGTGGCACAGACTGGTTGGATGCTGTAGCTAGTGATTTGCTGCTGGTTCTGGTTTTGTTCAACACCCTCATCAATGACCCAAATAAAAGGATAGAGTCCACCCTCAGCAAGTTTGTACCAGTGATGTGCTAAATCCTAAAATCCTAAGTGTAATCAAGGCATTGGGCAAAAGTAGTAAGCTGTTAGGAGCTGAAGACATTTGAAGAGTTAATATCTATTTCTTTTTCCACTATCAAGCTGCAAATCCAGTAGTTACTTTTAGCAGTAACTTCTCAAGGCCAGCAGTGTGACAGCTGTTTCTATGAGCTGAATTGCTTGTTTAGCTGTTGATTGTGTGGCAAGTAATGGCAAATAGAATTTTTCTCTAGCCACTGTTGGTCTTCCTCCACGAAGTGTAGATTCATAGGTTCATAGATACATTAGGTTGGAAAGGACCTACAAGATCATCTAGTATGTTGTCATGAGTTCCACAATCATTGCAATTTGCAGTTGTCAGTGATGTCCCATTTCATAGCTGACCTTTCTTTCAGTATGTCTCACTCCTTTCCCATCTTCTCAGTAATTTTCTAGCCACCATGTTTTGCACTGAGGTTCTGCAATGTCCCAGTATGGGAAACCAAATAGAAAGGTGTTCCTGTTCCAGCTTTAAACCAATAAAACACTGCAAAGGTCAGAACATGGGACAAAGATGACACCTTAAACTGGCTGTAGTCAATAAGTGCACTTGATTTTGGAATGGTAGGTGAAGCAAAGCCACCAAGAAAATCTCTGAAGACAATTTTTCTGATCATGTTGAACTTACTGATACAGATACAGTTTATGAGATATCAGTCACACAAAAACAGGCTACAAATATTTGTTTACAATGCTTCTCAAAGAGCTTCCAGCTGCTGAAGGCGGGATTTTACATGATTTTTTCTCTATACAGATTTGTTTTGGGGTTTTTGATCCAAATTAATCTCCACAGGTTATAGGCTACTCCAGATCTTTACATCGCAGTGCAGAGAAGTAGGATGTGAGATTCACTTCTCCAGGACTGAAATATCTGTAATGCAAACTGGTTGCTCCAAATTCCCTTAATTGTTAGTTAAATAAAATAGGTTTTTAATTCTTGAATTGTGTGTTCTGCTTTAAGGTGAGACATTCAGAGCAACACACATCCCATCTTAGAACTGACTACTTTTCTCCAGTGACAAAGAAAACTGCATATAGATGAAGACAACTACACTATAGATTTGGGTAAGCTGAATTCTGGTGATTAAAAGGCTAAGATTGGTGTGTTCAATTGTAGTGGTGATATTGTAAGCCACAAAACAAAAGTTTCTGCAGTACCCACATTTGAAAACGAGTATGTTAAGTGGTACTGATACCACTTTCCTTTCACCTGTAGTTTCATCTCAGTCTTGCTTAATGAAGACCACAGTCTGAGATGTAATAAGCTTTCTAAAAAGTACATATCTTAGTATGTGATAAGGCTCTCTCAGGAAACCCTTACAATACATATGTAGGCATTTAATCCAGTTCAGAGTCCAGAAATTGGTGTGGTGCCCCCGAGAACCCTGCCAAGCCTCCAAATGCCATTTGGAAGGGGACAGGTCTTCCCTGTGTCCTGTGTAACATTTTTAGCACTGCAGTGTGCCTTGGACATCCTGTTTCACTCTACTGCATTTAGATTTAGGCCTGCAGAAACCTAGAAGAGCTCCTTCCCTCTGATACAGACTCCCACATTACACATGCCCTCTTCTAGTTAGACACAATTATTTTCTATGACTTCTTTCAAAAGAATCTACTCATTAACTTATTAAGAAATGTATGTATTTGCTTTTCCCCACCTTGACCATAGAAAAGCACTAACGTAAGCACATATATTTAGATATCTTCGACATTAGAGTGAATAACTAGGTACTTACAATATCAGAAACTTGTAAAAGAAATGCATTGGTTTCAGCCAAGAAGCATTTTTTTTACCAATTATTCTTCTACAGCTCATTATAGAATTCAAAAAGTCAATGTTCCAGACTCTACTTCCTGGACTGTGTGTACATTTTCTATCAGATCATGTCTCTGTGAAAGACAAAGGCATTACAGGATGTAGAAACCAGAACTCTACAGCTTCCATTACAGTGCTGTTTTATCAGGGCCCTTTTCATGCAGTTAAATACTCCCTCTTCCCTCTTCTCCATCTACATGTACGATTTCTGCTCATCAGATTGTGGAATGGCACCATTTCAGTAAGGTGTGCAGAAAGCCCTCTTTGAGTGACAGGGTATGTAATACTTCCCATGGAAACATGAGTTCTATCCAGGCTTAACCAAATCACACTTCAGAGTGCTATAACCTCTCTGCTCTTACAAACAAGGTGAAAAGCTGCCACACAAACAGGTTTGACCATGGCCAGAAGCAGTTAATTCAATAATTATTACAATTAACATTGTCATTAATCAGCAATATCATTTCCAAATGGCTCTCCATGATAGTGTACTGTCATCTTAGATGGAACATCTTTAATGCATCTTTTCACTGCTCTGAACATTTCTCATTTGCTTACTATGAACAGTGCATGTAGAATTCACTATTTTTGAATTGGGTTTCCCTGTTTTCTTCTACATTTTAATATGCTTTTCAGCCTTAACAAGTTCAAAACACTTTTTATCAACTGGGCTACGTTATACAAAGACCAATCCTCCTGCTTTGCAACACATCTTTGGTATACTCCTGCACCAAGTGTAGGAGAAGGTAAAAATGCTTATGAATAGTATGGAGGATAACTTTTTACACAGGTAGATAGTGATAGGACAAGGGGAATGAATTTAAACTGTAAGAGGGGAGATTTAGGTTAAATGTTAGGAAGAAATTCCTCACTCAGATGGTGGTGAGGCACTAGAACAAGCTGACCAGGAAAGTGTGGGCACTCCATCCCTGAGGGCCTTCAAGGCCAGCTTTTGTGGGTTCCTGGGCAGTTTCATTCAGTGGTTGGCTACCCTACCCATGGCAAGGGTGTTGGAACCGGGTGATCATTGAGGCCCCTTCCAACCCAAGCTTTTTTGTGATTCTATGATTAAGGCTGGAGCATTTTTAAAGAATTCATGGCAAGAAGCCATCACTACTGACATACTAAAGAAACACCTTTACCAAGCAAATGCATGAAGCCAACGAAAAATGCATTCATGAGAAATGTTAGTTGTTTGTATAGCCTTTTTCAGACAAAGATATCTACAGCTGAAGTCATTAGCTACGTAAGCTGAAGCTGAGCTGTGATGAGAAGTCACACTGCAGGTCTGCCTCTGGCAGTGGACTTGAAAAATCATCTATAATCAGTAGTGCCTCAAATATCTCATTAGTAAAGGGAAAGTACATTTCAACCCTTAAAGACACCAGTTGTACCACTGTAGGCACTGATCTAACTGGTACATTTACTTGGATTGAAAATGGTAGAGAAAAGCCATGGAGAATGGCTTTGCTCTCCTGAGGTTGAAGGCAGCTATCACAGCATGTGTTCCAATGGGTTGTTGCACCTGCTCTCAATGCTAGCTGAACACACAGCTCCTCCAGATCATTGCAACTGTAATAGAATTGTGCTGTTGTCAGAATTTTCAACATGCAAGTCGTCCATGCTCAGTATCTCCAAATCCATAACCTAATAGCCTTCAAAGATGCTCACAGTTTCTGCATTTCTGTGCCTAATTTTTACAGTGGCTAGGTTTTGGGGGGCATTTACTCCTATCTGGAAATAACTTATAATTATTTCTTTCACTGGTTATCTCCCAATTAAAAGTTTTAGTCTACACAAAGAGTGGAAGGTGAGTTGGATTCTGTCAATAATTATCTTCTTCAGAAAGCGAAGTTATCGAAAAGGACCAGCTGCAGGTGCTCTGTGTGGCAAAGAAAAACATCTGTGCAGAATCTGAACTGTGCAAAACCAAATGAATTGAGCTGTCATTAACATCAGGGGGACTGAAGATCTGAAAAAAATGGAATCTTGCCCTCCCTTGGGCTCAAATCGGATTCTCATAGTTCAGATTTTCTTAAGGTCTGAAAGAATTTCCAGTCAAATCTCTCCAGATGAATTTGTTTATGTTTTAAACTAACTTTCCATAAATTTATCTATTTTAAAAATAAATACATGGAATCATAGAATCATTAAAGATGGAAAAGATCTCTAAGATCATCTAGTCCAACCATCAGCCCATCCCCACTCTGCTCACTAACCATGTCACTCAGTGCCATATCTACTCATTTCATGAACATCTCCAGGGACAGTGATTCCACCACCTCCCTGAGCAGCCTGATGCATTACCACTCTTTTGGAGATGAAATTCCTCCTAATATCCAACCTGAACCTCCCCAGTAAAACTTGAGGACATCACCTCTCATGTTATCACTGTTACTTGGGAGCAGAGTCTGACTCCCACCTCAACAAAACCTCCTATCAGGAGGTGTAGAGAGTGATAAGGTCTCCCCAGGGCCTCTTCTTCTCCAGACTGAACAATCCTAGTTCCCTCAGCTGCTCACCATAGGACTGTTGTTGTGTTCCAGACTCCAGAATAGCTTCATCGCTCTTCTCTGGACATATCCCAGGGCATCAATGTCTTTCTTGTAATGAGGGGCACAAAAGAAAACAGGATCCTTGAGGTGCAGCCTCACTGGTGCTGAGTACAGGGGTAAAATCACCTCCTGCTCGTGCTGGCTGCTCTATTTCTGATGCAAGCCAAGAAGCCATTGGCCTTCTTGGCCACCTGGGCACACTGCTGGCTCATGTTCGGCCGAGCATCAATTTACATCACCAGAGATTTTTCTTTCATGCAGCCTTACAGCCACTCTACCCCAAGCCTTTATCACTGTCTGGGGTTGCTGTGACCAAAATTCAGGATTGAACACTTGAACACTTCTTGAACAGTTTGTTTTCTTTGTTTCCCATTGGCCACAACTCACTGATTCAGCCTGTCCAGATCCCCCTGTAGTGCCTTGCTACCCCCAGGCAGATTGACATTTCCAACCAACTTGGTGTCATCTGCAAACTTATTGAGTGTGCACTCAATACCCTTGTCCAGGTCATCAGTAAAGATATTAAACAAGACAGGCCCCAGTTCTGATTCCAGTGGAACACCACTCATGATTGGTCATCAGCTGGATGTAACTCCATTCACCAAGCCCCTCTGGGCCCAGCCCTCCAGCCAGCTCCTTACCCAGTGAAGAGTACACCTGTACATTTGTAGAAAATGGTGGAATTAATCCTTTTTTATTTTCTTCGTATTTTTTGAAATTAAATTACTCCACCCTTTCTGATAATCCACTTAAGTAAGAAGGAGTTGATATGCTAAATTGCTCTCAGTACCATTGACCCGGATGTCAGTTTTATTAATCTCTGTTTTCTTCCCAATTCTTTTACCCATTGACCATGGTTTGTAACATATCTGACAGATATTCTTTATAAGATAAATGGATTTGATTATTTAAACAGGTGTGGCACATTTTAAAGAAATACTTGCAAAATATTATTTAATTTTAACAATACAAATAAAGCTCAGGTGACTGTAGCAAGTTAATGAAAATTACTGAGTATACTGCATGGAGTGATTCAGAGGGGAATGTGTGTTTTCACTTTAAATCTTCGAGTCAGACTTAGATAAATATTTTCTATGTGGTAGCAGGGAAAACTGTAAAACAATTTCCCAAGACTGAGTAGGTGGAATTGCTAGATTATGCCTGTTTTTTTCAGCCAATAGAGAGCTGTACTCTTAACTGCAGTAGGCAGTTTACTGGGCTTCTTCTAGTGATAACTGTAGTTTCATCAAAGTTATCACAGGAAAAGTTTTCACAGTGAAAATCACCCTTGCCCTTTTCTCAGAACGCTGAACGATGTGGGAGAGCTTTTGACTTCCCATAGTTCTACCCATTATACAGATAAACAACAAAAGCAGCTGTGTTGCAAAAGAACTATAATCCAATACCAGCATGCTGACAACAGCAACAACTTCAGAAGTTCTGTGAAAAATAGGAAATAAAGAAACAAAATTGAGTTGTACTTTGGAAAGGAAATTCAGCTGAGATCCAACCAGAATGTTGCTCAACAAGGAGGCATCAAAGTAAAGGCAAGGATGAGGAAGGGAACTACATGTGCAGCATGAGGAGATGCTTTATGACTTCCAAAAGCCAACACGCTGCGAAGAAGGAAACAAGACAAGCTGTGTTTAAACAGCAGAGATGAGCACTGAGGAGCTGTCAGATTTGACTTTATGATGATACTATATTAAGGACAGTGGCAACAAAGATGTGAAAGGAGAGTTAAGTGATGCTACACTGAAGAGAAAGGAAAATCAAACACAAGCCAAACATCCAAGCATCTCTTCAAACCAGGGGGAAAGAGGTACACACCTGCACTCATTTTGCAAGTAGTTTACTCTTCAACAACACATGGGATGACATTCTTTATAGAATCTATAAATAGTGCCCTCTCCCACAGCCTTTTGGCCTCAGGGAACTAAAGCAATATACATTTTATATCTTAAAGTTCAGGAGCTTCTTAAAAGAAAATATCAGTTTCCCAGTTTGTTGAATTATCTGACTTATGTTTCTAACTCAAAATATTTATGCCACACTTTCACCAGAATCAGAAAAGAGAATTTCAAAGCAGCATTCCTAAAGTTGAGCTTTGTTTTGAGAATACATCAGCCTGTTTATTGATCTGCAGGTGTTTTTGTGTTGCAAAAGAATAGGCCTTTTATCTTCTCCTTTCTTGCCCTAGAGATGAGGAAGAAAAGACAAAATGAAGAACAATGCAGTTGGATTGGTTTATTTGCAGTCACCTGCTCCTTAAGAAAAATTATTTCTTCTAGAATGCACAGCCCCAGAGGTGATGTCATTTATCTGCAGTAAATATTGACAAAGAAAGAGAATGGGTATAAATATACAGCCCTAGCATGAGGAAAGCCTCTAACTTCCACCACTCCCCCCAAGCAACAGAAGAGGTGTCTCCAGAAAGAGGTAAGGTACAGAGAATTTAATTTTGGTAATATAAATGCTATCTGCAGTTACATGGTCAGCATTGGTTGGGTGTTGTGTTATGAAGACTAGTGTAGTTAATATTTAAGTCTTACCAGACCTGGTAATTAAAAGAAGATATCTATTTGTATAAATCACAGAGGAAGAATTAAAAAACGAATTATATTTTCTGCTAAGAAAGCACAGGTTCCACCTGTCTGGGTGAGAAACCTTTGAAGTGAAGTCTAAATCACAGTTTTTTTAGTTCAAAAGGTACCTTCAAATAAATTAACCCATTTTGCACTGAACTGTAGTCAATAACGATAAATACTTTTCTTATGAATTACTGTTATTTCAAATTTATTCCTCTGGAATATGGCAAAATATCAGTACATCTGATATTTATCCAAGGAAGAACTTCTTTAGTGACAGAGCGATGGAGCACTGGCACAGGCTGCCCAGAGAGGTGGTAGAGTCTCCTTCTTCAAGATATTCAAGACCCATCTGGATGCAGACCTGTGCGACCTATTGTAGGATTTTCTTTAGCAGAGGGATTGAACTCAATGTTCTCTTGATTTCCTTCAAACCCTGCAATTCTGTGATTCTTTGATGTGCCCTCAAAATGTTGCCATCTAGAGATGTCAAGTATTTATCCAAACTTTCAGGTATATGCCATTTTAAAATATCTTTTACATCTTCTAGTACACAGTAAGCTGATTGTGTCCTCTTAATGCAGAATGAAAATTTTGTTACAAAATATGTTAGTATTTATTTACAGTTTGATCGAACTTAGTTTGACCAAAGTTGCATGAAATGAATGGAGGTTCCAAACAGAGCTATCTAAAAGCATGTTGCTGTGATTTGTCTTTTCATAAGCGTGGGAACAATATACTTGATTGAATACTATTGACATAGGAGGGTAACTGGGAATGCGAATGAGGGTAACTGGGAATGATCATCTTCTGACTTTGAAAGTAATCCCAAATAAATTTATTCCAAGGAATGGATTTGGTTGACATCTGACAATTGAAGAAGTGCAGCTGTATTTTAATCTGGTTTAATTCTGAAGCTAGAAATGTTTTGTTTCCTGTTGTAGCTTTTTTCTTTGGAGTCACAGAAAGATCTTTCTATGTATAACTGGAGGAAGAGTCAGACAAATCCTCAGCAGAGAAAATCATCCCTCCAGATTAGAATTTACTCTTCATTAACATGAGTGAGAGCCCTGTTTCTACCTCACGCAACTTGCTTTTACCTTATGCAAGCCTGAGAATACAAATACCTGCATGGCATGAAGTCTGTAGCATGATAGGTTGTGTTACTGATTCGTAGCGTGTGACAGTGTACAACGCTGAAATAAATGATCCATCTCTCTGCAACCTATCTACCACCAGGAATTTTCAGTCACTAGATCATGTTCTCCCAATATTTTCACAGTCTGAATCAACTTTGTAAAGTTTTTAGCCTAGTCACAGGGCCATCATAATGTAACTATGAAGCCTGTTGTATCTGGGCTCATATCTGCACGGCACTGCTGTGGTGCCATTTTTGTTGTTATCAGTTTGGGAGTTGACACACCCACCTCATAGCTCATGAAAAAATACAGCACATTGTGCAGAATAACCCAACAGTGTGTGTAACTATTGGTCTGAACTCAGACCTCTTATTCTTATGATGTGAAATGTAAGTGAAAAGGTAGTTGTGTTTTCCCTTTGCTTCTTTGGCATAGTTTACCCACGGGTAGATTGAAGCTCTGTGTAGTTCAGCATCCAAAAAATTGAAAAAAAACTTATCTTGTTCCAACAGTGGCTTGATTGCTGTTTTCTGATGTATTGACTCACACCTTATATTTGTTCATACATTTCCTGAGAATATAGGCAGTCAGATCTTTTGGGTATATGCGAAAGCCACAAGTTACGTTTATGTGCAGTGATTGAGTGCGATCCAATCCCAATGGAGTGTCATTCCTATGCTGTAAACTGATGTGGAGTACCATAAAATGTGGATGTGAAATGGTCTCACACACAAAGACTTCACTCATTCCAGTATTCCAGTTGGCCTTTCCCAGACTCACTGGCTAGGGCTGATTTTACTTAGAGATTTAACTCCAAATGAGGATTAAAAATGGGCCTGTTGGTGCCTCATTGGTGACTGAGGGTACCTCAGGTCTGCTCATGAAGATGAAAGTTGATGTGCCATATATAAAAGCAAGAGTTTTATCGAAGCTTCTGGGAAGAAAACTAACATACTTTCTGTGCAACTGTCATTATTCTTCATTATTATTCCTATAATAAAAAAGAATTTCTGAAACTGCATATGTATATCTGACTCACACACGGAGGACTGAATTGCAAGTAAAATCCACTGCCTTCAATAACATAAACCCAGCATAAATGAGAAGGAAACCACATCACAGATTCAGACAGTTTCAGGTATTAAACAACTAGTAGGACATTAATAACATTGTAAATGCCACCTCTTCCAAGTCATTGTTCTAGGAACTAGAACTACTTGTCCCATTAATTGAACAAAGATTTAAACCTAAGTTGTTTCTCCAGGACCTGCAATTGATTATTTGAAATATGGACACATCTTCCAGTTCTTGTCAGAACTAAAAGCTCTCTGTACCCTTTCTTCACTCATTCAGCTTACCTAGCACCAACACATTTATTATAGTTGCCACATAGCACAGATAGGCTGGTGGATTTTTTATGTTATCATCCTATATTCATAGTTGTAAAGGTTGTCCCAATATTTTCCCTGACTACTAGGATTTACTAGATCTCTACCAATGACCTGTAGTACTCACGTTGGGCATTTCTGCTCTAAGGTTTATTATGTTCAACCAATTCTATCACATCTGTTTTCCTTGTTTGCTTTGGTTTGTTTTAGGGTAACTTGTTGAGCTCAGACAGTCTCATCCAGGATTTTGCCACATCTTCATTCTTTGAAAAGAGAAAATTAATTGTCTGTCATCTGTAGGAAAAAATGTTTAATATTTGCTTTCCTTCTTCTGACATGCAGAAGAAATATTCCATGGATACGAGTGATTTTCAGACTACTTATGTACTGTGCTATTTCCTTCTATAGAGCCTTATCAACCAATAACCAAGTGTATTCTCTGAAGACCTTGTTTGTGCCTTTGTGTCAGATGGAAATGATAATTACCATTTTATTGTATGATTATGATGCAGATTTGATGGGGAAATGGGGAGCAGAAAAGAAATAGAAGCACCTGTTTGTGCATTAAAGCAAAGCTCCACTCCAAAATGCCAGCATCAGTGATGTTTCCTTGGGCAGGACATTGCTGTGATCCTGCTGTACACATTAATGAGTTCAATTTTTTTATGTACAAGGAGGTAAAGGTGAAAGAAAGAATGGAAATTCAGCATATATTGAGTAACTCAATTGACTTGTGGTCTCTGCCTTAATACAAGGCAGTCTTCTCTCAGTGTAAGTTGTCCACACACTCATTTGTATATTCAGAGCATGCAATTATATTTGATAATGACTAAAATAATCTCCTGGGTGGCACGCCTCATATTGAAATGCTTTCTCATCTTGCTTACGTTCCATAGCACACTACAAACTTAGTGCAACAGAGATTAACAGTAATTTTTGTTGTTTCTTTGCCTGTTTTTTCTCAATAGAAATGGGTCCACTAACTGCAATCATTTGCCTGGCTGCTTTGGTACACCAAACTGATGGAAAGGTAGGACCATTCAGCCTATGCAAAATAGTCATATCCAAGCACGTTGTGTAGACAACTGATGTGGTTGATTGACCTTTAGAGCTTTATAATTTGAGGCTGAAATTATTATTAGCACCTATAAAGATCTCTATTTCCACAGGAAAGATGAATTCTTGTTTTTCTGAGGTTTTTGTATTGAAATATTTATTCTGCCTATCTAAATATTTTCCTCTTTGCAAGAACAATTCTAAAAATACTTTTCTCAAAAAAAAATATGAACTGAAAATATTCTAAATTAATCTCAGTGCCAGAAATATAGTCATCATTTCTCAGAGAGTGTTTCTCTTTTAAGGTGTAGATATCTACTACATAGACATGTGAGCTATTTATCAAGATCTGCTTAATAAGGAAAAAATAAATAAAAATAGGTTTTCCAGGAAAGATGATCACCTCTTTTTTTTTAGGAACAATTTCTTTACTCCACGGGTTGACAGCTCTGGAGTAGGATTCCTAGTGAGGTGGTTGATGCCCTATGGCTGTCAGAGTTCCAAAGAAATTCGAATAATGTCCTCGATATTATCCTTTAACTTCGGTTAACCCTAAAGTGGTCAGGCAGTAGATCTGTTCCTGTGGAAATACTGCTTTGACACTTCCTGGGGTATCTCGAACATTCAAAAGATACTCTGCAGGCTGTACAGAGAGCTGTAACCTTCTGGAGCAACAGTTTGAGTTTCCTGAGGTATTTCAAATGATGTTAAGTATTTCAAAAGATGGGTTGTAAAATACCCCAAATTCTGATGCAGCTTCACGTACTTTCAAAGCTTCCAATTGATACGAGCCAGGGACATATTAGTGCTTACAAAAGGTTAAAGCAAGTCATGACATTTGGTTCCAGAGCCAAGCTTTCTCCATACTTGATGTGGAGACATCTGAAGTTAGAATAGCTATCTATAATATTCATTTAGGGTCATGTCTTCTTCTGAAAAGTGCAGTTCAAACAAAGGAAAGGATAAAAAAATAGCAAATATAAGAATAGAAAAGTTGATAAAGAGAAGTTGAGAATTTCCAGGTTCTCAATCAATCTTGCTTATGACAACTCAGAGAACTAGAACCATCATTGTTACTGTTTTCCAGGTCCTTCGCCGTAACCAAGTGGACCTGCCCTTCCTTGTGCCTATTAACAATGGATACCCACAAGGGAAACCCCGTTACCAAAACCCACAGAAATACAATGGTTACCAGATAAAAAACAAAAAGTCATTTCAGCAAGATCTTATTAATCTCAAAAACAAGCAACTGATACTTCAACAACACAATGAAATACGAAGATCTGTAGTTCCAACAGCCAGGAACATGCTGAAGATGGTAAGTAATGGGTAGCTAATAACCCACTTTCAAGATTAGGAGAAAGTTGTATCCTTCTAAATACTCCACATTCAGTGATAAGAGAGGATGGGAATGGTATTCTGGAATTGAGATGAAAAAGTCAAAATCATATCCCTTGGCTTCTACAGAATTCATGCTGCAAGTTCACACACTTAAATGCTGTAAGCACTAGTAAAATCACTTCAATGATCTCAGAACAGACTACAAGTGCTATCTTAAATGCTCTCTCCTAGCCAACTTGTCCTGATTTAATAGGATAAGAAGTAATGGGCTTAAATTGTGGCAGGGGAGGTTCAGGATATTAGAAAAAAATTCTTCTCAGAAAGAGTCGTAATGCATTGGAACAGGTTGCTCAGGGAGGTGGTGGAGTCACCATCCCTGGAGGAGCTCAAGAAAAGGGTGGATGTGGTACTAATGAGCATGATTAGTGGATGTGGTGGGAGTGAGTTGTTGGTTGAACTGGATGATCTCAGAGGTCTTTTCCAATTGTAATGATTCTATGATTCTGTGATTTGCACAATTAACAAAACTCAAGTAACATGCCCAGGGCCATTTGTGTAGGGATATTAGGAACATAGGTCTGCTCCAACCACATCTATTTACTGCTGCCAAACTTGTATTAGCATGCCTTGCACACTGAGTCACAAATTCTTGCCTTATGTTTGCTAGCTACAATCAGCAGCAGCTCAGACACAAAGGAACAGAAGGTAACAGTATGTAATAACATTTCTATTGATCAGGGCATTCTCGAGATCATTACTGTGTAATACTACAGCATAGCAGACCTGCAACCTCTAGGCCTGAAGAACTGTGTTGCCCATGTCCCAGTAGTATAAACAGGTACAGCTCCTTTTGAGGACCATGAGAAAATTCAGCACAAAGTACGCAAATCAGTCCCCATGTTTTTCTTCAGCTTCAAGGACTGCACAAACCTTCCCTGTGACCTGAATGCTCCTTCCTTTGTGTCTTTCAGGTGTGGAGTCAGAAAGCTGCCAAAAATGCTCTGAAATGGGCAAAAACATGTGAAATGCAAATCAGCCCTGTACAGCACAGAGTTATTGATGGTATGTGAAGAACATGGAGACTAAACTAATGGATTAATGATAATATGCAGACAGCCTATCTGCATGTGATCTAGAAATAAGGATAAATGATGATCTGCTTTTTATCTTTTGAGGATTTTAAACACAAAAACATCAACTTTGTCAGGGAAAGACCCAAAAGACAAAGTCAAAGTGTTGAAGCCTGAGAAAGGAGGCTAGCTATGAACTTGCCCTGTTCTTGTACCTTTCCTTAACTATCCTAGCTTAGTTCCTTGTCTCTAGACAGGTCTGTGTGACACAGAAGTGTTGGTCAAACTAAGTACACATATTTTTTGTTACATTTTGTAGTCAAATATTCATCTGTGACTGAAAGTTCACTGATCTTGTAGTAACATACCCTGCCAGGATCAAGTGTACTATCCTCTTGGAGTTGTAGAATGCCAGTGCCATAAAGAATTGCCATTCCCTCTGTCATGCCTCCCACTCTACAACTTTCTTCACTCCTACATAATAAAATACTACTTCTACTTTAGGAACCACCTGTGGTGAGAATATATTGCTGTCATCTCAACCAAAAACATGGCCTGAAGCAATCAAAGTCTGGCACAATCAGGCCTCTAATTTCAAGTACGGTTTTGGAGCAACTACAAAGAGCGCCAACGTCAAGAGCTACGCTCAGGTACAGAGAAATGAAGTGAAACACAGTGGCACAATAGAATTACACATGTACAGTTAGGATTACTGAGCGTCACTTATTATCAGAAAAAGAAAAAAAATCATTGTCATCAAACTATTGTCCTTTAATTTCTCATGCAAAGATGACTGAAAAATTGACGTATTTTCTCATTTTCATCTGAGACGGTGGAGACAATATCTCAGAGAGCTGCCCAGAAGAGAACCTGTAAAGTAAATAAGCAAATAAATGAATGATGATGCAACATATTTGATCTTTAAATAACGGAAAAACACTAAAATATATATATTTTCTATATGGGTATTGAAAAGTCAAAGAGAAAGAGCTATGATGAAGCAATTCAAGTTGAAATTTCTACTACCTTGACAGTGTGTATCTGACAAGGGTTGATTGTTTTTTATTCCACAGCTCGTGTGGTACAACAGCTACCAGGTTGGGTGTGCAGTCGCCCACTGCCCAAGGAACCAGTACAACTACTTCTATGTTTGCCACTACTGTCCTCCGTACGTACCACTGTTTGGTTCTCTTGAGATGTGATAGTTCTAGATATGCTTTCAAAAACTCCTGCAGTCTGTTGAGCCTTTGTAGGAACAGATGCCTTCAGTTTGCTTTGTCAGTTTGGAATTTTGAATACGCTAATGTGAACTGTTGCTTTAACATCAAATTGAGTATAAATTTTTAATGTAATTCATGTTGAAACTGAAATTAGGGAAATATTAACATATGAATGAAGAAAGAAAGATCTGTGTAAGGGTCAGATATCATGCACAAGTCACCTTGTAACTATGAACACAAAGAAGATAGTCAGACAAAAGTGAAAGCGAACAGCAAATGAATATTCACAGAAGAGCAAATCTCTAAATCCTGTGTGTCAGGTTGCTGCCAAGATAATTTCATTATGTGCTGGAAAGCCACTAGAAAAGCAGAACAAGGAAGCATGTAAATTTTTTAAACCAGTGATGTTATACAAAGAAAAAAAAACAATTTTATTTCCCTTAACGCCTCCTGTTTAGAAACAAAGTTATTGTATTCTACAAATTGCTCTTATTCAAACAGGATTATCTATGATAATCATTTTACCCAAAAATTGTCGGTGTCTTTCACTGTGGTGAAGCAAGTATACTGTCAGTGGCTCAGAGCTGCCCTTTGATCTTGTTCTGTTTGTTTCTTTAACGTTTCAGAGGAAATAACATCATGCAAGTGGCTGCACCTTACAAGAAAGGACCCAGATGTGCAGACTGCCCAGGCCACTGTGACAGAGGGCTTTGCAGTAAGTGCATGCATTTTCCTCCTTCATACAAGCATTGCACTACCTCATATAATGACTTCAATCCCTTACAATACATCACTCCACACCTAACCTTTTCTAAACTTTATGCAATCTTTTGCAGGAAAGATGTCACAGGTCTGCCCCTTAGTTTACCTCCACTAGCGTAATAGTGTTTTAGTAACTACTGACACAGTGTGAGCAGGATCTGGGAGCAGTTTACCTCCAGGGGACCCTTCCAATTTCTTTATCCCTGCCATTCTGTGCGCAGTACTGCTGCCGGGATGCGCACGATTGCATTGACGGTCTTCTACTGCCCTCTGCAGGGAAGCTCAGGGCACAATGTCAGGATGAGCATCTACGTCCAAAGGCACTTCTGGGTTGTCAGTACTCATGTGTGTCCCTATGGACATAAAGATCTCCAACTGCCCCTGGTTGTTGTAGAATTCCGTGGGAAGCAACTCAACTGGGAGATACTGTTTTTCTGTCTGTTTCCCATTTTATATACTACTCAAGCAATTTTAACAAATGAGCATGGAGCCATAGAGTACCAAGGTTGGAAAAGGGCTTCAAGATCATCTAGTCCAACTTCCCATGAATATTTCCCCAACAAACGTACAAAGACTGCATAGACAAGAAAACAAATGAGAAAATACACTTTGGAAAATGCAGAAGTATCACTCTAGGACTGTTTTTTCAATTAATACAATTCATGATCTTTCTCTATCCATTCTATTTTAGCCAATCCTTGCAGACATCGAGATGTATATCCAAACTGCAAGAATATGAGAAGCTTGTTTGGCTGTAGCCATTCACTGGTGAAAACAAAGTGTCCCGCCACCTGTAGGTGCACCACTCAGATCGTGTAAAGTCCTGGAGGATGTTACTGCAGCTGCTTTGGAACTTAGTACAAGGAAAGAGTAGAACTGAGAAGAGAAATACATTCATACTCAGCGTTTCAGCTCAGATTGACCTGAATGTTTTATGAAATCACATAATTGTTTCAGTTCCAAATTATTCTGGTGGCTCAGATAAACTTGGATGTTATGTTAGGCTTTATAAAAATCATGATTAAGCTATTAATGTGGTTTTTGGTTTTTGGTGGAACTTCCACTGATTCATATCCTTTTAATGGGAAAGGCACTTTTAAAACATGAAAATACATGTTAAATTCCACTTAACTTTCTTCTGTTACCTTTTCTTCAATTATAAATGGATTGTATTCCTGGCTAAGTAAATGTATGTTCACAAACAGAACTTTTTGTTGATGTGGTTTATAATTTTTTTCATTTGGAAAATTTCTCATGGGTATTTGAATGATCCTCATACAAGTGATGATGAAACTGGAGAAGAAAAGCAGAGACAAAAGTCATTATTTTATATAGAAAAGGTAAGAGGCATACACTGACTGTGGCCTAAACACAAATCTTCTGACACATCTAGGGTAGGAAGGCTCTACAGAGGGATCTGAACAGGCTGGATCAATGGGGTTAGGCCAATGGGATGAAGTACAGCAAGACAAATTGCTGGGTGCTGTATTTGTTCTCAACAATCCCAAGCAATGCTAGAGGCATGGAATAGAGTGGCTGGAAAGCTGAGTGAAAGAAATGGACCTGGGGGTGTTGGTTGACGTTCAGCTGAACTTGATCCAGCAGTGTGCCCAGGTGGACAAGGGCAATGGCATCCTGGCTTGCACCAGAGATACTGCAGCCAGCAGGAGCAGGGAAGTATTCATTCCCTCCCTGTACTCAGCACTGGTGAGGCTGCACATCAAGTACTGCATTCATCGTCGTGTCCTTAACTACAAGAAAGTCATGGAGGACCTGGAGCAGTTCCAGAGAAGGGAAACAGAGCTTTGAGGGGTCTGGGGCACCTAGTGTTATAGGGAGCAGCTGAGGGAACTGGGGTGTTCAGTCTGGAGAAGAGGAGCTCAGGGGAGACCTCATTACCCTCTACAACTTCCTGAAAGGAGGTTGTGACGAGGTAGGGTTGGCCTCTGCTCCCAGGTAATTAGTGAAAGGACAAGAGGCGATGACCTCAAGTTAAGCCAGAGTGGGTTCAGGTTGGGTATTTGGAAAAATTTCTTCACCAAAATAGTGGTCAGATATTGGAACAGACCGGTGTGGAGGTACATTCCCTGAAGATGTTTAAGGTAAGGGTAGATGTAGTGCTCAGGGACATGGTGCAGTGGGTAATATCAGTGATAGGTGGGGAGTTGGACTAGGTGATCTTAGAGGCTTTCCCAACCTCAATGATTACGTGATTCTATGATCTGTATACTGAAACGATAAATGAGATTTTTTTCCATGCAGCACAAATAGATAGGTAATAGGAAGCTTTTTAAAACTATTAACATAAAGAAATAGATACACATGTTCCTTTCCATCCCCTGCATGGAAGTCCCTCTTTCGTTTGAAATGTATATTGCCATAACTAAGAAAAAATACTGGGAAAAGAAAACCAACACAATAAAAGAAATATGGCAGTGGATCCAAGTCTCCCCAGATCCCTACCAGTAAGAGGAAGTTTTCTCCAGAACTTCCCAGGAAATAGCACTGATTTCTATCAAAGCACACCAGTTCCAGTTATTATAGTTATTATAGTCTTATTCCAGTTGAATAAATTCAGCTTAATACCTTGGATGTGCCTTCTCCTACCTGTATTTGCAGACAGATCACCAAGTGTCACTTAAGGGAGAGTTTAGTAGGATCTGCTGTACTTGGTCTTAGGGCCACGATCATTCCTGTATTGCTCCCAGTATTGCACTTAATTAAGATACTGATGGTATTATTACATGTTATATCTTTAATCTTTGTATTGTTTCTGAGCATCCAGATTTGCTGAGCTTTTAACACCCACTGTATCAGAACTACATGACTCTCTCAGATCTTGTTGGCACTCCTACAGTGGGTGCAGTTCAGAGAGATCATAGAATCATAGGATGGTTCAGGTCGGAAGGGATCTGAAAGACCATCCAGCCCCAACTCCCTGCCATTGGCAGGGTTGATAGCTACCAGATCAGGCACTGGATACCCGGTCCCATCCAGCCCAGCCATGGGCATCTCCAGGGATGGGGAACCCACAGTTCCCTGCGCAGCCTGATCAAGGGTTGTTTTGATGACAGCCAAATGAACTGCCTTCTCTTCATCCATTTCAGGTTTATTTTCTTGTGCTGCCCCTTAATCTTTGAATAATTTAAATTACACCAGTGACATGAATGTGAAACGGACTGTGAGTTTGTTCTTATACCCAATACATATCTCCCCCACAGAACTGTTTTTTTCTAACTTTAATGAAAAGATAGACACAAAGGAAATTGAAGTTATTTCTGCTTGCAGTTTATAAACTTTGATAGAAACTATAAGATGTGCAAACTGCACTTCTCTGAAGAAAGAGGCTCCTTCCCTCTNGTAAGGGTAGATGTAGTGCTCAGGGACATGGTGCAGTGGGTAATATCAGTGATAGGTGGGGAGTTGGACTAGGTGATCTTAGAGGCTTTCCCAACCTCAATGATTACGTGATTCTATGATCTGTATACTGAAACGATAAATGAGATTTTTTTCCATGCAGCACAAATAGATAGGTAATAGAAAGCTTTTTAAAACTATTAACATAAAGAAATAGATACACATGTCCCTTTCCATCCCCTGCATGGAAGTCCCTCTTTCGTTTGAAATGTATATTGCCATAACTAAGAAAAAATACTGGGAAAAGAAAACCAACACAATAAAAGAAATATGGCAGTGGATCCAAGTCTCCCCAGATCCCTACCAGTAAGAGGAAGTTTTCTCCAGAACTTCCCAGGAAATAGCACTGATTTCTATCAAAGCACACCAGTTCCAGTTATTATAGTTATTATAGTCTTATTCCAGTTGAATAAATTCAGCTTAATACCTTGGATGTGCCTTCTCCTACCTGTATTTGCAGACAGATCACCAAGTGTCACTTAAGGGAGAGTTTAGTAGGATCTGCTGTACTTGGTCTTAGGGCCACGATCATTCCTGTATTGCTCCCAGTATTGCACTTAATTAAGATACTGATGGTATTATTACATGTTATATCTTTAATCTTTGTATTGTTTCTGAGCATCCAGATTTGCTGAGCTTTTAACACCCACTGTATCAGAACTACATGACTCTCTCAGATCTTGTTGGCACTCCTACAGTGGGTGCAGTTCAGAGAGATCATAGAATCATAGGATGGTTCAGGTCGGAAGGGATCTGAAAGACCATCCAGCCCCAACTCCCTGCCATTGGCAGGGTTGCTAGCTACCAGATCAGGCACTGGATACCCGGTCCCATCCAGCCCAGCCATGGGCATCTCCAGGGATGGGGAACCCACAGTTCCCTGCGCAGCCTGATCAAGGGTTGTTTTGATGACAGCCAAATGAACTGCCTTCTCTTCATCCATTTCAGGTTTATTTTCTTGTGCTGCCCCTTAATCTTTGAATAATTTAAATTACACCAGTGACATGAATGTGAAACGGACTGTGAGTTTGTTCTTATACCCAATACATATCTCCCCCACAGAACTGTTTTTTTCTAACTTTAATGAAAAGATAGACACAAAGGAAATTGAAGTTATTTCTGCTTGCAGTTTATAAACTTTGATAGAAACTATAAGATGTGCAAACTGCACTTCTCTGAAGAAAGAGGCTCCTTCCCTCTGATTTTCCTCCTGACACACTCTCAAGCCTCTGCAGAGAAAATAACACATCCCAGCTCTTTGCAGGATGCACTGCAGTGTCCTCAGGTACTGAGTCACATGTGCCAGCCCTGAGCAGGACCAGTGTCACTTACAAAGTCCCCTTGCCATTTCAGACCAGAAAAAAATATTCATTCAATAGGAGTGTAATTCTGGTTCAGAGCACAAGAGGGTGAACTACACCCAGGCATTCAACTGGATAAAGTTTTCACATCGCTACCAGCAAGGTCGTCTCCTTTTATTAGAAACAGAATTTCTGAGCCTGCCCCAACTCTTATTAACAATAGCCTGAACGTTAATTATTAGTTAACTCTTGATGTATAAATAATCACTTCATATAAAATCAGTTCGGTAGTGGTTACTTCCCCTTCCCTGTTTCATCATATCTATGTTGTCCAAATGACTTTCCTGTTAAAGCCATTTGTCCTATCAAATTAAGGCAAAGTTTGAATTTCCAACATATCAATGCTAATTGCAGAAGCCTTGATCATCTCCCTGCCTGAAGTTCCATCCTGACACCATGACTACACACCACTAATCAAGGTTCCTGCAGTCCCCAAAACAGCTGTAGAAAGTACTTATCTATAAAGCCTCTCTTACAGGAGGATACATTCTGTTTTGGACAAACTCTCCAGGTATTTTCTGGGATGTATCCCAAGGTTTAATTTCTGCTTACAACCAAGGTGATGAAAGTTAAAAATTCTTCCATCCCTCTCTCTCTAACTCAACAAATGTTTAATTATGAGAATTCTGTGAGAGCTCTCCCCCCAAAGAGAGAGTATTTGTGCTCTGTGTACCCAGCTATGGCATTGGAGTAAGGCAGCAGAGCTCACACACAGCACAGAGCACTGAGCTGGGGCATCATGCATGTCCCTAGGAAGGCTGAATGACAGACAGGGATCTCCTCAAAAGAGTCCAATGGGGGACCACAAAGATGATAAAGGGTGTGGAACACCTTCATGAGGAAAGGATGAGAGACCTGGAGCTGTTCAGCCTTGAAATAAGAAGACTCAGAGGGGATCTGATCCACATCTATCAATATCTAAGGAGTGGGAGGCAAAGGGACGAGGCCGGACTCTTCTCAGCAGTGTGTGGTGATAGGACGAGGGGAAATGGCCACAAACTGAAGCATGGGAAGTTCTGCACAATGTGTGTGGGAACTTCTTCACAGTGCAGTGATGGAGCACTGGAGCTGCACACAGAGGTGGTGGATCTCCTTCTCTGGAGACATTCAGGACCCACCTGGACACCGAGCTGTGCAACCTGGGCTGGGAGCTGCTTTGGCAGGGGGTTGGACTCCATGATCTCTGGAGGTCCCTTCCAACCCCTGCAGTTCTGTGATTCTGTGATTCCGTGAAAACTGAACAGTGAGTTTCCCACAGACAGGTGAGTCTATGATTCTATGATTGATTCTAGGTGAAATAAAAACAATACGACAACAGAGATCTAGTGTGTCAAATAATGCTTTTCTCCCATTTCAGACTATATTCAAAAACTCATTTTTGTAGTACTGCCATGAATATTGCTTCCTTTCTGGTACTAGCATAGGTTTCACAGTATCAACTGAAGTTATATTGTCAGGACCCTGATACTTTTGAGATATAATGCAGTGCAGAAACACCCAAGAGCTTCTTACAGTTTCTGTCTGGCTCCAGACATCCTCACAAGAAGCACATGTGCTGACAGATGATAAGAGCAACTGCTACGGTACAAGTCTTATCTGCGGAGAATTGGGTAAGAGCTCCTAAGTAGCTCACTTACGTGACAAAGAGTTTAAGCAGAGTTTTGAACAAAAACTAAGAAATAACAATTCATAGTCTTATGGCTTGTGAAGAAAGAGCACTTTTGATATTTAAAATAAGTCACCTGCAGCCATTATGTTATCCATCTTCTCTCATGTTATCTATCTTCTCTGAGAAGCAGATTTAGGACTAAGGAAAATGAAAGACCTTTTACTTCCAGTATCCAAAGTCTTCCTGAGAGCCCTGGTCCGAAATTTTCCCTGTTTTTCTCTATCTATCTGATGGAGAGAATAACTGTCCCATGAATTTTTACCTCACTCATATCCATAATGTATCAAACCTATAGTAACAACAGGTTTGAGCAGCTATATGTAAGACTTTCTACCAAGTGGAAAACTAGGTTTGAAAAGTCTGGGGGGGTCTTCCATGTCAAGATGCTATCCAAAAATTTTTCTAACATCACTGGGTTAAAACAGATCCCAGAGATTTTGTCTTTCCACTGACCAGAATGAGCATATCTGACAAATTTCCACTGGATGATTAACTTTTAGGTAGGCACTCATAGGCAAAACGTGTACCAGTCCAGCTTGGCAACCCTCCACATGCCCCTGTGTAGTGTTATTCCTTCAGTCCTGACAAAACTTGTGTTTCTTGTGTTGTAAGATGGGTCATCAAGTCATGGGAATAAATAATAAGGCAACCTGATGATAATCTGCAAATGAATGCAAGGAATCTTAAGGACTACAGATTGAGCTGCAAAGAGTTAAAAGATGAGAACTTGTTCAATAAACTACACAGAAACTAAACATCCACCTGGCCCTCATAGGGCATTCACTTGTAGTCAATGATGGGCAGCTTTCCAAAAAGTTCTATTGCATATTCGCATCTGATCACATATGGATATATTTCCCAGGGCTGTACAGTTTCCCCTATTGTTTGACAGCAGATCTATTTACTATTTCCTCTGAGATTCATTCCTGAGGCACAAGAAAACCCAAATCCCAGCTTGGGCCTTCACCTCAACATTCAGGCTAAGTCTCTATAAGGATACACACACATCTTCATAGAGGCAACCTTCCCAAACCACTAGGAATCTGTGTGGTCAGAATATCCAGGACAGAAAACTGCAGCGAGGGACTCGAACCCTTGCAGCACAAAGTCATCAGAGCAAGGACAGAATGAGGATGGTTCCCACCCCTGGGCTGACCAGGCTGCCAAGGACAGATTCCTTCAAGTGTAAGGGTCACAGTTAAACTGTGAAAAACGGGAGATGAGGCTTTCTCATTAAAAAGATACTGGACAGTTCCTACCTCCTCTCTGGGCTGAAGGCAGGACTTTTAACCTCTCTGCTTTGATCTCACTGACTGCAAAACAGAGATAAACTGACACAGCCAGGGTTGAGAAAGATTAATTAAGACCTGTGATCCAATAGGGCCTAGTGATTATAATACTGCATTTGATCATCACATTTCCAGTAGAATTATATTTCATTTTCATCACAGGTCAAGAGGACACAGGGCACAAAGGGATAGGAGTGAGGAAATGGCACTGCCTCCCTGCAGTTTCATGGGATGGTCACTGGGATAGGCTGGCATGCTTTGGGTCAGTGCAGTGCAGCCTTCGTTCCCTACAACTAATGAAGGTGTTTTGACCCTGCCATCAATGAGAAGTTTCCCAGAAAAAACAATTTGCAGAAGTCAAGTTAGATGGATATGGAAATAGTTTTGCATACATTACTGAAATTGACCCCGTTAACTATTCACTGCACTTACTGATGAGCAATCCAATGTGCAAAACATGTAGGTGAAAATGACCTTCTGAAACATTTATCATCACAATTATCTTTTCCACTATAATGAAATGATAACTCCAAATCTAACATCTTCTTTCAGTTCCTCATCATTAACACTTCTTCTCTGTCACCTTCTCCCACTTCTGACAGAAGTAACGCAGGAACACCCAAGATGCTGAGCTGAAATCAAATGAATTGGTGACAAATTTTGAATGAAATACTACTTTATTTTTTTCTTATAAACCACACTTTTTTTTTTTTTTAATTCCTTTGGGGGAATCCCTAACTACTCTTGTCCAAAACAGCTCTTGTTTTTAAAACAACAGTGGAGTCTATGGAGGAAATCATTGTCATTTCTAACATCAGCTGCATGAACTTTGTATTGAGATATATGACAGGATGAGAAAGTTGCTCTTGATCACAAAACACAAAACGTGTAGGCTCCATTTCACCCTTTCCACAAATCTCACCACCGCTCTAGTTCTCAGAGGATCAACCCATACATACACTTTATACAAATTAAAACTTCCATTACATACTGGCACATCTCAGAGCGCTGGTCTCAGTTTAAGACAGATATCTACAACACACCTTAAACTACTGATATTTATTTCTGCACAGGTTTGAATAACTGCTCAGGTATTCCCTTATTCAAATTTGAGCACCCCAGTTCAGGTGTGGATAATACTGTTCCTATTTCAATCCATTTACGAAGTAAACTTCTGAGTTAATGCTTCATTTTCAGGAACGGGGTCCTGGTATGATATCATGCCAGGAGATGTTTCTCTGTATATTGGTACTGGAAGTGACAAAACTGTCTTCTCTTTTTTCCCAGATTTTCTTTTGTACAGGGGAGGGTGGGTAATGAACTAGCACTGCAAAGCTCTGTGTGATAAAAAGGAATACATCTCAAAGAGCCACTGCATCTTCACTCTTTTGGATAAGAAATTCTTCCTAATACCCAACCTGAACCAACCCTGGCACAACGTGTGGCCATCACTTCTCATCCTATCGCAGTTACGTGGGACCGGAGGCTGACACCCCCCCTTGCCACAACCTGAAAAGGGAGTTCTAGAGAGCAATAAGGACTCCCATAAGCCTCCTCTGCTCCAAACTGAACAATCCCAGTTCCCTCAACCTCTCCCCGTAAGACCTATGCTCCAGTCTTGGTCTTGTTGAATGTCACTCCGTCAGCTCCAGCCTGTCCCTATCCCTCTGTAGGGCCATCCTACCCCAAGGCAGATCAACAATTCCTGCCTACTTGGTGTCATCTGCAAACTTATTGAGGGTGCACTTAAACCCCTCTTCCAGGTCATCAATAAAGATATTGAACAGGACAGGCCATAACACTGATCCCTGGGGAGCACCACTCATGACCTCAGCTGGATGGAGCTCTGTACACCACCATTCTCTGGACCCAGCCCTCCAGTCAGTGCTTTATCAATACTGGAAAATTATGTTATCAGATGAACTCTTATGCTACTGAAAGCTACAGATTCAACTAGGAGGGATTTTTCAAGCTGCTCTTTTGTTGTGCAAGTAGACTTCATGCTTACAGGTAGACCAACTCTAAGTCAAGTTCTGTTTCACCATTTTGAGCAGTAAGGCAGTAAGAGTGTGACAATACAGAACTACAGCCATCAATGGATTCAGTAAGAGTCTACTAGTTGGTTGTGACAGCAGTGTATGTCAGAGCAAGCCAGCTTCATTTGATAAGGTACTGATGAAGATCTGGGAGCAGCTAGTAGGCACAGGCTTGACTCCTCTTGGTTTAGGGCAAAGTTTAGGTATTTGAGATAATTGCAGGAAATGAGGGAAACAACCCATGTCTAGAAGTTTGGTAAACCTGGATGCATTTTAGTGGCAAACCTTTCCAGATCAGATTCAGGCCTGAGCCTCCTCCCTGTTGTTTTTTTGGCCTCTTTTTCCCCCCAAAGAAGGCACCATTGTTCAAACACTGTGGTAATCTGGCAGCTTTTCCTGCAATTCTGTGGCTTGGCGTTCGGAGTTATTGTTGCAGGTTAATGAATTTTATTTGCTACTTTAAGTACCCAGGGGAGGAAGTTGAGTCCTTTAAACTTTTTTATTCCTCAGACACTTATACTGAGTGGCTTGTTTGCATGCAGAAATGGTGCTGTTTAGTGCATTGCTCACTCAGCTATCCCCATTCCCAAGAGAAATGAATGCAGACCTTTATTAAGATATCTCTTCAATATCATTACGTGTTTGCATTTAGCTACAAATGACAATTCTCAATGAATTTTCTGATAAGCCTTCATACTATTTTAAGTAGTTGGCATAGAAAATGCGAGAGTGACCAAGTATCCTAAGACAGACCTCTAGACACAGATTGATGCTGTGACATCTCTTATCATTCTCCTCTCAGCAAGTCGAGGATAGATTTGCAGTTAAGGCACTGGCCTGGAGCATAACAAGCAAGAGTTGTTGTGCAAACTTCTTCAGTCTCCTTTGGAAAGGATTCTGGAACAAACCAGCGCCTGAATCTCAGATTATCAGATGTTAATATTTTTCTTTGCTTCAGTTCCCTGAAACAGAAAATATGGGATTTTTAAATTAAATTAATAATTGGCCATAAAGCTAAATTAATAAAATTATCTGTGAATTTCAGGATTCATATCACTATCTTCAAAAGTGTGTAGAGATAGTCCTTTTTACAGCTGAGAGGAAAAGAGCAAAAAACAATGAGAGAAAAAATGAGTATTTCAACCAACTTGTCGAATTTGTATTAGGATAAATGTAATAGCTGCTCAAACAGGAATTTCCCTAATCACTGATAAAGGGAGCACCAGCTCGCTAGGATGAATGTAGGCATCTACAGTGTATACATTCATTTCTGTCTGTGGCAAATGAAATTAAAAAGTAGGAACTCCACATTCTTCGTCTTGTTAGTAATACAAGAGGTGTTATTGCAGAAACCTTAAAGGCATTTGAAGCGTGCTGGTATGTCTCCTGTTAGTCTTCTGTTGTCATGAATCAAAATAAAAGTACTAAATTTTCTTTTAGTGTCACTGAGTACAAGAAAGAGGTGCTACAGGTGAGTAACATGCCTTTTTTAGGTAACAGTAAGTTATATGTCCAGTTCTAAGCAACTGAATCTGGCATTTTCTTGTGGCCAGTGAAGAGAAGAGAGAAGAGAATAGTCCAGAAATTGCAGGATGATGAATCCTGGAGAAACTCCAGTCTGTAAATGAGTCACTAGATGTTCAACCTGTACTTGATTTTCTGTGATACTGTGGAGGCAGTCAACTTGAAGAAACTCTCCTGTGGAAAATCTTGATATGTTAACTGTGAAATGACTGCTAACTCTCCAAGTGATGGAATGAAATGTTACCTCAGGATGCATCATGCATTTCCAGAAAATAGAAGATCTAATTCCAACCTACAAGATTCTGGTGAGAATTGTACTTTCCATTAACCAAAATGTAATAGTGACTGTAAGAAGAGATACTAAAATATTCAAGAATATCAAAATATCAGGCTGCAAAATATCAGAGAAAATCAAAGAGCCCACCTAATTGGAAAAAGCAAAAGCTGAAAGGTAATATGATTGCTGTCCACAATATCAGAAAGGTGTAGAAAATGCAAGTGCTAGTTGAGCTAGCAGGTGTTTTTGTCACCAGAAATAGTTATGTGCAGTGTGTGAATAAAATAAGGGCATAAATCTGTTCTTAAACACTGAAACTGTAAATATAAGCAGCAGCCTCCCAGCTGAATGAAGATCATATAATGCAACTTTATAAATAGAAGTCAAAACATTTACAGAGGGGATTTTGTGATAAGCTACCTACAATCATAGGAGGACACCTCAGTGATCTAAGCACTCCCTGTGTTTCTAAAGAGGCAACTGCTGGGTGATGGAAGAGGTAGAAAATGCAACCACAATAAATAACATGCTGTGGAAGCAGTCGTTGTGCTGGGTGTTCCTAAGAAAATCAGCTCATAAAAAGAAATGAGAATTGGAAAGAGAAGATAAGGGAAGAAATATAAATGGTAAAGAATGAGGATGGAAATGTAAAATGAGAACAATTAGTAAAATGTGAAGGCAGGGAAAGAAACTGCAAGACAAGGTGGAGGTCATCCAGACAAAACCACAGAAAATTGCTCATGGGTGCCCCATTTCCCTGCAGTCCATACCGTATCAGTTCCAGTTTTAGCCCTGCCTCCTGGGTAGGACCTTCCTTTTGGTGATCATAAGGATGAGTGCTTTTGAAACATGAGGACAGTTCACACCATTTTTACCTAAAATCGATCACGACACATCACAAAGCAAGCTTAAATCTTTGAATCTGTTTATCCCTGTACTCTCATATTGACTAACAGTCTTTGCAGATCTAGATAAGCAGATCAGTTGAACAAACCAATATTCATCCTGGTAAGGCTTATTTAATTCTGGTAAGCATTATTTCAGGTGCACCTGTAAAGCATCTAAGACTGTGGCATCTAATGGGTTGTGGCATGAAAACCTTGCCTCTTTCACACATTGATGTGAACTCTTTGGACTTTTCCACTGAAATTATTGTTTTCTGGTGTACCCATATGTAATGTTTTCTCAGTTCATTGAGGTACCTCCAGTGTCTGTTTGGCCCATATGGGTGCTGTTGTATTTTAAATAGTAAGTTAGGAAGCTGTTATTCACTGAAATATCGCTCGGTCCATTGAAAGGAAGTAATAAATTCATCTTGTCAGTTCAATAGCACAGGACTACTTTTGGTATTCAGTGATTTAGTATCCACTTCCTGGTAACCAAAAAACAGCCATATAAATGAATTATATATGTCAGAAATCATGTCGTGTATTTGGTCAGCCTTCAAGCTGCAAACAAAGAAGTCTATTTGCCTAATATTCAGGCAGCTGAAGGAGAAGTTAGCTGTACATAGGAAAAAAGTAAGCAGTATGTGAGTTTCTTGTAGGAATTTTGTATCTACAGATTGTTCTACCTGCATTGAACACATTGCAATTGCTGCTTCAAGCTTTGCATTATGGAGATCCCTTATGATTGCTCTACCATTTGTGCACTGTACAAGATTTAGTGAAGAAAGAAGTACTTAACCTTCTCAATGGGAGGGCATGATGAAGGGGCAGAGCTGGGAAAGGCCCTCTTGCTGAAATAGAGAGCACATAAATGCTTGTAAATAATCACTCCTGTGATGTAGTGTTTAGCAAATTGGGTGTATGGAATTGTTGGAGGAGTAGCTCAGCATTGTACTGAGCTAAAGTGTAACTATAAAGGACTGCTGGGTAAATAGAAATGAGCACTTACAAAGATGAAAGGAGTTGATATCACTTTCAGCAAACATCAAAATGCAAGTCAGACATGATAGTGGAATAGAGGCCATAAAACTTAAAAACACAAAACAGGTAAAAAACTTGGTACAGGAGCACACATTTCTTGGGCCACAAGACAGAGATTGTAATCAAGGTGAACAGGGGAATGTATGTAATGTCGAAGCTAAACCACCTGAATCCACACATGTGAAGGCTCATTAACTTTCAATAGCAATTTTATTCACAATTATTTCTCATAAGGAAACAGATCCACACTCATGTACAAAGTGATGGACCTAAGCTGATCGTATGAACTGTAAAGTGATACTCCACATCTGTGCATAAATATAGAAAAGTACCTTGCACATGTTTAGAAAAGGCTGTCTTCTCTGTGGCATTTTCCTTGGGAAAAATAAATAAATAAATAAAGCTTCAAGGTGCATGTAAATCATCTGCCTCCCTGCATTCATCCCACTGTATCACAGGAGCAGCACAAACTGGCCCAAACTGGAGCAGGAACCCTTTTATCTCTTGTATACAGCTTTCCTGTAGCATTAGGGTACTCCTCAGCCAATAGCTTCTGCTTACACACCTCAGTCAATAGCTTCTGCTTATTATTTTAGTCCTTCTTCACAGTGCTTTTGTAGTAAAAGCAGAACATAAAACCATGAAGTCAATAACACTGGTATGGATCCAGTCAAGGTAAAGATATTGCTGTTATCTGAGAAACCAGAAAAATAACTTCAGTGTCACTTTCCCTTTTGAGATGAATAAAGACTGTAGACAAACCTCATTTACTGAGTTGAGCTTCTGGTTTGAGATGGAATACGTGTCAAGAGCTGGACTCCGTGTTCCCTGTTGAGTCCCTTCCCCATGATACTCTGTTCAGTTCCACTGTGCTGATTCAAAATATTACTGAAGTTAATGTATAATGAAATAACCCTTCTAATATGACACCACAGAAATGGGATAAATGTTAATGTTCTCAAAAAACCTCATTCAGCGAGTTTGAAGACTGGCATGCTCTCAAGTTGCAGACTGCAAATCCATACCATCAGAAGAGCAATACCTGCAGATCAGACTTCAGTGGAATGCACTCAGACTTGTAAATGACACTGCTCCTCAAGCAGACCATGCTGGACCTCTTCTAGGAGTCATCCTAAAATTGAGTACAGCCTGAATTAGCCATCAAATGTGATCATAAGGGCCCAAATTGTCTATTTAGCCTGCCTGAAATATTTTCTTTTAAGGTGAAATCAATTGCTCTTGGAAGTTCCCATTTCTCTTTTCTGTCATTCTGAAAGAGAAGCATTATTGGTTAGATCAGAGACAGAAATCTGTGATTTATATCTGTTCAGATGAATGCTTCTCTTAATGATGCCTGAGGGTACTCTTTCAGAATGTATCTCATTCTTTAGGTAATGGTATTGCTCAAACTACTCCTTTATCTCTCGTTTTGAATTGTTTGGAAGATTTAAAGTCTTCACACATTTATATAAAGGCTGTGATATCTTACCAATGCCATATTTTTACATCAGACATGAAGACTACTTCACCTTCTTTCCAGGAGATATTTTATTGTAATAAACAACTTTGGCCTAAATATAGAATGATCAGAGCCAGCAGTCAATATCACATCAATAAAATATTTTACCCCCGAACCACAGAGCATTTAAGATTCAATAAAAGTGTTGACAGACAATGTGAATCTCAAGAACAAGTGACTGTGCTCTCATAATTCTAATGAAATTTAATTAGCTCCTTTATTCATGAGGAAGTTGATACACTGAGCTTTTTAAAACCATTTAAGAAATCTGGTGTCTGAATTACTTCTGAGCCAAATAAAGTTTAAAAAGCAATAATTTAAATTGGAAAATACAGCCTTATTTTTTACCAACTTTTAGAGGATTCCTTTATTCTTTATTTTGGAGCAATAGAAACGTTTTATTTTTGAACAGCAGATCACAGGTATGCTTCACCAGCTATGCTTCATTCACTGTGAAAGAGAAACAAAATTCTCTTCTCCCTACTCATCCTCTTATCAAGAAATAGAAAATCCTTCATGCTTCACATAAGATGAGAAAAGACAGAAGTGTTCAGATGAAAGCTACAGCCTGGAGAAGCAGATCAACTACAGGAAACACAGCCAACTTAGTTGTACTCTGAAATACATGCAACAAATCAAACTACGTGAGGTTCTCTTCTTGGCTATTTCCTTTGTTAAAATACGTAGAATACAATAAGAAATATATCTGTCTGTGACTAAATGAGATGTTTTGCATTGCAAACTGAGAAATATTTAAGCTAGTATTCCGTACACTGAAGTAGCGTGGGAAATAGAGGTGGTAATATTGGCCTGTACTGTTTCCCTCCCATAGTGGGTGTGACAGTTGGTTTGCCTGTCTCTTTTTTTTTGCTGTATCTCCCAGACCCAGTGAACTAGGCAGCTCAGTTGAAAGCAGGCGTCCTTTATCAGGTCCTTGCAGCCTCCAGCTCTCCCTCAGTGCCTTCAGCCCTTGACACCAACATGAGGTTCAAGTTCTCAATCATCGCTCTTCTCCTAGAAGTGATCTTCATCGTTCTATTTGGGCTATTTGTGAACTATGGCACCCAGGACACCAGTTTGTATCCATGTAAGTACTGCTGAGATTTACAGAAGTTAGAATTGCTTTCAAGTAATCCTAGCCAAGACTTCTGAATATCTTAGGGCATCAACTAATACAGCTTGAAAAGAAAGGCAGACTTTGGGGCAAAGAATCTTCTGAGGTGTGAAAGCAGTAGATTTCAACAGTAATTTCAGGTTGTGCAAATGTTGGGAATGGTCCCTGGCCCGCCGTGAGCCAGGCTACAACTAAGACTGCACAGTAATTTAGCATCTCAGACAATTGTACTGAGACACTGTGACATGTTGCTATATACATATGTAACGGATATAACGTTACACAATTAGTAGCAATAATTAACAAACAGCAATTAATACAGCTATGTCCCAAAATAGCTCTCTGCCTGCCTCTTATTTGGCTGTCCTTCAAAACAACAGAACAAAACAAGCCATGGAACAATAGTGTTTGAGGAATCCTGGTGACATTTAGCAAGCCAGAAGGATGTTTTCCAGGTCATGTATCCTTCAGACTCAGATTAAGGTTCACTGCCTGTAGAAGAGCACAGAAAATTGCCTTCTCCTGAATGCCACACCTTCCAGCCCTGGTACTAACTTGTCCTCTTTTTTGGAGTTCCCCTTGCCAGATAGAATGGAGAAAGGTGCCTGAGATCCTTGTGCTTACTGTAGCAGTTAAACAGCCTTCAGTGACCATTTATACTGCTGTGTAATTTATTTCTATTAAACCTCAGGTCTTCTGGAGGAAGATGTCTGTGCCATTTGAAATGCAATCTATCAAATTAGGGATTGCCTGAAGTCTTTCCTTCTCTAAACATAACAGAAAGTCTGCTTTGTTTCCCCTCTGTCTGCCTTCCTGCATAGGCAGTGTATAACTGCTATAATCTGTACACTGTACCCAGTTGTTCACACCACAGAACCACTAGCAAGCTTCTGGCATGGTGCTGGCTCAGGTAGACCAGCACTTTGACCTCCTCTTAGGCATGGCTTTAAGCATAGCAAAAAGCAGAGGATAGTCGTGGTAGATAGTACAGGTGGGAACAGTTCTTTGGGAGGGAAGAGCATGTATAGGTAAGAGTCAAGGCATGCTATTTGCCCTTTGGCCAGAGAATGGGCTCTGGGCTGTTCAGTTTACTAACACAGACACAAACAAAGCAAACACCACAGACCCCATTTTGGGCTTTTACATGCTGACCTTGGAGTAGGTAAATCAAACCTTGATTTAAAAAAAAAAAAAAAAACACAAGGAAAGAAGAAGGATGTCCTAACAGCTGTATTTTTACTTGTAGACCCTCTTCTTCTCAAACATCCCTATCTGCAAAGTGCACACAAGCAGTCTGTGGGAGCACCTGGAAGGCAGTTAATGGCAGAGTTGTTTAGATGTACTGGGATATATCCTGCATCAAGGCTCTCCTTGGATTCCCAGACTGATGGCTTCAAACCCATGTTATCCCCAGGAGACCTGAGATGGTAACTTTACCTGTAGCTCAAAGGTTTAGTTGCATCTTCCAGGCAAAATTTTACAATCTCAGAATTGCAGTACAGGGCCTGATATGTATGCCTTAAATATGTCACGACCATAAATCCAAGATATTGGGTGGTTTTGGTCTCATTCATTAGAATGATGAAAATAATCATTGAAGACAACCATAGTTTTGCACTAAGATAAGGGGGCTGACCTGAATTTTTTCTCCAAACAAAGCTTTTCATTCTGTTTCTGGAGGACATCATTACTGGCAGTTACTTGGATGGACAACTTTTGGTTCACTGTGCCACTAGAATGGGAAGACTCGGGTTTGAGATGGTTTTGCAGGTACTCCTATGGGATTTCTTCTGTTCTGGCAACCAGCATTTAATGTACTGCCACTGACCCATGATCCGTGTCTCTAATAACTGTATACCTCTTTTTCAGGGTTGTAGGGTTAACACCTTTCAGCAGAACACAGTTACAGTTAAAGTACAAATATAGTTGGCACAAGTATGTTTGCATTTAGACTGACTGTCAGTGCAGGCACTGTGCAGCTCATGTATAGTGTCAGCTTACTTAAACATCTCCTAATCAAGGTAAGATTAAATGAGGTGTTAAATACATTAATGTGAGCATTCATTAACCACATCCCTAGACCTGTGCCAATTCTTCTCCTCTTTCACTGTGAAAGACATTTTCCTTATATCCAATCTAAATTTACACTCTCTAAGTTTGAAACCATTTCCCCTCATCTATCACCATGGTTCCTCATAGAAAACGTGAGAAAAAGGTTTTGAAGAGGTTCTGTTTCTGTATCTCTTAAAACAAGTTGTAGGTACAACACTGGAGTTTAGAAAGCAGTTCTGAAAACAGTAACAAAGAGGAAAACAGAGAGCTCCCAAAGGACTGCAGGAAGCTCAAAAATCATTTCACATTATTGAAGTCAGGGTTATTATACTTCTGGGCCCTCTTTTGGCTAAACACAGAAATGCATATAGCAAAATGATAGGGATGTCAAAAGCACCTAAATGGGGAATGTAACTTCAATCAAATATTATAATAATCAGGTCAATGTCTCATAGCTTTCTATGCATGTACGTGTAAGAATCAGTAAAAGAGAAATTGAAGGAATGAACTTTTCTCTACTCTATTGAATTCAAACCTGGTGGGTGCAGAGTTCATTAGATTGCATAAAATTTTTCAGACTAACTTCTTTAAAGTATAAAATATCCATGATGTGGCAATAAATTTGCTCATATTAGAATTTTTTATTAAAATTCTAAAAATTAGAAAAAAATAATAATTCAAAGGACTAGCTGGATCTACAATATTAATCTGTGAAAAAAACTGTATTTGAAGGAGAGTTAAGTTTATGCTGCTTAGTAATGTTCGGACATTTAAGGCCACGTAAACAATTACATTAAAAATACACAGTTGAAGAACTCAATCTGTTGTACACTTCGTTAAGAATCACAAATGTACTTTTGCCCTATGTCAACTAGTAGACTCTCAAAACAACCTCTTGCACATTTCTGGAGTTAGCCAGAACATAATGGATGCAATAACCTTTATTTCAAGGGAAAGAGAAATTTTCTGTAAGGACACAAAGCTGTGATGTTCCAGGTAGCTTCATGTCCAGATGAAAGCTATGGGCATAGTAATTTTACTCATATAGAGGTCAGGTATTCCTTGCATAATGACAAAATATAAAAACAACCTTTTTTTTTTTTTTTCAAAAACTCAGCTAATGGGCAGGTCAGAAAGAACGGAAGGATGGGTCACACTGATAACATGAGTTTAGAATCCTTTCAGTTTTCAGCTACATCGTCCTTTGTTCCTAAATATTCTCCTCTCTAGTTGCTATCCACTCAGATATTTTCTTCTTCCAGACTTTAAGGACGTCCATGTGATGATCTTTGTTGGATTTGGTTTCCTGATGACCTTTCTCAAGAAATATGGATTCAGCAGTGTTGGTATCAACATGCTCATTGCTGCCTTCGGTCTCCAATGGGGCACGCTAATGCAAGGATTTTTGCATGAGACTCAAGGAGGAAAATTTTCTATTAGTATCAAAAGGTACATGCAAAATTTTCCAGAATTGAGATTTCTATCCCTTAAAATATCAGTAGTCTTGTTTCTAGCAAGGTCTCAGAGTGTTTCCCATGTATGTAGTTTTGCTTTCCAAGGAAACTTGCAGATTTTGAAAGAAACCTCATCCCAAATGGATAGGGATAGACATCTTCAACACACACCTCTTCCAAACTTTGACTGTAATTTCAGACAGCTGAGTAGAAGGCAATTTTCCTACATTTTCTCCTCAGTCTTCCCTAAGGTTCCCACACAACCCAAGTAGGAAATCTAGACTTAATTTTTATCCACAAAAGAAGATTCTTTGTGATTTTTTTGTTTGTAGATTTACAGCTCTGTCATTTAGCTACATAACAAGTTTGAATACATCTTTATTTCAGGTTCCATTAAGCTGATTTTGTCTTCTCTCTCATTTCTTGTTGATTTGCCTGCATTTGTTTTCCAACCTTCAGCATGATAAATGCAGACTTCAGTACAGCAACTGCTTTGATTTCATTTGGAGCCGTCCTTGGGAAAACCAACCCTGTTCAGATGCTGATCTTGACGTTTCTGGAGATCACAGTCTTTGCAATCAATGAACATCTAGTTACAGAAATATTTCAGGTACAACTATTTAGAAATAATTGTTTCCTGTTGTCACAATTTCCTGTTACAACTTGTTTTCACTGTATAACATTTCCAGTCATGCAGGATTCTCCTTCATCAAATTCTCATGTTTGCTGTGTAAATGTTGTGGTACTATTTGCGTTCCTGATACAGGCCACAGATATTGGAGCCTCAATGACCATCCATGCCTTTGGAGCTTATTTTGGCTTGGCTGTAGCCCTCATCTTGTATCGTCCTGGCTTGAAAAACAAGCACAAAAATGAGGAATCTACCTATCACTCTGACTTATTTGCTATGATTGGTAAGTACGAGATGCAGAGGGAAGTAATAGTGAGAGATAAGAAGTTTTCCACCCCTCTTTCATCCGTATGCTCTTATAATCACCTACTTTTATTCTCCCCCTCTACTGAATGGCTTGCTGAATTGGGTGTTCATCCATCTACCCACGAGATCTGTTCATAGATCAATTTATAATCCGAAAGCTGTCCATTATATCAACAAATTACCATAGATTTACATGTGAACTCCCTCACTAATAAATCCTGCTCTGGCATTTTTACAGGGATAGTGAGCTCTAACAGTGTGTGGGGCATGGGAAGGGGTTGCAATACGTTTAAGTCTTACAGTGAGAGTCGTCAGAGATCATGCATCAAAATCCCAAATGCCAGCATCAAAAACTTCTGCATATACTGTTATTTCTTCCAGCATTCTTAGTTATTTTACATTTTCATTGATCATCTTCCTCATTTCTTGTACTTAGTGCTGTTGTGTTGGATCTTTCACAGTGAAATGCTTCTTGTGACTGAATAGTCTTTATTTTGTTTTGACTTATGCCCATCCAGGTACCCTGTTCCTTTGGCTTTTTTGGCCCAGTTTTAACTCCGCAATTGCAGCTGAAAATGACAAGACTAAAACAATTATCAACACTTACTACGCCCTGGCAGCATGTGCTGTTGTAACATTTGCTCTCTCCAGCCTGCTGGATCAAAGAGGCAAATTCAGTATGGTAAGAGTCGTATCACTAACTCAGCTAAATCAAGAAATCCCCCTATAATGCAGATAATTAAATTGGTTCTCAATGTTCATGAGCTATCTGGAGCCCCTACACTGCAGACACAACCAGGGCTGTTATGCTTCAGAGAGCTGCAGTGTCATATTGGACTCTGAGTCAACCCACTCTGCTTTATGTATGTAATTTGGCTCCTCAGTGGGATCACTGAGGATCATCTGAAGAGTAGAATGCTCTTAGATACTGTCAGGATGGTTCCACTCTCGTGTGCAGAACCTGCTGACGTTGGTCCAACATTCAGAAGAACTTCTGGGTCTTATTCCAAAGAGGATCCTGCATGAGCTATTGTTTTGCAATACCTAAAAGAGGTCTCTCAAGGCTACTCGCTTAGAGTTGCTTTGAAACAGCAACCACAACACATAAAAGTTTTAAATTCCTGATTGTTTTTCATTGTAGAATCCCTTACAAGTCATTCAGCCACAAAACAAACCTCTGTTCCATGCCTATCATCTTCACCTTTGTACACTCTGTGTAGGTTCTCATTCAAAATGCCACCCTGGCAGGGGGAGTCGCAGTGGGTACCTGTGCTGACCTAGATATATACCCTTTTGTTGCTATGTGTATTGGGAGCATTGCTGGGATCATCTCTGTCCTTGGGTTCCATTTCCTGACTGTAAGTATCCAGGACCTAACTCTGCTCTCACCTACTTACTGCTTCACCAACTTCGGTGGAGCTTTCTTTCTTTACTAGAAATTAACTGGCTGATGCACTACAGAGAGTAAGTTCTCTGTTATTTCAAAATTATTATTTAAAAATGCATGTGATTTAAATATATCTTAATGAGATAACTTCAGTGGCTTAAAACATTGGGAATATTACTGATATTCTGTGTTGTGTAGTGTTATATTTATGATGGCAACTTGGACATTTGTACCATTAGAGGTACTCACTTGACTTTCTCTCCATGCATAATTTCACAGTGAAAGGGAAAATGACAGTTTTTAGGGCTACTCTTTCTAAAATCATTTCAAATCATTTCTTGTTCTTTGTTACTTTCTTTTGCATATCGTTCTTGACATAGCGGAGACTAAACTCACCATAAACTTGATATTTCCCCTCATTTCAGCCTGTTCTGGCATCCAAATTGAGAATTCAGGACACATGTGGAGTGCATAACTTACATGGTTTACCTGGAATACTGGGAGGTATTGCAGGCATCATAGTAACTGCGGTACGGCCTGAAACTAAGTAAGTTAACATAGAAAAGAGAAAGAATCTTTCCTACTGATGGTCTTTTCTAATTTTTCACTCTCCTTGGATCTAATGTAGGGAACTATTCCCCCAAGTTTGGACTGGATAATCCCTGGAGGTCCCTTCCAACCCCTATGATTCTGTGTTTCTGTTAAATTCACCTTTGATTTGATATCAGATCAGTGTTCTGGTTTAAATGGGACTGCTCTTCATATCCTGACTTTAACATAGGGTTCATATGCAAAGCTTGTTCCACATTAAAAGGCCAGATGAAAATTTAAACAATTGTTCAAAAAATAAAGTAAAATCACATTCAGAAGTAGAAAAGTCATTCTCCTGCTTCTACAGCCACACCTTGGGCAATGGTAAAATTTCCAAGAAAAACACCCATCAGCAAAATGAGCCATTTCTACTCTCTTAAAAAGACCACAAGAAGATAGAATGGTATTCTTTTTGATAAAGAGAAACGGTTTGTAAAGACTGAGGAAGTATTAGTAAACTTTTCATAGAACTTGTGCTAAGTCTAAAACAAAACCAAAATACAGTCAGTCTCATATGGCTTCTGCATCCATCATGGCAATGAAAGTTTATTTTCCAACTAGTCATCCTGTCCAGCAGGGAGCAAACATAAAGTTGTGAAACCAAATCTCACTCTCAAACTTTCATAGTTTTTAGTATGGATTTGTATTTCTGTCTGTTTCAGGAATGGTGTCCAACTTACTGCTGGCAAACAGGCTGCTGCCTTGGGCAGTACAATTGGAATTGCACTGCTTGGTGGAGCTTTGACAGGTCAGTTCACACATGCAGTTCACAACTGCACACAGCTGCTCAAATATATGGATGTTAGAGATGTGCTTGTGGAGAATTTCAATCCATCAATAGTTTCACAAGAAAAGTAGAAAAGGGAAGGGAGGGAGGAAGGGAGGAAGGAAGGAAGGAAGGAAACACATGATAGTACACTATCAAAACCTTACATTTGGAAAAGGCAGTTTCTCAACCTGTCTTCAAATGACAGCTAGATACCTTACTGAATATATCAAATATACTGAATATATTCATAGATATTGGTTTGTATGTCAAAACCACAATTGTTGTTCCAGATAAGTTCTGACTTAATATTGTTAACTAAACCACTATAACACATTTCCTTCCAAAAGGTGGATAGTGGTTTCTCCCTTAGTTCCAGTGTTGTACTAAGGGACATGTTTTAATGGGGAAATATTGGAGATAGGTGGACAATTGGACTGGATGACCTTGGAGATCTTTTCCAACCTTGGTGATTCAATGAGTCCATGATTCTATTCCAGGATATATCTGAAGAACATATTTTTGGATGCTGTCTATTTTTTTCAGCTTCTGAGGTCTTTTTATCTGCAGGTGCTATTCTAAAGGTGCCCATCTGGGGACAAGTATCTGACCAGAACTGCTTTGATGACTCTGCTTATTGGGAGGTAAGATACAAACCACTCTTAAAACAACCACAACAAATGAACAATATTTTCATCATGTTAGAAGAGATATAATACACTGACAGTTGAACATCAGTCAACTTTCAAACATATTGCCTGGACTTAGACTGTGAACTTATGAAGGTCAACTTCTGTATTTATTTTGGTCTGGCCACCTAGTCATGCTTTGAATGAAAAGCAGAAATAGAACCAAGAAATTGAGATCTCACTGGAGATCTTAATGTCTTTTTAAAGTTCATGGAATCATATAATCATAGAATGGCTTGGGTTTGAAGAGACCTTTCAGATCATCTAGTTCCAATCCTCTACTATAGGCAGGGACACCTCCATTTAGACCAGGTTGCTCACAGCCCCACCCAGCCTGGCCTTGAGTGCTTCCAGGGAGTGGGCATCCACAATCCCTTGTCCTCTTGTCCTGAGAGTTCTCACTCTTTTCTTGTTGTGGTTTAAACAAAGTACTTGCATTCTTTGCTAAATGGTGCTGCTTTGCTATCATCATCTAGAATTTATTGCTAAGTGAGATTTAGAGGAGTGCTCTAAATGATCTGACCATTGAAGTTATTGCTTACAAGCTCTGGCTCCTACTGCTATTGTTTTACATATGATGATGGGGCTAAGAAGCAAGTACATCTGAAGTAGCCTTGCTAGGCTCCCTTACACTCAGTGAAAAGATAGCTCTAGATTGCAGTTCATCTGAATTATTCCAGGATTATATTAGAATTATACTAATTAAAATCTAAAGACTTCCCTCATTCCACACTGGTAATCAAGGGTGTTCAATCGCCTACCTCAAAGGTAAAGCTCTATACCTTATTTGGAGTCCATGTAAATAAAATGCTGTTAACCTCCAAGGAGATTTCACTAATTTTTTAATGAATTAAACTCCAGTGCTAAGCAGTTGGAGGCCAGGTTAGATGGGGCCCTGGGCAGTCTGAGCTGGTGCTTGATCTAGTGTCTGGCAATCCTGCTCATAGCAGAAGGTTGGAACTAGATGAGCTTTGAGGTGCCTTCCAACCCAAGTTATTCTGTGATTCTAAGATTCTATGGTTGTGTAATCAGCTGTAGATATGACACTCAGAAAAAAAGAAAAAAAAAGAACTTTTAATGGAATTTCTGCAAACTATTTGCTGTTTGACACTGTAAAAGCAACAAGCACTGATTTTCAGCAAGACCTGAATAATCTGGATGGTCCTGTTGTATAAAAGTGATAAAAACTGACAGGAGAATGAAAGTTTTAAATCAGGGATGAGGAACTCAACACCCTGAATTGACCAGCAAGAGTAACTTCTCTGCTCACTTGAAGGTCCTTTAGTGTCAGTAAATTTCTCACAGTTATTAGACACATATAATAAGTACAAAAGATTTACATTCTCAGTACACTTCAGTCTTCTTCTGTGACGAAAAGGATATCTTTATCTCATCAACTGAACTGTTCTTTGATTTCCATGACAGGTTCCAGAAGAGGAGAAACTGCATGAAATTAATTCCAACAACTTTGATGAGCACAGCAGATTTGAAGCTACCATGTAGAAAAACCTATATATGTCCTAATGATGCTCTTTTCTGCTTCTAATGCTAAAAACCAACACCCTAAAATTGTTCTAACCACAGATGGCTTCCAGAAGGGACTGTTGGTATCTATATTTCTGTAATATAAAAAAAGCTTGATTTTAGAATATATTATATTGTATACATATTACATATAATATATTCTTATTTATATATTATATATAAGCTCGGGTGAATCCATTTGATCTTCCCAACATATTTGTTCTTTTAGAATGCAGAAAAAAACCCAGAAATTGTAGATTTGTCTATATTTTACCATGTGGCATCCATGAGTCAGTATAGCCATAACTGTTGTCTTTCCAGCCTACTACAGGATACCATTTTTAGCAACCTCTTGATCACTGTTAGGCACCAGCTCTCTAGGAAACCTCTGCCAGGGTTTAACCACCCTCATAGTCAATAAATTTTTCCTGACACCCAGTCTGAGACTCCCTGCTGCTGCTTTGTGCCATTCCCTTTGTACAATCTGTAAGGAGGCAGAGACCAACACCTCCCTCTGCTTCCCCTCCTCAGAAAGTTGCAGAGATCACTTATTATCTCCAGACTGGACAACACAATGTTTTCTCCTTGTAGGACATGGTTTCCAGCCCTTTTACCAGCTTTTCAGCCCTTCTCTGGACACGTTAATGTATCTCAAGACCCAGCATAACATAAACCTGCTCATCCGACAGTGGGGCAGTTTGTCCAGAAGGGTGCCATGAGAGATAGCATCAAGGAGTTTGCTAAAATCCAGAAAGATTATGTCAACCACCTTCCCTGTTGACCAAGCAGGTGAGCTTATCATAAAAGGAAAGCAAATTTCTAAGTCAGGACTTTCCCCTGATGAACCGATGCTGTCAAGATCTTACTTATCAGATTTAAGGGGAAGATTGTAATACAAAAAAGCATGGAAGATTATTTCTATTCTGATTATGTACTTTTTCCTCAGAAAACATTATATAAAGATGCTAGGTACAGTTATCCTGCTTGGCATGTCACCTGTATACTGCTTTATACATCAAATTCTTACTAGGAATGAAAATTGTTTGTTGTAACACACTTTCCTTTGTTTCAGATATCTAGACACAGACTACTTCCTCCCTTTTTGGCTGGAAGAAGTTATTTATCTTTTCAAAACTCTCATATAGTTATTTTTGTGTACATCAAGAAGGAATTTAGCAATGTACATACTGCATATGTTTAGATTTTAGAAGTATTTTGTGCACAATTTAAAAACACAAAGTTCTGAAGCACATGAAAAAGATTCTGTACGTAGATGGACAGTAAAACATCCTTGAGCATGAAGCTCAACCCTTGAAATCCTACCTGAGGATGCAGGAGGTCATTTATTCAAATGTAGCCATGAGTTAATTGCACTGAGTGCTAACTCCCAAGGAATACCTCACTGAGAAATAACTATTTATTGTGAGTAAATCTCCCAGAATGGTCCCCTCAGGAGAGGGGGGTTTAGTGAGAGCTATTGGTGATGGGTGAATGGTTGGACTGGATGATCTTACAGCTCTTTTCCAACCTTGGTGATTCTGTGATTATGTGATTTTGCTCATTGAAACAAATGGGAAAAAAAAATAAACTGTGCTTTTGTTGACCAGTTCTAACAATGCTTTTCTAGTAAAGTGGATACTCACTGCCTCATTCTTGGCCTCTGCTTTTTGTCAGAAGAGGGATTACTTCTTCAGGCTTCCTCAAAAACTAGAACAGGGAGATGGGCCATTCTACATGGAAATTTATCCCAACTATCATTTTCAGGAAAGTCCTTGTTTCCTTTTTGATGAAGAAGAGCCCTACAAGCCTAGCTTAGCCTAGAAAACAGTACAAGATGGTTCAATGTTATTAAATATATATTCTGATACAGTGAAGTGTTAATTATTTAGGATAAGTGTTCCCCTAAACCATGAAAACATCAAGATGATGGAAAAGGAACAAATAAACCTTTATTAGCATGGAAGAAGCGAAATATAACATCACTGAATATCAATAAAGGTCACATGTGTAGAAACCAATGTCATTGTTTTGAGAGAGAATGTGTCCCACAGGAAAAAACTATAAAAAAACCTAAGAGTCAGTATCTGACTTACCTCTTGTTAATAATTAAATCCTAGCTGTGTGTGGAAAGAATGAGGCACACAGTGCCTTTTTACCTGCTTTGCAGGGATACAGAAGAAAAATGCCAATCAGCACACAGTTGAACATAAGCTTTAGACTTTTTCTGGGGCATCATCCAAGAAAGCAAAATGTCCTGGTCTTTCCTCCAGACCTAAATGGCAGCAGCAGACTCAGCCAGACGGTGAGAGAGCAGACTTGCTTTAGTTCCTCTTCCAGGTTCCCAGACAGGTTTATGTAATCATAGCATCGTCTGAGTTGGAAGAGACCCTGAAAAACCATCTGGTCTCACTCCCCTGCAATGAGCAGGGACACCCACAGCTTAATCAGGTGCTCAGAGTGCTGACTTTGGGTGCCTCCATGTATAGGGAATGTAGCACAACTCTGGGCAATCTGTGCCTGTGTTTCACTAGTCCTGTGAAAAATATATATCCTTATATCCAGTTAAAATTTCCCCTCTTTTAGTTTATAGTAATCTCTCTTTGTCCTATCACAACAGATTCTAGTAAAGAGTCTGTTCCCTTCTTTCTTATAGCCTCCCCTTTAGACACTGACAGGCCTCTCTGAAGCCACCTTCTCTAAGGTCATGTTTTCTCTTCTGTAGCTGGACTGCCCCAGCTTTCTCAGACTGTCCTTGTAGAGGTGTTCCATCCCTTGGATCATTTCTGTGACCCTCCTCTGGATGCACACCAACAGCTCCATGTCTCTCCTGTACTGAGGACTCCACACCTGGATTCATGCTCCAGGTGATGTCCCACCAGCACAGAGCAAGGGGGCAGGATCACCTCCCTTGCCCTGATGGCCATGCTGCTTTTGATGTAGCCCAGGATATGGCTGGCATTCAGGGCTGCAAGGGCACATTGCAGGCTCATGCCCAGCTGCCACCCACCAGTGTCCCAAGGTCATTTTCAGCAGGGTAGTTCTCTATCCTTTCATCCCAAAGCTTACACTGATAGGGGGTGATGGGACTTGGGTGTAGACCTTGCAGTTGGAATTGTTGAACCTCATGAGGTTCACCTGGTCCCACTGCTCAGCCCATCTAGATCTCTCTGGATGGCATCCCATCCCTTGGGTGTGTTGACAGCATCACACAGCTTGGTATCTTCCACAAACTGCTGAGAGTGCACTCAATCCCACTGTCAATGTCACTGATGAAGATTAATATTTAATAATTTAATATAAAGAGCATCAGTCCCAGTACTGACCTCTGAGGGACACCACATGTCACTCATCTCTATCAGGACACTGAGCTGCTGACTGTGCTTCAACTATCTTTCTTCTATAACCATATCTCCCCAGCCTTGGCTTTCAACTCAGAGATAATCCTACAAACTCTTCTCTCTATCTCATCTCCTGAAACTGTTGGATGCCAAAAGTTACACAGCTGAAGTCTGAATTTGTTCCTTCTCCTACCTCTGAAAGAATGTTTACTGTGGCTCTCTTGAGCTTAGAAACCCAAGTACATTTACTTTACTGCAGTGGATACACCATTCATTAAGCTAAAGAATATACACCAGAACTGGATATTGAGAGTAAGAGATTTCTGTCTGTTCTAGGACCCAAAGGTTTTGTCCCTCACTTTGCAGTCTTATCTCTTCCATGGTTATTCACATTAAACTGGACAAAGGCAGATCAGACAATGTCAAAGTAAAGGCCTCCAAGAATTGAGCTCACTGACCTCAGCAGTGATAAGAAAGATTTAGGTGTTCAACCTACCCAGGGAAGGATATCAATAGATAAGGAAGAGGGGTAAAGGTAGTGGAATGAGACTAGAGACAAAGAGAGAAAAATTGGAGTGAGAACAAGAACTGGAGGATGTAATCTGCATTAAAGGTCGTGAATATAACATTATGATGATAAGAAGTAGAGAGCCTTGGGTTACATTGCCTGAGGAAAGTTTGGAAGTTTTAAAGAAGATAACAAGACAGCAATGCCTAAGAAGAGAGCATTTAAATGGAAGAAATGACCCTTGCATCTCTTTGGCAGACACGCTTCTCTAGTTTTCACTGTCTCTCCAGTATGGTCTCCTGGTTACAGTTTCAAAGTTCAAGGCAGAGTTCGAGTTGCTTTTACTGCATTTATGCTCCCAAGAATTTTTACCAATGTACAACACTGGTTGAGACATAACTCATTAATCAGTAACAAGGAGAGAGTAAAATGAGTGCATTTGATACTGCCTAGTAGGTAGTTTTAAAGGGTAGAATTGCAAGAGAGTTGTCACTTCTAACATTTCTGAGAAGTGAAGCTCATCCCTCAACTTCTACATCTCTTGGCAGAAGTGCCATTATTGTTTGAAACATCTTCAGGTAGGAGCTTGCTTGAATTATCATCTCTTCAGTTCAGCTTTTGCTGAAAGGCAATGGATTGGGCCAGCCTTGTTCCTGTGGGGTTACTGTTCATCCTCATCCTCCTGCTCATTTTGAAAACACAACATTTCTGGAGGAAACAAGTGGGAGAGAAACTTCCCCCAGGACCTCAGTCTTTACCCATCATTGGAAATCTGCACCTCATGGACCTAAAGAAACTTGGCCAGAGCATGCTACAGGTAACTTCTGTTGTTCCTTTCCCTAGAGCTCTCACTCTAAGACAGTCACTTGCAGCCTCTGAGACACAGACTCAGATATGGATGATCCAAATTGTTTATTACAGCTTCTAACATCCCTTATATACATTCACAAGTTTTCTCTTTAGACTTTCCTACCTGCCTTTACACGTCAGCAAAAAACTCCACAAACTCTGCTTATCCGTGCATACAGACATTTAACTAATTATGGTCATGAGTCATTCCAGTCCACTCACTCTTCCTCCAATCAGGGTCATCATCATGCAACCATCATGCAGCTTACTTGAACTTGTTTTCCTTCTCTTCTGAAGTGTCCTGGCTCTCAGCTTTCCTTTCTCATGCTGTTTATCTTGCTCCACAGCCTCTGCTCTGAATATACTTCCTTGTATTCCCACAGTCACTGACCTCTAAAAACAGATACAAAGCTGCTTGCTGGACTCAGCCACAGAGAAACTGGCAGCAAACAAATTCTTGATCCTCTCTATTGATGGTTTCCCAGAAAAAAAAAGTCACTGTTTATTCTTTCATACCTGGTAGCAGGAAACTCCAGGGCTTTGGGGAATATAGCATATGATAGTCAGATACGTTAGGATTTTGGGGTCCTCTCACTGCCCTATTCCTCAAAGCTGTGAACAGCAAACGTAACAGTTTCTAACAGTTTCTGGGCCCTGATGTACTCCCAGTTTGGAAATCTATCTCCTTCTGGACAGCTGAGCATTTCCAGTGAGCCACAGAACCAGTGTAGTGGACACAGTTAGGCCCTCTGAAATCTGTTATTCAAGTACCCAATGGAGGACTATAGATCTCATTGTGATTCTTTCAGTTCACAGCAGCTCGATTTGCGGTATAAATTCTCAACATTTTAGACAGTGAATGAAAAGTCGATGCCATGTGAGGAGAACTTTGAGCCTGCTGAAAAACAAGTGTCTTTAACTTTGCCAAATATCATCCTTTTCCTCTTCCTTTTCATTCTACTAGCTGTCTGAAACATATGGCCCAGTCTTCACAGTTCAGATGGGAATGAGGAAAACAGTGGTGCTGTCGGGATATGAAACAGTGAAGGAAGCTCTGGTGAATAATGCAGATGCATTTGCAGGGAGACCTATAATACCAATCATGGAAAAACTAGGACAAAGAAAAGGTGAGTGGGCCATTCTTTTCCCCATACAACAGTCTTCTGCAAAGAAGGATTAGGTTTTCTCCATGGAAAATGGAATGTAGAACCTCTCATTTGTTTTGCTAACCTCACCACGTAGACTCAGCACAAGCTGGCAGAGAACACTGTCTCCAAATATTCTTTGTTAGATTTATGTTATTGAAGGACTAATTTTTAAATTTCCAGTTCAATTTACTTCTGAAAATAAAAGCTCTCCTTAAGAGAAAATGAACCATAATGCAAGATTTTCCTTTCCTTCAACAGAGTGAACTCAGTCTCGCTCTGAGTTCTTCTAGGGGTAAATTTCAACTTCTACAGATGTTAGACAATTTCAATTATGGAAATGGAGCTTTCCATTTCCATCTCTATCAATTAAATACATGGAGACAGGGGCATGAGCAAGTGATATGCTGTTAGATGTCAATCTATTAGTTTTCTTTCCTCACTAACAATGGTTCCTTGAATGGGACTTAATAAGAGTATCATAAGTGTAAAGAGAGTAAACAGCAGCACCAGCTTGGCTGAAACTTCTCTGAAGATGCCTCTGGGAATTCTCTGCAGCTTCTACAGGATGAACAATGGTGAGATTCCCATGACTAAGTGGGGAATTTTTCCAAGCAAGAGCCCATGGTTTTTATTTAGCCCTGTTGTCTCTGGAGGAACACGGGCACTCTTGAGGAGGAAGGATTTATTACTTCAAAAGAGACATCTAGCAAGAACAAGTGTACTGTAATTCCAGGAGATTCCACAGTCACAAATCCAACTCTTTGCTCTAAATCTGGTTGAACAGAAGCCATAATATCTCAAGACACATCAGAGACTTCATGAATTCAGATTAGTGGCTACTTCCCACAGAGCGCACATTCTCCTGACATATTTTTCCTGTCATTTCACTTTAAATAGAAACGTAACATGTCTTGAGAGCAGCAGAGTGATCTGCCTGTCTTCATCTCAGCCCAGGAGGCTTTTTCTCATCATATTTTCTCCCTGTTCTTTCCAGGAGGGGCAGGTGAGAGAGCAGTATGATGTACTATTCCGTCAGTGTGAAACCACCACAGTATAGATGAAGAATCTTTGCTGAAATTTTTATTTATGTGTTTTAATTTTCCATTTCAGGAGTTATATTTTCTAGTGGAGAAAGCTGGAAAGAGATGCGAAGATTTACTCTTACAAAGTTACGAGACTTCGGGATGGGAAAGAAGGCTATAGAAGATCATGTTGTAGAAGAGTATGGATACCTGACAGACATAATTGAGTCACAGAAAGGTGGGGAAGATCCCTAATTTGATAGCACATAACTGACTTTTCTCAGAAAATCTTTTCAGGAATACTAAGGATCAAGGAAAGGAGACTCAGAGCTCTGTCAGAGATACATCATTCTCCAGAATCAATACTGTGATGAGTATACATGAGTTGTGTCTGTCTCCTTGTCTCTCTACCTGGCAATTTCCTGGCATGCAAATGAAAAGCTTCTATTGAAGTCCTGGAAGTCAAACATGGAGTTTAATACAGAACAGTACAGTTGAGGAAGAGGACTTATTACTCCATGTACAACACCTCCATAAATGACAGACTACGACTGAGGAGAAATGTAGAAGGCAATTGCAAGGACACACAAATCTAGACTGAAAAATTGATTGTCCATAGAGGAATATGTCTGGAAAATGCCTTTCAGTAGGAGACAAAAGATTCATTTATACATTTCTCCAGCATCATCCAGGATTATTCATCACCAAGTACAGTTACCAACAGTAGGACTTAAAACGGAATCATAGAAGTATTGAATGGCTTGGGTTGGAAGGGACCTCTAAGGACTATCTATTTCAAATTTGCTACCAAATGTAGGGACACCTTCCACTAGATCAGGTTGCTCAAAACCCCCATCCAGACCAGCCTTGAGCACCTCTAGTGATGGGGCACCCTCTACATCTCTGAGCAACCTGTTCCTTTGCTTCATCATCCACACTGTGAAGAGTCTCTTCTTTATAACTAACATGAAACTACCCTGTATCCATTTTAAAACACTACTTCTTGTCCTGTCACTATATTCCCTTTTAAAAACTCTCTCCCCATCTTTCTTATAAGCCAGCTCTGTGCCTGTCATGTCTCGGACTTCAATGAGACTCTACTTGTTATCGTAATATTTTAATTAATTACAGTAACCATTGACTGTGTTGTTTGCACCACCTTTTCCTCTGCTAGGGAAGCCCTTTGAGATGTCTCAGATGATGAATGCTGCCATTACTAATGTCATCGTATCCATATTGTTTGGAAAGAGGTTCGACTATGAAGATCCCACATTCAAAAGGCTCATGTCACTAATGAATGAAAATATGAAGCTTTTCGGAAGTCCATCAATGTCGGTAATTCACACTATTAGAATGTTTTTCTTCAAAATCACACACTACACAGACAGAGTGATAACAGTACACCTACTCCACTCCCAGTCATTGAAGTTCATCTATCTGTACATGACAAATGCACCCAGAAGTGGCAGGAAGCAGACCTTTGGTACTATGTATGGGTTTCTCTTAGTCAGGGAGAGTGTTGCTTCATTTCAAGAACTGAAGAACATGCAATACAATAAAAGGCGAGTATCCCCAAGTGATAGAAGTTGCTCATTATTTCCCATTTCCCATACAAAAAACAGTGTCAAAACTGTGGAAATGTCTGCAACTGCTTCTGTAAATGTGTCTTGAGACACCAAATTTCAACCAAGATATTGAGTTAGGAAACTATGTCAAAGACATGTACATATACATGGGATTTCTAGACCATCAATTAGTGTAATGAAGATACAAATAAGAAAGTGAATTTTAACAATTTTACATAGTTGGGCAAGGAAAAAAACTGGGCAAAGAGTGTTTTGCATCAGGATTATAAGGCTATACAACCCTTCCTGTAAGGGCTTGTGTTAATATACACTGTTGAACAGTGGTACATCTACTTAGTAGCTGCTTTTTCTTTCTCTGCACCTGTGCATCTTACAGCTGTACAATCTGTTCCCCATCCTTGGATGCTTTCTGAAGGACACCAAAAGTTTTCTTCAGAATGTGAAAGAATTCAATGATTTTATCAAGGTTACCTTCTCAAAATATCTCAAAGTCCTGGACAGAAATGACCAGAGGAGCTTCATCGATGCTTTTCTTGTCAGACAACAAGAGGTAATTGAATACCAGCAGTTTCTTCATATCACCCATCTCTTCTTTCAGCAAGTGTTCTTCAGCAGAGATCTAGCTTGAGCAAAAGTCCTACAAGAAATTGTGCTAGGGTTGCCTGTGCAATTTCTTCTACTAGGAGATATTATGGTCACAGACATCTTTTGTAAGTCCTCAGTAATTTACAGGGAAAATATGAAACACTATTTCACTGAGCAAGGTATGTTCTGTGTCCCAGCTTTTCTGATTCTTTTTTCAAACTCATGTCCCCTTTCACAGATACACACCTGGGGAAAGCTCTTGGACTCTTCCGCATGTATTTCTTGGTTTCAATTGACATTTCATACAGAATTTACTTTACCTGCTTCCACAAAAGACACACTCTAGTTTTACAGCTCTTGTAAAAATGGGGCTGGTTTGTACTCAGCCTTCACCTCCTGGAGATGTGGACTGGTGAAGTGATGAAGTTTCAGCCCAAGTCTGTTATAGCAAGTACATGATTTGGCCACTGGAACTTAGGAGAACCTACCTTCCAGGGTGTTTTTTTGGCGCTAGGGGTAGGAAAAGGCAACACCATTATGTGCTAAGTCCTCAGTATCTCTTGAGCTCACATGAAAACCCAACCCTGACAGAAAATCTATTCTTCTTCCCATTAAATTTCATTCTTCAGTATGCTCTGCTCCATGGCCCAGGGATCCAAAACTCGACTTAATCACTTGGTTTGCCCCAGTGGTTGTTCCTTATTTTTCAAAATATTCTTGTTATCATTGAAATTAACCTTGATGACTTGACTGTGTGTTCCTGTGGGCAGCAGAGACAGTCCAAGCACCCAGTATTTAAAGACTCAGCTTATTACAGATTTCTGAAGGACTTCCTTTAAAACTTCCTCCTTCTTTATACTTTTAACCCATCCCTGTGGTTTGTATATGATTTTTTCCCCTTTTTCTAATGAAAAAGTGTCTTCTTGAATATTTAACTGTCTGATAATATTATTGTTGCATTTTTCCAGGAGAATGGAAACCCCAATACACTTTTCGATGTTGAAAACTTAATGGCGGTTGTGAGAAATCTGTTTGCAGCTGGCATGGATACTACAACCACCACTTTGCTCTGGGGCCTTCTGTTCATGATGAAACATCCTGAAATTCAGAGTAAGTGGAAACTAGGCATTCAGTGAATTTCTTCTCATCAGGTCACTTTGACCTGAACCTAAGGAGGGCTGAATAAAAAGTGAATTATCCATATTCCCTTATTCCTAATGGGAGGAAGAGAAATTTGATTAATGTATATATGTGACCCATATGCTCTTTTCACAGAAAAAGTCCAGGAAGAGATAGATCAAGTGATAGGATTGAACCCACCAAGAACTGAGCATCGAACTAAAATGCCATATACAGATGCTGTTATACATGAAATTCAGAGGTTTGCTAATATCCTGCCATTGAACTTGCCTCATGAGACTACCATGGATGTCACTATCAAAGGCTATTTCATTCCCAAGGTAAGACACCAGCAGCAATTATTTCCTTCCCTCTACCTCCAGTGTGAGACCTCTTCCCTTCAAGACTGTCTTGCATCAGGGATGCACTCACTCCAAGGCTCTCACAGCTACTTTGGCAGCAGCTGCACTGTTAAAACATATTTCTTCAACTCCAGCTTTCACCACTGCTCCCAACAACACCACTGCTAGTGCAATAACTGCTTTACCTTGGTTTGCAGGGAACCTATGTCATCCCCTTGCTCAACTCTGTCCTGCAAGACAAAACCCAGTGGGAGAAACCAGGCTTCTTCCACCCTGAGCATTTCCTCAACTCAGAGGGGAAGTTTGTGAAGAGAGATGCTTTCATGCCTTTTTCAGCAGGTACGTTCTATTCTGCTCTTCTGTGCATCTGGGATTCTTTCCTTCTCACTGAACCTGGTATTTCAGACTTTTCCCAGGTGTTACCTCTCCTTTTCTCTCCACCTACATCTACTATCTTGAATAGTCCAGCTTTACCCGTGGACTCAAATTTTGAATTCTCTCCCCTTTAGCTTAAAGCCCCTCACAACTGAANAACTAAAAACCCCCCAAAAAAAAAAAAAAAAAAAAAAAAAAAAAAAAAAAAACCCAGGTCTAATTGATTCTTACAGTCCATTCTGCATGTCATTCCAGGGAGGAGAATCTGTGCTGGTGAGACTCTTGCTAAAATGGAGCTCTTCCTCTTCTTCACCAGCCTCCTGCAGAGGTTCACCTTCCAGACTCCTCCTGGAGTTTCCTCCTCAGACCTAGATTTGTCCCGCACCACTAGGTTTGTTGTTGCCCCAGTACCTTATAAGGTCTGTGCAGTGTCACGTTCCTAGGGACTTACACTGGCTGTCCCCTCTTCCTGGAACACTCAAATGAAATATCTTAAATGAAATATCACTTCTGTTCCTACCAGGGGAGTTTGGTACTTCTGAATCTAGCATGTGATTTTTAGCTCAAGTACACCCTGACTCATAGCAAGAGGTGTGTCACCCATCATTACAAAAGGTGGCTGCCCTGACTTTCTGACACTGCTTGGATGAGTAAATTGATTGTCCCTGGGAGGATGAATAAATCCATCACTACACCACTGCATGTTCCCTTCAATAAAAGAGTCTGGGGCCAGGCTCTGGGCTAGAGCTCACAGTGTTGCACACATCTCACATACACAGACAAGGACTTTCACCTTCCTCAAGCTGCCCAGTGAAAAAGACACATAACACATTTTGTACCCATACCACTGCCCTGAATGTATGCACAGTCACACATCGAAATGCAACTGAATTGTTCAACGTGAGATAAGTGTAAGATGTTCACGAATGTGGAGCTTCAGAGCAGTCACATAGAGGACTCATAGATGATGGTGGCATATCGTCTGGAAATTGATTTTCTACAGAATAATATGCATACTAATGAAAATTAGAAAAACATAGAAAAACAATAAATCCTCCATTTCAAGTCAAACTGTCACCCATGTTGTTGTCTTCAAAACTGCAAAATTTTGCACCTGAAATGGAAACTGTGTCAGGAACAAATCAGTGCTGTGCTTCCAGTAAGAACTGGGCAAACCAGTGTTTCCATGGCTCCATTCAGGCCCTTCCAGCTTGTTTATTTAAGAGCCCTGCTGCAGTTTTTCAGTCAAAAAAACATTTGAAAACTACCTACTCTCCAGGGACTTCAGTAAAGCCTTTAACACCATTTGCCATTAGATCTCCATAGTGAAGCTGATAAGGAATGGACTTGACAGGAAGATAGAGAGGTAAGTTGAAAATGATTGAATGAACGGGCTTAGAGGGTGGTGGGCATTGGTTCCAAGCCTAGCTGGGAGCCAGTAGCAAGTAGAGGACCAATACTGTGTCCAGGCTTAATGACTTCATTAGTGATATAAATGGTGGGGTAGGTTACCCTAGTGTAACCTCAGAAAAATACCTGATGGGACAAAATTAAGAGTGACTGATACACAAGAGGCTGCCATCCAGAGGGATGTCAACTGTCTGGAGAAATGGGTTGACAAGAACCTCAAGAAGATCAAAAAAAGGGAAAAGTCCTGCACCTGGGGAAGAAGTGGCCCATGAATCACTCCCTCTATGCTGGGGACCATCTGGCTGAAGAGTAGCTTGACAGAAAAGGACCTGAGGGTCTTGGTGGACACCAAGATCACCATGAGACAGTAGTGTGGCATTATAGCAAAGAAGACTAATTGCATCCTGGGTACATCAGGCGTAACATCACCAACAGGACAAAGGAGCTGACCTTGTTCCTCTTCTCAGCATTGGTGATGTCGTAGCCAGAGTGATGTGTCAATTTCTAGTAACCCCAGAACTAGAATAGGCATGCTAGTGAGAGTCCAGCAAAGGGCCACGAGATGATCGAGAGACTGAATCACCTCTCCTATGAGAAACTGAGAGAGCTGAGGCTGTCCAATTTGTAGAAGAGGAGTTTCAGGGATATCTTATCAGTGACCATGAATACCAGAAGGGAGAGTGCAGAGAGGATGGAGTGAGGCTCTGCTCAGTGGTGTGCAGTGCCAGGACAAAAGGCAGTGAGTATGAACTGGAACGCTGGAGGTTCCCTGTGAACATATTGTAGATGTAGCCTACCTACACTTCAGTAAAACCTTTGATACTGGCTCCCACAGTTTTCTCCTGGAGAAGGTGGTAGCTCATGGCCTTGGCAGTATGCTCTTTGCTGTGTGAAGAACTGTCTGGAACTCTGAGTGCAGAGAATGGTGGTGTATAGAGTAAAATCCAGCTGACAGCTGGTCACAAGTTCACCCTCAATAAGTTTGCAGATGACACCAAACTGGGAGGAAGTACTGATCTGTCTGAGGGTAAGAAGGGCCTTCAGAAATTCCCGGAAAGACTGTATAGATAGTCTGAGGCCAACTGTATGAAGTTCAAGAAGACAAAGTTCCAGGTCCTGAACTTTGGTCACATCAACCCCAGGCAATGCTACAGGCTTGGGGCACAGTGGTTAGAATACTGTGGAAGAAAGTGAGCTGGGGTTGTGGGTTGAAGCACAGCTGAACACGAGCCAGCAGTATGCCCAGGTGGCCAAAAAGGCCAATGACACCCTGACTTATACAAGAAATAGTGCAGCCAGCAAAAGTAGGAAAGTGATTGTCCCCCTGTACTCAGCACCAGTGAGGCCGCCCCTCGAGTGCTGTGTTCAGCTCTGGGACCCTCATTACAAGAAAGACATTGAGGGCCAGGAGCGTGTTCAGAGAAGGGCAGTGAAGCTGTGATGCATCTGGAGCATCACTCTCTTGTGGAGAGTGGCTGAGAGAACTGGGATTGTTTAGCCTGGAGAAGAGAAGGCTCAGGGGAGACCTCATCATTCTCTACAACACCTTGAGAGGAGGTTGTGCTGAGGTGGGGGTCAGCCTGTTCAGGTAACTGAGCACTGGCACATGTTGCCCAGAAAGCCTGTGGAGTCTCCTCTTTGGAGATCTTCAAAAAGTCATGTGGATATTGTACTGTACAGGTACAGGTGTTCCTGTATGCACAGAGGGGTTGGACCAGATGACTTCCATAGGTTCCTATCACTGCCAATGATTCCATGATTGTGTGATTTGAAATTCCCAATCAACCCAACGACAGCAAAGTTACAAAAGTGCCTAAGCACTTAGCAAAAATATTTCTGTGCATTAATCACTTGCACATTGGCATTCTGATTTCAGCACTCAGGGTACTAACACTGTGCCTGTACTAAGGGTGAAAATCTAACTATCAGTGAGGACATGCAGAACTCATGACTTTTATACCAAACACCAGATTCATGATCTATGGACTTTCATTATTGGAGAATGAAACTCTGTCACCCAATCACACAGGCTTGGCAAACACTGAACTGACTCTGTGCCATACTGATAACTCATTAACAAGCACAGGGAAAGAGAAAAAACAAGTCACCAATCCCAATACCCTTCACTGGAATAGTGGTTTATGGACTAGTGTTGCTAACAGCTTTTTTTTTTGTTTTTTTTTTTCAGGAAGACAGAAATCCAGAGTTCACATTTCCCCTTGTCTTTTTTGTAGCTAACACTCAGCTGAATAGAGATGGACTGGAGCAACTGCACTACCGTGAGTTTAGTGTTCATCCTGACTTTTTTGTTCATTATGAAACTTGGAGGTGTCTGGAGTAACCACTGGAGAAAGAACTTTCCCCCAGGACCAAGGGCATTACCCATCATTGGGAATCTTCATTTGTTCGATCCGAAGAGACCCTACAGGACTTACCTACAGGTAGTCATTATCTTTTCTATTGGACTCAATGATCCCTGTGGATCACTTCCAGCTCAGGATATTCTATGATCCTATTGTTCCCAAAATTACACATAAATGCAGAGTCAAAGATGTCAGAATTCCCATTACCTCACTTGACGTGTTATCTCACAGATGACCCATAGTAAGGGACAGAAGACAATCATCTGAGCAGTTATCTGAATGAGCAAGATTTGCTCTTTGCTGTAACAACTTCTTCCTTAGCTGCAACTTCATGCATTTGGGTTTCAGCATTAAGCAACTCTTACATTGATAACAAGTGCTCGTAATTCCCTCCATCTCCCACTGATTGTGTGGGTTGTGTAACTAAAGCCTACTGCCCTCACTCACTTAGCAGCCCCTCTCATCTTCCTTTCCTCCCAAAAGATAACTATATACTTTTAATTTTCAGGGCTCATAGTTGACCGAATATACAAAAAAGGTCTAAACAAACTGATATAACAAATCTTGCCTTCCTTCCTGAGATTGCATTACCTAGTTTATTGTAGGGCTTGCCTGGCTTTGAGACTTCTATGAGCCTGGTCCTGTCCTCTTAGGGTTTATTTATGTCAGATATTGAAACTGCACATATCTCCTTGGTGATGAATTTAAATGGAATATTTTTATCTACCTATATGCAAGAATGTCAACCACAGATAGAAAGAACACTCATGCAGTTTTGGAAAATAATTTGTAGATATCCCATGTAGGCTAACAGGGTTGGCAAAAGGAGGCTCCATCTCCTTTCAGGTCAACAGAATCAGTGTATCTCTGCTGTAATTACAGCGCATCCATTCTTATCAGAGAAAGCCGACCTCCCAACTTGAGCTCAGCTCAAGGTTTAAAATTCACACATACTCTGTGTGTAAACACAACTGGAAAACATGTGTTCATCCTCATCATCAACTCTGCAAATGGCAGAAGGTTGTTAGTGAGGAACACCCTTTGTAAGATCAAATTGATGCAGCTACAAGAGTCTGGGGTGACAATACCCTCACCCAAGGAGTTACCCTTAATTCAGACACGTCACTGCTGCTATGTCATTTGGTATAGGTGCTGGCACTCACTTATCAGCTGCTGAGCACTTTGATTGCCAGTGCTAAATGATTTTCTTCAGGTTCCCTGAACAATCACTCTAGAAAGGAAGTACATTCAGGAGGTAGACCACCTCATATTGACAGGAGAACCAAGAACACTGTGTTAAATAAAAATAAACCAAGCTGAAAAGGTACCAGATTAGGCAAAACTGCTTAGGAAAATACTTTCATAACTTATGGACAAGACAGGAAGATAAGCAGCACTGGAAAAGTGGTGAATTTGGCTGCAGGTTGCAAAAGTTGTAAGACACTGTTGTCTTCTTCTGTCAGCCGTCAGAAGAATATGGTCCTGTCTACAGGGTTCAAATGGGGCAAAGGAAAATAGTAGTGATCTCTGGGTGTGAGACAGCGAAGGAAGCTCTTGTAAACCAGGCAGATGCATTTGTAGAGTGACCTAAAATCCCAATCTTTGAAGACCTGACCAGAGGAAATGGTGAGTTGGTTTTATACGTTGTTTCCTACATAAAAAGTAGAAGATGTCACATTACTTAGAATCAGAGAAAATATAAGGCACTGGAAATAGGGAGTCATAACCTCATCAATGTCAGTGGCTTTGTTCAAATTTTGAATCAAATTTTGATTTTCTTTCTTTTGTTGAAGTCTGAACATATTTAAGGAAAACTTTATTTCCTCAATCAGATATAATTTAACCTGTTTTCAAACTTACTGCTACTGCTGTCTACATCATTTGTCTGTAAACTAGTTACTTAAAATCTCCCGCTGCCTTGAAATCTCCTCTTTGTGTCAGGGATGGTATTTGCTCACGGTGAAAACTAGAAAGTGATGCGAAGATTTACTCTCACAACCTTATGAGACTTTGGGATGGGAAAAAGAGCCATTGAGGACCACACTGTGGAGGAGTATGGCTATCTGATAGACAACATAGGGTCACAAGAAGGTGGGTAGATGAGACGTTCCTCAGATCTCCGAGGTTTGTTCAAATCATCATAGAATCACTGAATGGTTTGGGTTGGAAGAGACCTTTCAGATCATATAGCTCCAACCCCCTGCTGTAGGCAGGGACACCTCTCCCTAGACAAGGTTGCTCACAGCCCCATCCAGCCCAGGCACCCTGAGGCTTGACAATAAGCTCTTCCTCAAGCTCTTCCTCTGTTTACTTGGAGCTAAATCAATTTGACTAATTTGGCTCCTCNATAAAATAAAATAGGAATTTACTATGAGATAACTTTCCCCCAAAATATGGTTCATACATGTAGGGTGACCTGGCAATAGAGTACACTCTCAGAACATGGGAAAGGGAGAAGCTACAGAGAATACAGCCTACCTGTATAAGAAGCCTAGATACAGAATATATTTTTCCATGTGACTTGTACGTGGAAATGCCTCAGTGAGTGATAAATATGCTCAAATAACTGTACACAATGCTGACTCACACCAGATTCACTTCACTTGCTTTAGGTTTCTGCTAAAAATGTTCAGCAGAAAAGCTGGCCTAGTAAACAAAGTTGAAGGATAACATTTCAGTTAGCAGGTGCTCTTTTTCATAAAAAAGAAACCCTCAAAGTTTCATGATTTATAGTCATTTGAAATCAGCAGTATAGATATCACCATACACATCTGCACAATTCAATTTCCATTCATCCAAGGGGATGGGTTTAACATAACACCATTGCAACAGTGGCAAAATACAGGTTTTTACACCAATTTCTTCCTTACATTTTGTAATTATGCTCCATATATGTTTGTGTGGTGACATGGACTGAAATGCATNAACCCCCTGCTGTAGGCAGGGACACCTCTCCCTAGACAAGGTTGCTCACAGCCCCATCCAGCCCAGGCACCCTGAGGCTTGACAATAAGCTCTTCCTCAAGCTCTTCCTCTGTTTACTTGGAGCTAAATCAATTTGACTAATTTGGCTCCTCTGGCTTTTTTTTTGTTGTTGTTGATTTGGCATGGTTATCTGACAATAAACAGTAATCACTAATAGTAAAAATAAACAAATAGTAATAATTAGTGTTTAACTTACAAAGTCTCTTGCCACAGTGTAATGTGTTCTTTTGTTCACTGTGCAGCAAAACCCTTTGATGCTAGTAAAATAATAAATGCAGCAGTTGCTAACATAATTGTGTCAATATTACTTGGAAAACGATTTGACTACCAAGACTCCACATTTATAAAGCTTCAACACCTGATCAATGAAAGCATGAGGCTTGCAGGGAAACCTTTGGTTACTGTAATGGGAAACTTTTTTATGTTGCTATTCCATGGTGAAATTATACTGGTAGTCCATTGATGATATTAAACGAAAAAGACAGATACTGAGAGAGAGTAATTTTTCAATCACTTTGGAACAAAAAAATCTGGTCATCGTGAAGTCAGCAACCAAACCCTTAATCTCCTAACAAATTATAGTTAGATGAGTGTTAAATCTGGACTGAAAAGATCAGATTTCATTCTCCCTTCTTCCTTGCATGATTCTTTTCTATTGTGATANTTTTTCATAAAAAAGAAACCCTCAAAGTTTCATGATTTATAGTCATTTGAAATCAGCAGTATAGATATCACCATACACATCTGCACAATTCAATTTCCATTCATCCAAGGGGATGGGTTTAACATAACACCATTGCAACAGTGGCAAAATACAGGTTTTTACACCAATTTCTTCCTTACATTTTGTAATTATGCTCCATATATGTTTGTGTGGTGACATGGACTGAAATGCATAGGAAATAATTGTAGTACTCCACAAAGTTTTGCTGTTCCCCTCTATTCATCAGTTCTTGGTAGATTTTCTACTGTGAATTCATCCAGTCGTGTTCTATATAACAAAATATTAATGCTAAATCTTCATTCATTGTATCTGAAAAGTGGGCATGATATTATTCATTTGTTCTTGTAAAATGTATTTAGACTTTTGCCAACTAAATTCTAACATCTTTCACTCCTGTGGATGTATAACATCTTCTCATACCTTGGATTCCTCCTAAGGGCCAACAAGACTCTTCTCAAAAACAGAGATGAATTCCTTGCTTATTTAAAAGCTACTTTTCTAGAAAATCTCAAAACTCTGGACAAAAACGATCAAAGAAGTTTCATTGATGCTTTCCTTGTTAAACAGCAGGAGGTAAATGAATCTTTTCTTTGAACTTTTATGGTCTTGTGAAGTCATTATAGATATCTTTCTTTGTCAATTTATCTTTGACCAAACATGGCTAAAGATTATTGGATATGAATGGATATTTTGTTCTGAATGAATGGATATTTCAGTCTGTTGCAGTTCTGATCCCTTTTAACCAGCAAAAGTTTCTTTCTTTAAGCTTTTCTCCAGAATACTTGGATACATTTACCAAGGCTACATCTTTCCATATACTCTCTCCTAGTCCTGGCCCTTTCAAAAACATAATTTCTTACAGAGCAAAAGAGCTTCCCGTACTCTACTGGGATACTTACTTGGGGGCTGTGAAACATCTCAGTTACCTTTTTCATCAATAAACTAACTCTCTTTGAAGCTGGCTTCAATGTGTGCAGAGGTTATGCAAAACAAAACCTCTGTCAACACTTATCTGAGTACAAGCCCAAAAGCTCTTTGTCTTTTATATTAAATGGAGAATTAATTTATTAGCAAATATTTAGCTGTCTATATTGCATTTTCCATGGAAATCTTTTCATCCTTTATCTCATCCACTTCTTGCAGGAGAAATCCACTACCTATGGATATTTCCATAATGGCAACCTGCTAAGCTTGCTGAGCAACTTGTTTACTGCTGGTATTGAGATTGTTTCCACCACACTAAACTGGAGCTTTCTGCTGATGCTGAAGTACCCTGAAATTCAGAGTAAGTGGCTTTATAACAGATGCTCTTGAACTCTGCACATTAGGAACTGAACAGGACCTTTGAAGGTTAATGAATCTGTTAATGTGCTAGCTAAAAAAAAAGACAAGATTTTCAGTTAATTATTATCTAGATATGACTATGCCCTGTGGTTCAGACCCAGTGAGGGAAACATTAACCAGTTTACACATAGATATCAGAAAAATTTCACATGGGCCAGTCATTTTCTCAGTAAAATCTCACTAATTAGGAAAAAAAACAGAGCTATCCAGTGCTGAGCAATGAAGTTGTTTGAGATTTCCTTCAGAAACAACCTGTGGATAACCAGTGGAAGACACTTGCACTTCAAATGCCTGAGAGTATTCAGGAAACTGCTCTTTGCCCAACATCTGCAGTGAGGGACATTATGCTACCTCTGTCAAACTAATCTGAAGTTGCTGTCTTCCACATTCAAGAAAATAACTGAAAACAGAGAACAGTATGAAATTAAAAAAGAAGGAATTTTACTACAACTATTGTTAATATTTTTATGCAAAAATATATAAAATTTATAGGATTTATATACAATTTTACATATATTTAGCTGAGAAGGAAAAATGCTAAATACCAATGAGTCTTCTTAAATTATCCATTGGTTTCTTATTGGCAAAGAAATGATCAGATACTAGTTCTGTCCACCTCCCATTATTAAAAGACTTCGAGAAAGTGCATGGTTTCCACTTGAGATCTTCCAGTTTTGCATCAGCACAGCCCAGTATGTCTGAGGGATGAAAGCAATGAAGTTTCTTTCTTACGTTGGTTTGTCTTCTCAGGAAAGGTCCAGGAAGAAATAGAGCAAGTGATTGGGTCAAACTCCCCACGAATTGAGCATCGAACTCAAATGCCATATACAGATGCTGCCATCCATGAAGTTCAGCAGTTTGCTAACATCCTGCCATCGGACTTGCCTCACGAGACTGCTGAAGATGTCACTCTTAAAGACTATTTCATTCCCAAGGTGAGATGCTTACAGGATTGTTTCTTTTATCATTTATTCAACCTCAAGCCTGGTTAACGTGATGTACGTGAATACTTTTGTGAAGCCACACAATGGTAGTCAGAATAATTTCCACGCCCAGGCTGATTTCCTTATGGTAAAATCTTACTGTCATTACCTCCCGTGAAATATTTGACCATAGAACACCTCCACTGCCTCGTTTTGCAGGGAACCTACATCATCCCCTTGCTGACCTCTGTCCTGCGAGACACATCCCAGTGGGAGAAACCAGACATGTTCTATCCTGAACACTTTCTTGATTCCAAGGGAAAGTTTGTGAAGAAAGATGCTTTCATGCCATTTTCAGCAGGTACCTTCTCTTTTTTATTTACTACACCAATCTCAGACAGCTTGTATCAGTGGTTCTTCATTATCAAAGCCCCCATACGGCCTTTTTCATAGGACCATTGCCCAACTTGTATTTCACAGCTTTCTTAAGATGTATTTCTGACAATAGACAGTATTCACAAATGTCTGCTAATTCTTTCAGCCTCTAGTTATTAGTTTCTCAGTATTTAATCATAATAAAACTGAACTGGTAGTGTCTTCTTAAATGTGAAGAAGGTGTTCATAACCTGTGACAACAAATAAGAGTTCCATTATATAAAGACATAAGTTCTTTTTAATAACAAAGGATGTAAATAGGCTGCCACTGAGTCTCCTACAGAGTGATGTACACCTTATCTTACACACCTGCATCCTTTTTCAAAGCACAGGACATTCCTCCTCACACAATCATGTTCCTTTTCTGACATTTCTCCCATTCTTCAGGCTCTGTCACTGTTCAGTTAAGTTCCTATATAACAATTTCCAACCAACATTTCCACAATAGATTCTGTTACCACGCATTCTGCATTTCATTCCAGGGCGGAGGATCTGCACTGGTGAGACCCTTGCCAAAATGGAGCTCTTCCTCTTCCTCACCAGCCTCCTGCAGAGGTTCACCTTCCAGACTCCTCCTGNTTCTTTTATTTATTTATTTTTTTTTTTGTATAAGAATGTCTGGTATTCCCAATTCACAAATCTTTTTCAGATTTAAGTCTAAATGCCCCAGATGAAATCACATCCAGGGAATGTTAGATCTGGCCATTCCCTGAAAAGCTTAGTTCAAAGCACAACTACACCATAATGCCTCATTTTCTACGTTCTATCAGAGAGAGGGAGTTAAAATCAAATCTCAGTTCAGGTCTTTGTAAGTTCCAGCCTTGAATTATCATGCTTTGACTAAGAAGTTTAGAAGCTGCTGAATTTGACCAGGATTCAGAAAAATATATATATATATATTCACAGAAACTCTAAAAGGAGGCTTATAGTAGATGTTCCATAGAATATCTCCAANCCATAGAACACCTCCACTGCCTCGTTTTGCAGGGAACCTACATCATCCCCTTGCTGACCTCTGTCCTGCGAGACACATCCCAGTGGGAGAAACCAGACATGTTCTATCCTGAACACTTTCTTGATTCCAAGGGAAAGTTTGTGAAGAAAGATGCTTTCATGCCATTTTCAGCAGGTACCTTCTCTTTTTTATTTACTACACCAATCTCAGACAGCTTGTATCAGTGGTTCTTCATTATCAAAGCCCCCATACGGCCTTTTTCATAGGACCATTGCCCAACTTGTATTTCACAGCTTTCTTAAGATGTATTTCTGACAATAGACAGTATTCACAAATGTCTGCTAATTCTTTCAGCCTCTAGTTATTAGTTTCTCAGTATTTAATCATAATAAAACCGAACTGGTAGTGTCTTCTTAAATTTGAAGAAGGTGTTCATAACCTGTGACAACAAATAAGAGTTCCATTATATAAAGACATAAGTTCTTTTTAATAACAAAGGATGTAAATAGGCTGCCACTGAGTCTCCTACAGAGTGATGTACACCTTATCTTACACAACTGCATCCTTTTTCAAAGCACAGGACATTCCTCCTCACACAATCACGTTCCTTTTCTGACATTTCTCCCATTCCTCAGGCTCTGTCACTGTTCAGTTAAGTTCCTATATAACAATTTCCAACCAACATTTCCACGATAGTCTGCACTTTTTATAGACCTTGTGTATATTTTGTGTGGTATTTGAATATGCTTTTTTTTTATTGTACTCAACACTCAATACATGTTAANTATATATATATATATTCACAGCAACTCTAAAAGGAGGCTTATAGTAGATGTTCCATAGAATATCTCCAACCTCCCCCTGCTCTGCCCTAGCCAACACTTATGAGTTTCTGAGGTCTTTTTGGTCAAAATATAACAAATAATTGCCCGTGACTAAGAAATGTTTGAAAAGTCTGGACAAAACCAGTCACAGTTGGCCCAGGAACCAAAAATAAATCCCTACTGGAAAGGAAAATACATATATATAGTAGAAAACTGGAGTTAAGAAATTCAGATCGTGTTTCCATGCATTTATCCCCAAATACAAGCATATAACCAGTCCATTTTAGGAGAAGAAAAATAATCACTAGGTGGCTTTATAATCACTGCTTTGAATACCAAGTATCCTCTCTCATGTACTCGCATATTTCTGAGTGCTGCTTTGTCTGTTCATAATTGGGATACTACATTTCAGATCACCGTTTTTCCCCAGAATAAAAGGTGTTTTATATCTTCCAACCACTGAAGAAACAACTCCAGCAGATTCTGTTACCACGCATTCTG